>VXBP01002248.1:0-23413 GCA_013400115.1 Rhinopomastus cyanomelas | reverse complement strand
TTTCTATATAGCTTCTCATAACAATTTCACTCACAAGCTGTGACAGTATGGTCCAGAGAAAAGTACTGCAAGATTGCAATATACCCTGTCACAAAACTATTCAAAGTATCAGTTGTTCTTGGTAAAAATCGATGAAGGGAATATAGCTGAACAAGCACAGCTTTCCAGAGTGCTGTCTTAAGAATAAAAGTATAAAATATTTTTCATGAGTAATTTTTCATGTAACATAATTAGAGTATTTTTTATTCTAAAGATCATAATGATGGTTATGGTTTGGTGTCATGTGTTTGAGAGAGTAGCCTACAACTGCTTTTAAGAACAGATTTAAAATTTACAGTTCTCTTGACTAACTTCCTTTTGAAACTTTTGACTAACCTTTTGAAACTAAGAAATTCAGTAAGAAGCACCACAAGCTTTTTATTAATCTGAAAAAGAACAATTGCAATACCACGAGAGTAAGGTAAATATGCTCTACAGAAAGACAGCAATGTTTATAACAGCTTGCAACGCAAATCTAAGTTATCACCAAGGAGCAGCTATATTCACATATGACAGTAGTAACATACAAGGTCATCTGAAGTATTTTTCAAACTACTCATCTTTCTGAGTCTTCAGATAGAGTTGTTTGTAGTAGACAAATTAGAATTCAGATAAAAACAAAGACAATTAAAAGCTCAGAAATTATTACTTATGTAAAGATAATAGAAAGAAACCATGATGTTCAGTCTGTAGATTAGATTACTGCAAGACAATTATTTCATACGTAAATGGTTGCTATAAATAAGTAAACAATTTTAAAGGATGTTAATTTTTTGTCCTTGCCCATTGGAAAGAAGTCAAGAAGTATGCCTAATTACAACAGAAGTGATTCAGGCTAAGCATTAGGAGAAAAACTTTCTAGCACAAAGAATTTGAACAAGTTGCATGGCAAAAGTAAGGAAACTCCATTATTGACGTTTTAAAATACACACCAAAAAAAGGAAATTATTGTGATGCTAGTACAGTACATCTCACCCAACATGACAGTAAGAAGATGGGAAGCCCCCAAACCCTTTCCTGCTGTATTTTCTAAAATCACAGAATCTTCCTCTGGAAATCTTCCTTAAGTTTTGTACTAGATATAAAGACATTATTACTTATTTTGATTAATGGACTATACTGACATTTATTTTTATGTTGGGTTTATGTTTGGCAGGGTTTCAATAACTGGGGAGGGGGCTGCTGGCATGGCCTATGCAAGAATCTTTGAGAAAGGTCCTCCAGTTCCAAACCAGACCTGCCTCTCGCCAAGGCTGAGCCAGTCAGCACCTCTGCAAATAAACCTATTTAAGAGGGGAAAACCTGTTGGCCAACTTCCTGTAGTTTTGGGCCTTTTGTTTTGGGAGCTCACTTTTGATTTTAGTTGGACAAGATACAGCCACGTGGTCACCCAGGTCAGCAAAGAAGAAGGGGATAAGACATACTGGAACAGCCATTTCCCTTCAGCTCAAGGTGTGAGGACAGGTTGAGCCTTTGGGACCCTCAAAGAAGAAGAGAGCACATGTGAGAAGGGAAGGATCCTGAAAGAGGCCATGAATCAGAGGGAGACCCATGCTGGAGCTATTTGTGCTGTGAGAACTTCAGCCCACAGGAAACCCCCACAGTAGTCAGAGAAGTTCATGGAGGAACATCTTCCATGGGAAGGACACCACATTACCACATGGGAGGACTGTGAGGGGTTTTCCCCCTGATGAGGAAGGAGACTGGTCGAAACTCCCATCCCCTGTTCCTCTCTCCTGCACTATGGAGCAGGAGAAGGATCTGGGCAGAAAAAAGGGAGATGTAGGGGAAGGTGCACTTAAGAACTGGCTGTATCTCTCAATGTCCTATTATCGGTGCATTGGTGTTGGGTTTTGTTGTTTAAATTAAACTGATTTTGTTTTCCCCAAGTCAAGTTTGTCTTTTGCTCATGACCATAACTGATGAGTGAGCCCTCCCTGTCCTTTATCTCAACCTTCAATCTTTTTGTTGTACCTTCTCCTGCCCTGGAGAAGTGAGCAGCTGTGAGGTGCTGGATTTAAGCCACAACAGTTTTCAAAGAGCATAACTTAATTTAAAATTAAAGGGACAGCATATGAGAAAAAAAACAGCATACAGTTGGGGAGGTTGGAATAGAGAAGTTTGGAAAAGTAATCTTTCTGTTATTTAAAATTAAGAAAATATAAATTGATATATATATGACTGCTAGAGTACCTTTAAGGGTTCCATCGCTTCCAGCTGGAGAGCAGACTGACTGTGGTGATCTCAAGGAAAAAGATGCAGCATTCCTTATTGAAGGATTGCCATCCTAAATTGACAATGATAAAAAATTAATACTGTGAACATGAACACTTTGATAAAGACTGAAATTAGTACACATAGTGATAAAATTAATTGGATGAAAAAAACATACAACATATTAGAAAAATATTTATTCATATAAAATCTGTGTGGTTTAGACTTATTAGACTACAACATGGGCAACACTACACAGCACAACCAATCTTAAGAAGAATCTAGAACTAGAACATGCACACAGAAATAAATCTATGTATGTCTTTTAGATAAATAAGTACTTCTGGTTGACATTAAGATTCCATTTAGACATTTTTGATACAGGCACACATAGTAAAGAGCTAAAAAACAAAGATGAACTATATACAATACCAACTGAAAGAAATCGTGTATAAAAATTTTAATATTTTTAAACCAAACTCATCGTTATTTCACTTAACCTACCCTTAAAGTTTATTTTAAAAAGCTTATTAGAATGCTATCTTACTTTTCCAGTTAAAACTTCACATTTTTATCCTACAGCATATAAAAATTGGGACCGGAATAAAATCTATAGCACTCCCATTGCAGCAGATGAGATAGACACGCTCTTCCTGACAGTGGCCAAACAGCTTATTTCCACATGCATGGCAGTAGACTAGCTAACATACACATTATGCCTAGTGAAAGTGTAGTTCATACTGCATGGAGAAAATGAAAATAGTTTCATATTTATAGACTGAAGGTGCAAAGAATATCAATCCATAAGAAACCAGATATCATCAGATTCACTGTCCATGGACACAAAATTTTGAAGGTTTTTTTACCCTTCCACAGGAAAAAACCAGGTCTAAAACTCATGCTGTGCTATTAATTACACTTGTTTTGCCTCACATGAGGAAAGACTCACTTGTGAAAAAATCTAATATATTCAAACCTAATCCTCATTAAATGTATGTGCATTTTTTTATAAGTCAAAATGAATTAATTTCCTGATGTATGAGTTGATCATTTATATAATACATTGAAATTATGGAGTTGATTTTTTCAAACATAACTTATCAAATCTAAGAAAAACTCAAATATGAGGGAGAGGATGGGAGGAAAAGGAAAGCTTAATAACTTTAGATATTTATGACTTAATCATTGTAGCAAAGATCACACTGTTTCTGAAAAGGTTTCAACATCTTTAAACCTAAGATGAAACCTAAAACATTCAAGAATTATTATTAAGCTTATTGATCCAAATTCTTCAAACTGTTTTCTCCATGAGTCACTAAAATCAAATTTTTAAGGTATAATTAACTTTTACCTTTAGTAATTCTACAATTCAACCAAATAATGATGCTATGTTTTATGTTTCCATAGCCTGGAAAAAAATGTCTTTAAAATAAACTCACATTTGAGAAAGATTTTTTGCTTTCAAGGTTACAAATTATTCTAAAGAAAAGAGAGATCCAGAAAACAAACCAACTTGCACATTAAATTATCAAAGTTGAGTCTACACATCTGAAATCAAAATATATTTTCAGTGGTTTTATATATCAACATAGTATCAGATAATCATAGAATTCTAGGGATTGGAAGGGTCCTCTGGAGATCATCTAGTCCAACCCACCTGAGCAGGTTCTCACATAACATATCTCACAATAACACATGAAGAGGGGTTTGGAACGTCTCCAGAGCAGAATCCACAACTTCTCTGAGCAGCCTGTGCCAGTGTTCTGTTACTCTCATCATAAAAAACATTTTCCTTGTGTTCAAACTGAATTTTCTATACTCCAATATCTACCCATTTCAACTTGTCCTACTACTGGACACCACTGAAAAGAGCTTGGTTCACCATCCTGACACTCACCCTTTAGATACTTACAAGCATTTATGAGATCCCTCCTCTTCTCCAGGCTGAACAGCACCAGCTCTCTCAGCCTCTCCTCATAAGGCAGACGCTCCAGCCCCCAATCATCTCAGTGCTTTTGTGCTGGATTCTCTCCACTAGCTCCCTGTCTCTCTTGAAATGGGGAGCCCAGAACTGGATGCAATATTCCAGATGTGGCCTCACCATGGCAGAGTAGAGGCAGAGGAGAACCTCCATCCATCCACCTACTGGCCACACTTTTTTTAAAGTGCACCCCAGGAGACCACTGGCCTTCTTGGCCACAAGGGCACATTGCTGGCTCATGGTCAGCCTGTGGTCCACCAGCACCCCCAGGTCCTTTTCCCCAGAGCTGCGCTCCAGTGGGTCAGTCCCCAACCTGTTCTGGTCCATGGGGTTGTTCATCCTCATATGCAGCATCCTACACTTGCCCTTGTTGAACTTCATCAAGTTTCTCTCTACACAAACCCCCAGCCTATCCAGGTCACACTGGATGGCAGCACAGCCCTCTGGTGTGTCAGCCACTCCTCCCAGCTTTGTGTCATCAGTAAACCTGCTGAGGGAACACTGTCCCCTTGCCCAGGTCATTGATGAATATATTGAATAGGACTGGACCCAGTACTAACCCCTGAGGAAAACCACTGAGCACAGGTCTCCAACGTGACTCCACCTCAATGCCACAACAATTTGAGCTCTAGCCTTCATCCAGTTCAAAGTCCAGCTCACTATGCAATCCATCCTTCTTCAGTTTGCCTGTGAGTATGTCATGAGAGACAATGTCAAAAGCCTTGCTGAAGTCAAGGTAGACCATATCTACTGCCATCCCTTCATATGTCCTACGAGTCATTTCTTCATAAAAGATTCTCAGTTCAAGAAGGACACAGAACTGCTGGAGAGAGTCCAGCGCAGAGCCACAAAGATAATGAAGAGGGTAGAACACCTCCCTTATGAGGAAAGGCTGAGGGAGCTGGGTCTCTTTAGCTTGGAGAAAAGGAGACTGAGGGGTGACATCATTAATGTCTATAAATATGTGAAGGGTGGGTGTCAGGAGGATGGAGCCAGGCTCTGCTCAGTGTCATCTAATGATAGGACAAGGGGCAATGGTTGTAAATTGGAACATAGGAGGTTCCACATCAATATGAGAAGGAACTTCTTCACAGTGAGGGTGACAGAGCACTGGAACAGGATGCCCAGGAAGGTTGTGGAGTCTCCATCTGTGAAGACATTTAAAACCCACCTGGATGTGTTCCTGTGTGACTTGGTCTAGGTGATCCTGCTGTGGCAGGGGGATTGGACTAGTAGATAGTAAAATATCTTACTTATAAGGCAGTAAAATGCATACTTTGTCATAGCAAATATTTCACTTATCATAAACTGATCTACGTAACATACATCACTACTTAGCCTGTGTACCATCTGCAAGTAGTCTTCATTTGAGCCATGTCTAGAAGTGTCAGCATGATGATTAGTGGAATTTCCAGACAATTGACCTGTAACTTTATTTTCATGCATATTCCTCATCCCAGCTGTGACAATGGGACTTGATACTGAAGCTGAAATACAAAAAAATTAGAAACTATACTGATATATTCATACAGTTGTTAATACTAAAAAAATCACTGAAAAAAAACATAATAAAGGATATTATTGAGTAGAATGCAAGAGATCTGGAATCTGAACCAGATTGCAACTTTCTAGATTGAAGGGACCCGGGACCATCAGTTGACAACTGGCTAAACGTGAGGCAGCAGTGAGCTCAGGTGGTCAAGATGGCTTGTATCAGAAATAGAGTGGCCAGCAGGAGTAGCAAAGTGATTATCCCCCTGTACTCGGCACTGGTGAGGGCACCTCAGTACAAGAAAGACATTGAGGGGCTGGAAGGGGTCCAAAGAAGGACAGTGAAACTGGGGAAGGATCTAGAGTAGCAGCTGTGTCTGTTAAGTGCAAAGAGGAGGCTGAGAGGAAACCTTGTTGCTGTCTACAACTACCTGAAAGGAGGGTGTAGAGAGGTGTGTGCTGGTCTCTTCTGACAAGTAACAGGTGATAGGACAAGAGGAAATGGCCTCAAGTTGCAACAGGGGAAGTTTAGGCTGGACATTAGAAAAAACAACTTCTTGGTCATCAGGCCTTGGAACAGGCTGCCCAGGGAGGGGGTTGAATTGTCATCGCTGGACACGTTTAATATTCATGTAGATATACTGCTCAAGGACATGGTTTAGAGGTGAGCTTTGTGCGGTTAGGTTAATATTTGGACTCGATGACCTTGAAGGTCTTTTCCAACATAAATAATTATGAGTCTATTGATCCTTTTGCCAGAAATGCCTTGAATAGAATTAGATATCTCAGATTTGGATTTTCAAGAGCATTTAAAACATAAATTCTATGTATAGATTAGTTAAGCTTTTCTCCACAACTAACCTAATTATAGTCAGTATCAAATTTTATAGGTTCTATAAAACTATTTTCCTCAAAGATTTCCATTAAGCATGTGACTCCTTCAGAGAGCCATGAAAGATGCACATGAAGGTAAAGCTGACATGAGATAAGAGAATAAAAACAACATCAGACTTACCTTGCTGCATCTGAGGATGCGGTGTATAACTTGGAGGATGTGAATATGGCATGTATCCTGCAGGACTTTGAGGAGCATATGGACTAGGCACCGGACTGTTCTGTTGTGCCAAAAATCTGTTACCAGAGCTTGTCTGTGGTGGCACAAACCGGCTAAAAAGAAAAGCATTTTTTTTAAAAAAAAAAAAAAGTTAGACAAGGAAAGTTAGACGGGTTGATTATTTCTTTTTGAATATTAAACCTTCAAAATGTTATAACTTCTCTAAGAGACAAAATTCAAACACAACCAAGAAACCCCTTCAAAAGCAGTATTTTAAGCTACACAACTTAAATTATGAAATAAGAGTGACAGCTTGACTACTGCATTAGTAATAGTAAAGAATAGATCTAAAAGCATTCATAAGACCCCCACCTAGACAAAGGAAACAATTACAGAAATATATATTAGAATAAGATCTATAGATTTAGTAAAACAAGACATGCAATTTCCAAAAGCTAGTTCTAGAAGTTTGAATGAAAGAGACAGCTAAGGTTTAATTATCATGTAACAACTAACTCACAGGGATTAGCAAGGAACCATTTACTCTAAATATGTTTTTTTCCTGTAAGATTTCAAAGAGCATCTAATTGAGCTATGCTGCCAAGATATAGGAATGTGATAGGCAGTTAGGTAGGACCTGGACCAAAATCCACCAAATACAACTTATTCTTTCATTGGCTTTATATTCGACTCTTCCTAAAGATCAAAGCCATAGAAATAAAATAGACTTCATAGAATCATTAGGGATTGGAAGGGACCTCAAAAGATCATCTAGTCCAACCCCCCTGCCACAGCAGGATCACCTAAACCAAGTCGCACAGGAACACATCCAGGTGGGTCTTGAACATCTCCAGTGAAGGAGACTCCACAACCACCCTGGGCAGCCTGTTCCAGTGCTCCGTCACCCTCACTGTGAAGAAGTTCCTTCTCAGGTTGATGTGGAACCTCCTATGTTCCAATTTACAACCATTGCCCCTCATCCTGTCACTAGATGACACTGAGCAGAGCCTGGCTCCATCCTCCTGACACCCACCCTTCAAATATTTATAGACATTAATGAGGTCACCCCTCAGTCTCCTCTTCTTCAAGGTAAAGAGGCCCAGCTCCCTCAGCCTCTCCTCATAAGGGAGGTGCTCCTGTCCCATTAATACTGTTATACATTCACAGAACATATAGTGGAACACATATTGTCTTCTGTCTTATCTTCCTGTCCAGTTTCAGACTCTGACACAGGTAGAGAACAGCTGGAGGGATGGCAGGAGGAGGCAGGGGGATTCTTTAAGCAGGAAAGTGTGTTTCCAAAATTATGGCAGGGAGAGAGAACAGGCAATCGTGACTAATTAGAAAACAAATATTTAACTCACTGGTTTTTTACCAGATGAAAAAACTCACTCTGCAGTCAGTCAAATGCAAAATTTGTCTTGACACTGATCATTTTCTCTTCACATATTTGCAACAGGAACTGTCACTGTAGGAAGAATTTGCAGTTTGCTGCCCATCCCACCCCATTTTTAAAAAAAGTGTTACCTGGAAGGGCTATGTGAGATAGTTGTCTGTTGATAATTGGAAGATGCAGGACTACCTCGCATGGAATTTTGAGAAATGTTAAACTGTGACATCATCATTCCTAAGAAGAAGATAGCAGCATTACTTTATATGCATTTCTTTTTTATTGAAGTATCTCATTTCAGAAATTGTTATATACAAAGAGATTATAAACTTTATAGACCTTAACATTTTCTACCTACAACTTTTAAAAAACATTAAAAAATACCAATTCCATATAAAATGTCCATTTCATACCGTGACATTAAAAAAGTGTTCCGTAAAGCAGTATTCAATTATAAATATCAGTGAAAGCTACTTCCTCTGTTCCTTAGCCAAAAACCTGCTAGTAAAAATAAACATTTTATAACAGGACAATTGCACTGGAGGCAGCACTCAGCATGCCCACTGCTAGCTCACATCTCCCTACCACTCTCACCACAGCTACATAGTACTAACCCTTAATATTCATGTACAGAAAGCTGACAGGATGTGCCTGTATGAGTATGAACTATACAGACAAAAATTCATTTTATGTTTAAAGCACTTCTAAAATACTTTAAAAATATATCTGTTTTCTACTCCCTAAATTTGAAACACATTTTGAACCACAAATGCAGTAATTTGGGGGGGTTTTATGACAGAAAATATATAAATGAAGCCATTGAATAAGCCCCAAACATTTAGTCTAAAAAGTAATTTAAATTAGTCTGTAGCCATTAACATTAATGTGGCACGTTGTACATTGTGTACACTGTTGTCATACCACTAAGAAGCAGACTTATGGCTCCACTGTGCATTTCCCCATCTTAAAATACTTAAGAATCTCTTTTAAATGCAGCTTTAATTTTGATTGTTGATAAAGTTCAGTTTTCAGAAAACATCATCTTAGTGATAACATTCCTAGAATAAGTTTTCTTGGCATAACACTCCTACTAAATGCCAAAAAACATACTATAAAACCACAGCTCACCAACAGGTGATTTTTCAGATACATATATACTCTTACTCAAAGTGTAAACCTGCAAAGCTTTTACCTTTAGAGGTACATGCGCACTTGACTTCTAATGTAAATGAAAAAATATCCACATAATTGACATTTCACAGAATCACAGAATCGTTTAGGTTAAAATAGACCTTTAAGAAAAAAAATATTAAAACTTGACATTTATGGAAAGATGCACAAGATTTAAATCCCTGAAAAAGCAAAAAATGCGGTAAATAGTTTAAAGTTAATTTTAAGTCCTTTTTGCACCTTAAACTATGCTGTGCATACTGACCTATTACAATACATTATTCTACCTGATCTTCCAACACACATCTGCTGAAGAATGAAGCCAAAGTGTTAAGATGGAAAACAGAATAAACTATTATGAAAACCAAAACTAAGTAACATCTTAATTAAAAAAAAATAATTATAAAGGAATCAAATCCACTCATACACTATAAGATGCAAGACAGAATTAGTTGAAAGATGGCACCCAGAACTAGGTCACTTGATGAAAAATATCTAAAAATTAACATGCTGCCCTTGTAAAAAGTTAGGCCTCGTGCTGTATAGTGATGTGACAGTTGGTTCAGACACCCTAGTAATAGAAAATGATCTGAAAAATCTAAGTAAAAAGCTAATCTGCATGAACATTGTTTCAATGATGGGACTAGGAGGTTGCACATGAATATGAGAAGGAACTTCTTCACAATGAGGGTGACGGAGCACTGGAACAGGCTGCCCAGGGGTGTTGTGGAGTCTCCTTCACTGGAGATGTTTAAAACCCGCCTGGATGTGTTCCTGTGTGACTTGGTCTGGGTGATCCTGCTGTGGCAGGGGGATTGGACTAGATGATCTTTTGAGGTCCCTTCCAATCCCCAATGATTCTATGATTCTATGACTATTGCCAAACGACAGGGAATAAGAGTTTAAACTCTGCTGCTACATTTGCTCTATTGCCTGAAATGAAAATTTTCAGCAATTATTGGGGATGGAGGTGGCAGGGGGGTACATTCATACAGGACACAAAACAAGAGTGTGCTAAACAGAGAGCTTTGGCTGGAACTCGGGAAGAAAAGGAAAATCTATTGTCTATGGAAGAAGGGGCAGGAAAATGCAAAATGCAGCCTGGACCCCAGATAGGATCCACCCAAGGGTACTGAGGAAGCTGGCAGAAGTTCTCACCAAGCCACTCTCCATCATTTACCAACAGTCCTGGCTAACTGGGGGAGGGTCCGGTAGACTGGATATTAGCAGATGTGATGTCCATCTACAAGAAGGGCAGAAAGGAGGATCCTAGGAAATACAGACCTGTCAGTCTCATCTCGGCACCCAGGAGGGTTATGGAGCAGGCCATCTGGAGTGCCATCACATGGCACTTACAGGACAATGAGGTGATCAGGCCCAGTCAGCATGAGCTTATGAAAGGCAGGTCCTGCCTGACTAACCCGATCTCCTTCTACAACAAGGTGACCCGCCTAGTGGATGAGGGAAGGGCTGTGGACATGCACTTATGGCACTGTTTTGACAAGGCTGCAACACAGCGCGAGGAGCACAGCCACGAGCAGAAACCACAGTTTATTATTATTGGAGTCTGCATGTTGTAAGGAGAAGTCTACATAGTTCATTACACAACTCATGACCACAGAGGCAAAGGAGACTATCTCTGACCAGAAATATCCAGAAAGAAAACCCAGAGGTAACAAGAAAGTCCATAATAAAAGGAAAACCCATCCAAATCTGTCATCCGTTAAACTTACAGTCCACTAGGTTAAGTTCGTTATTGGCAGCACTATGCCTGCAGAGAGGGAGAACTCTGTTAAGACAGGCAGCATAGCTCTTATCTCGCTCTCAGCAGGTCTTTGCAAGCAGACTGTCTCTTATACTGTGCTGCTGCTTCAACAGTTTCCTCCTGAAGCAAAACACCTAGAATCATAGAATCATCCAATCCAGACTCTCTCTCTCAAGGTTGCCTGCCTCTGGGAAGGCAAGCCAGGGGAATGTTTTCCTCCACACTCCCCCAGGAGAATCTGGACATTGGCAGTCTCTCACCGGAAAAAGGTATCATCCATGTGTCAACCTCAGTTCTCAGCACTTCAGGCACTTGATTTTAAAAGGGCAGACTTTTGAAGAGACTAAGATCTGCTTAGTAGGGTAGAATGGGACAAAGCCATGGATGGGAAGGGAGACCAGGAAAGCTGGTCCTCTTTCAAGGATCACCCAGGACCAGTGTGTCCCAATGAAGAGGAAGGCATGCAGGAGTGCCAAGAGGCCTGCATGGATGAGCAAGGAACTCCTGGACACACTTAGGGGTAAAAACAAAGCTTACAGAGAATGGAAGCAAGGACAGATGACCTGGGAGAAGTACAGAGAAGTAGTCAGAGAAGGCAAGGGATCAGGTTAGGAAAGCAAAAGCATGGAGAGAATTGGATCTGGCAAGAGGGGTTAAGGACAACCAGAAAAATGTCTATCGGTATGTGAACAATAAGAGGAAGACTAGGGAAAATGTAGGCCCACTCCAGAAGGAAACGGGAGAGCTGGTCACCCAAGATGCAGAGAAGGCCGAGGTACTCAATAACTACTTCGCCTCTGTCTTCACCGGCAAGGCCTCTGGTCACACCCTCCATGTTACAGAGGTCAAAGGCAGGGACTGGGAAAGGGAAGATCCCTCCACTGTAGGCAAAGAGCATGTTCGAGACCACCTAAAGAACCTGAAGATGAACAAGTCCATGGGAACGGATGGGATTCGCCCATGGCTCCCGAAAGAGCTGGTGGATGAAGTTGCAAAGCCACTGTTCATCATATTAGAAAAGTCGTGGCAGTCTGGTGAAGTTCCCACTGACTGGAAAAGGGGAAACATAACCCCCATCTTCTAAATTGGAAGAAAAGAAGGCCCAGGGAACTACAGGCCAGTCAGTCTCACCTCTGTGCCTTGCAAGATCAAGGAGCAGATCCTCCTGAAGGCTCTGCTAAGGCAAGAAGATAATAAAGGGGTGATTGGTGGCAGCTGACATGGCTTCACCAAGGGCAACTCCTGCCTGGTGGCCTTCTACGATGGGGTCACAGCCTTGGTGGACAAAGGCAGAGCTACAGGCGTCATCTACCTGGACCCGTGCAAAGCATTCAACACTGTCCTGCACGACATTCTGATCTCTAAACTGGAACGATACGGATTCAATGGATGGACCACTTGTTGGATAAGGAGCTGGCTGGATGGTCGCACCCAGAGAGTTGTGATCAATGGCTCAGTGTCCAAATGGAGAGGTGTGACATGTGCTGTTCCTCAATGGTCGGTACTCGGACCAGTGCTATTTAACATTTTTGTCAGTGACCTGGACAGTGGAATTGAATGTACCCCTCAGTCAGTTTGCTGACAACACCAAACTGTGGTGAAGTCAACACCCTGGAGGGAAGGGAGGCCATCCAGAGGGACCTTGCCAGGCTCGAGAAGTGGGCTGTGGAAACTGCAACAAGAGCAAGTGCAAGGTTCTGCACCTGGGTCAAGGCAATCCCGTGCACAAATACAGATTGGGAGGAGAAAGGATTGAGGACAGCCCTGAGGAGAAGAACTTGGGGGTGGTGATGTGACAGTTGTTTCAGACAACCTAGTAATAGAAAACGATCTGAAACGATCTGCATGAACATTGTTTCAATGATGGGACTATTGGCAAATGGCAGGGAATAAGAGTTTAAACTCTGTTGCCACATTTGCTCTATTGCCTGAAATGAAAATTTTCAGCATTTATTGGGGATGGAGGTACATTCATCCCGGACACAAAACAAGAGTGTCCACATAACACATCTTCCTAGTGCTATTTGTTTATCATAGCTAAAAATAATTCGTGGTCTAAAGCTAGTACCGATCAACAAATCAAAATACCAGCAAAGCAGACATTGTGGTGGGGGTCTGTTATAGATCACCCAACCAAGATGAAGGGGTGGATGAAGTATTCTGTAAGCAGCTGGCTAAAGTCCTGGTATCGCTAGACCTTGTTCTTGTGGGAGACTTCAGCTTCACAGATATCTGTTGGAAACACAGCACAGCAGAGAGGAAACAGTCCTGGAGGTTCCTGGAGCAAGTGGAAGAGAACTTCCTAACACAGCTAGTGAGGGAGTCAACTAGGGATGGCCCCCTGCTAGACCCCCTGTTTGTGAACAGAGAGCATGAGTGGGAGATGTGAAGGTTGGTGGTTGTCTTGGGCTTAGTGACCATGACATGGTAGAGTTTGCAATTCTTGGGGAAGTAAGGAGAGGGGTTAGTAGAACTACATCCTTGGACCTTCTGGAGGGCAGACTTTAGTTAGCCTGTTTAGGAGACTGGTTGACAGAGTCCCTTGGGAGGCAGTCCTGGAGGATAAAGGAGTCCAGGAGGGCTCGACATTCTTTAAGAGAGAAATCTTTGAAGTACAGGAACAAGCTGTCCCCATGTGCTGTAGAAAGGTGGTGGAGTAGCCCTCTATGTTAGAGAGACATATGAAGCCATACAAATTAATGCAGGTGAGGATAGAGTTGAGTCATTGTGGGTAAGAATTAGGTGTACAGCCAGCAAGAGAGATACTGTGGTGGGAGCCTGTTATAGACTACCCAGCCAGGATAAGGAATCAGATTAAATTTTTTATAGGCAGCTGGGAGAAGTTTCACAGTCACTGCCTCTTGTGCTCATGGGGGACTTCAATTTTCCTGATGTCTGCTGGAAATATAACACAGCAGAGAGAACACTCCTGGAGGTTCCTGGAGCAAGTGGAAGAGAACTTCCTGACACAACTGGTGAGGCAGCCAACCAGGGAAGATGCCCTCTTGGACCTGCTTCTTGTGAACAGGGAAGTTCTGTGGGAGAAGTAAAAGTTGGAGGTCATCTGGGGCACAGTGATCATAGTAGTTTGGCCAGAGATTTTTGTGTTTGTCACTTTCTTTAGTACTTGACTTTTACATCTGTGAAGTATTTAGTTTGGTTTTGCTATCTTCTTATATGAAAAATATCTTCTCCAGAACTGGTGAGTGAATATAGCAGCTAATTACTTGCATTGATAATGTACTATGTTGTCTATATGAGCTCTTTGTCTGAGACCAAAAGCTTGTTTTTTGATTGCTTAATGGTATTTGAGATTTAAATTATGCATTGTTCTACCCACTTCTGACAAAATATACTTACTGTGTGGCTGAAATTATTGTCTGTATGTCATTTATATTATTGAATTAAAAATATTTTAATTAAAGCAATCAATTTTATTTTCTGGTTTCATTTTTGTTTGTTTATTTTTGTTGTGTTGTTTCATTATTATTTTTTTTTAGTGCTTGGGAGATGGGAAGTAATCATAGCTGGCACCTGAACTAAAATATCTGTGTATACGCTACCATTCCAGCAATTCAGGATGAATGGGGATATGCCTCACGTTCCCATCACTACTCTGGCAGGGATTGCTAGTCTTACAGACCGTAAGTAGTCTTCATTTTTATTTTTACTATGTTCCCTTCTGCTTCTGCAGTAAATACTTGCCTTTTCAAAACAGTAAAAATAGTTTTGTTTTTAAAAATCTTAACTGTAAATCTGTAAAAAAATCAAAATTGGTATTAAAAATGGTAATTTAATCATTGCTCAAATAAAAAATGTAAATTAAATCATGAAATGAAACATAGATAGGTTAAAAAAACATCAAACCCTTAAGTAAACCCAAATTATTAAATACAGTGATTTATTATTTGTTTAGAATATAATTCAGTAACGCATCTGAGTATCCCACAAATAAAGAAAAGAGAAAAAAAAGGTAAACTAAACATACATCCTAAAACATACATCTCAGCATCTTCACTGAAGAGAGATTAGGCTGATGTTCAGCTAGAGAGAATTGTGGAATGTGCTGAATATACTTGATACCCCGTTGTAATTAACGGTGCAAAAATGGCTGCTAGAATGGAAACAAGCAACTGAACCTATGAGGCTTCTTGGCTGTTCAGCCTACAAAAGGAGCAGATGAAGGGTGTATGCTTTTTTAAACTAGATCAGGAATGTAGAGGAACAGACCCCCTTGCTTCGCAGGAAGACAAAAATGCAAGGAAAAGAAAATAATATTTACGTTAAAAATTGTGTTATTGTCATAAAACCAAATGGTTATAATCTATCCAAAAATAAAATTCTAATTGGAAATCAGAGGAGATTTATCATTACTATTATGAGATCCTAGAACAACCATTCTAATAAGAGAAGTTGAGATAAAGATGCATCTTGTTTATAAAGTGTAAGTTTGGTTGTCTGAGGATAATTCGACTCAATGACCCAAGGACTTCTGAGATCTTGTTTTTATTATTATACTGTTGAAATTTGGAGACATACTGAAAGTATTTACCCATAAATTTAATTTAATTGTAAAAACAGTAAAAAAAGCAGATGTATTTTACAGGAGAAAAATACACTTCTTTATGTCTTCTTGATATTATGAAATATCAAATTGGAAAATGCTGCTTATATATTTTTATGTGTGCATACATATCACGATATGTGTCTAATAATGGATCATCAGGATACAAATAATAAGTTTTTGGGCTATGAGAAGCACTAAGTATTTGCAGGTAAGGTTCTAAAGTCAGCATCTTACCTGGTAGAAGTCATTAGTCAGACTCCTGGTACATGGGGTTTCAAGAAAGACTGAACTACCTTTAGTGAGATTAGCACTTGTGTTAGGTACATTTGCTTATCATAGAATCATTAGGGATTGGAAGGGACCTAAATTTTTGTAGATTTCAAGGCATATTCAAGGTAATTAATGCAAATATTGAAAGCTAGCTATTTGAATGTATGCTTTTATTTGAATTGCAGTTTATTTCTAAATAAAGTAATGATATATGTTGTCTGGGGGGAAAAAAACACAGGAATTCTGTCCACCACCAGCCTTTAAAAAAAAAAAATAAAAGAATTTCAAAATATAAAAGAGGCAAATATTTATATATTTCACACTTCATAGAATCATAGAATCATTAAGGTAGGAAGAGACTTCCAAGATCATAAAGTCCAGCCATCAACACCTCCCTGCCCACTAAACCATGTTTTCAAGTGCCAAATGTACGTGTTTTTTTAACACCTCCACGGATGGTGATTCCACCACCCCCCTGAGCAGCCTGTTCCAATACGTGATCACTCTGTCAGTGAAGAAATTTTTCCTGATGTCCAATCTAAACCTCCCCTGGCACAACTTGAGGTCATTTCCTCTTGTCCTATTGCTAGTGACTTGGGAGAAGAAACTGACACTCATCTCGCTACACCCTCCTTTCAGGTAGTTGTAAAGAGCAATGAGGTCTCCCCTCAGCCTCCTTTTCTCCAAACTGAACAGCTCCAGGTCCCTCAGCTGCTCCTTGTCAGACCTGTCCTCCAGGCCTTTCACCAGCTTCGTAGCTCTTCTTTGGACCTGCTCTAGCACCTCAGTGTCTTGTAGTGAGTAGCTTGGAACTGAACCCAATGTACAAGATGAGGCTTCCCTAGTGCTGAGTGCAGGGGAACACAATCACCTTTCTAGTCCTGCTGGCCACACTATTTCTGATTCAGGCCAGGATGTCATTGGCCTTCTTGGGCACAGTGCTGGCTCATGTTCAGTTGCTGTCAACCAACACCCCCAGGTCCTTTTCCACTGAGCAGTTCTCACAGTATCACAGTATCACAGTATTACCAAGGTCAGAAGAGACCTCATAGATCATTCTCCATCCGCTCTTCCCCAAATCTTTAGCATTGCAGGGGGTTGCTGTGACCAAAGTGTAGGACCCAGCATTTGGCCTTTTAAACTTCATACAGTTCACCTCAGCCTATCAATCGAGCCTGTCCTGGCTCCTCTGCAGAGCTTTCCTACCATCAAGGAGATCGACATACTCACCTAGTTTGGTGTCATCTGCAAACTTGCTGAGAGTGCACTCAATCCCCTCATCCAGATAATTGATAAAGATGTTAAACAAGACTGGCCTCAACACTGAGCCCTGGGGAACAGCTTGTGACTGGCTGCCAACTCAGTTACACTCCATTCAACACAACTCTCTGGGCTTGGCCATGCAGCCAGTTTTTTCCACCTGTCTAAGCCACAAGCCACCAGCTTCTCTAGGAGACTGCTGCGGGAGACAAATATGTGTTAAATGCTTTACTAAGGTGTAGGTAAACAACATCCACAGCCTTCCCCTCATCCACTAGGTGGATCACCTGATCATAGAAGGAGATCTAGTTGGTCAAGCAGGACCTGCCCCTGCTGGCTGGCCCTGATCCCCGTGTGTCCTGCACTTGCTGTGTGAATGTGCTCAGGATGAACCACTGGATAATCTTCCCTGGCATCAAGGTCAGGCTGACAGGCCTATAGTTGACCAGGTCATCCTTCCACCCTTTCTTGTAGATGGGCATCACATTAGCAGCCTCCAGTCATCTAGGACTTGTGTTTTCCAGGAGCATTGATAAATCATGGAGAGTGGTCTGGCAAGCTTCTCCACCAGCTCCCTCAGCATTCTTGGATGGATCCAATCTGGCCCCATAGACTTATGAATGTTCAGGTGGCAGAGCAGGTCACTGACTGCTTCTTCTTGAATTGTGGAAAGCGTATCCTGCTTTCCATCCCTGTCTTCTGGCTCAGGAGTCTGAATACCATGAGGTCATTAAAGACTGACACTAAGAAGGCATTAAGGACCTCATCCTTGTCCTCATTTTTGGTAATGATGTTCCCCTCCAAATCCTATAAGGGGTAGAGATTCTCCCTGACTCTGTTTGCCACTGATGTATTTGTAGAAACATTTCTTGTTGTCCTCCACTACAGTGGCCAGATTGAGTTCTAACTGGGATCTTGCCTTTCTGATTTCCCCCTGCCCTGCATGCCCTAGTTACATTCCGGTGCTGTGCTTGAATGGCCTGCCCCTTCTTTCAAAGGTGATGTGGTGGGTTCAAACCACAAATAAACAGAAAGAAAGGCAGCCAGGTCTCAGTTATATCTTGGATAGAATTTACCAGGCAATGGAGTAGCTTAGGGAAAACAAAAGGGGTTTATTTAATCTACAGCTAAGCACAGAAAGAAGAAAAAACCCAAGCAGGTTAAAGCATACAAGACAGAAACTATATCACAATGCCATTACACATATTTTGAAAAAAACAATGGGAAACTGCTACAGCATTGGTCTTTGGTTTTCACATTAGAGCTCAGGGAAAAAGCATGTATTTCAAGCAGAGAGGGATGCCACCACCCTCTCATTTCTCCTGGAGACTTGCCAGGTCTCTCCCATGAGCTGCATTACACGGTCTGCGGATGCCAAACCTTTGGCTGTCCCAGACAGGTGAACTCTTCACAGTGTAGCTTGGAGTGCCAACACCTGACTGTCCCAGACAGGTGAATTCTTCAGTGTAGCTTGGGCAGCAAAACGCTGATTGGACAGGCCTGATTCCTAAGGCTTGACTGCATCCTTTGAAGGTGGAACATGCACTTTTAAGACCCAGTCTCTCTTCTTGCCAAAGGATTAAGGATTCTCAAGTCCTTCTGCTTCTTTTGGAACAACAGTTCAGCTAAGCATGAAGAAATTCTCAGATGTCTCTCCCGGGGCTTCTTCTTTCCCAATTACTCAATCATCCTCAGTTTTCTCAGTGTCAAAATGACAAACAATTTCTCTTCCTGCTGTTCAGTGGCTCAGAATGGTGCGGCTGCATGACCAGCCATGTGACACAGTCAGCAGGGACCTCTCCTCAGGGCAAACAAGCTTCCCTCCAGGGGCTCTCTCCTTCTTTTTCTCTCTCTCTCTTCCTCCCACTTTGGTTACAGGGAAAGGGGAGTATTTCAGCTCACCACTGCTTTAGCATCTTCAGAACTAATGAGCTTGTGATGCTCTGTGCAGCTCTGGTTCACTCGATGCAGGGAAGAATTTGTATTGGTGTTTTCTGCTGCTCCTGCTCGCCTCGAAGCACGGATGGGGGAAGGGCTTTCTGCTGGCATGGTTCCACAGTTTTAGCCACAGACTAAATGCACTGCCACTGCATTCTGCTGTAGACAGAGCTGGCTCCGGGCAGTCAGGACTGGAATTGCTCTGGCCCGTTCTATTGGCTGCGTCCCGGGACTGGGCTGGGCCATACTGTGCCCGGGGGCCGGCCAGTGCCCTGGAGCCGGCTTCTCAGAACCTGGGCAAAAGGGACTGGGAGGCCAGCTGCTGCCCTCTGCACCCAGTAGGGCCGCAGTGGTAGGGGCTGCAGGGGACCATGGCTGTCAGGCTGCGTCCAGCTCCTACCACCCAAAGGGGGGGTGGCCAGAACTCCCTCAGCAGGGATGTCCCTGGGGGAAGCCCCAGAGAAAAAAAAAAGGTAGAAATGCAGGAATCTACTCCCATTTATTGTCTCACCTTTGCCCACTTTCAAGCCAGGCCACCACCTAGGGGTCAATGGAAGAATTCTCTTAAAGTTAAAATGCATTTTTCTTCATGAAAGCACAAATCTAGACATCTGAAAATTTAGGCAATTTTCAAACCATAACCGGTGATAAACTTTCCTCTTGTTTCCTGAGGCCCAGCAGGAGCTCCCTGTTCAGCCAGGCTGGTCTTCTTCCTTGCTAGTTCACCTTGAGGCATACCAGGACAGCCTGCTCTTGTGCCTTTAAGAGTATTTCTTCAAGAATGTCCAGCCTTCCTGGACCCATTTGTCCTTCAGCAGTGTTTCCCAAGGGACTCCCTTAACCAATGACAAACAAGGCAAAATCTGCCCTCAGGAAGTCCATTGAGGTGATTTTGCTGAACCCCCTCTTTACTTGACGAAGGATCAAGAACTTGATCATTTCATGGTCGCCAAGCCCAAGATGGCCTCTGACGATCACATCTGCCACCAGACCTTCTCTGTAAAGAGCAGGTCTAGCGAGGCACCTCTGCTGGTAGGCTCTCACTGATCAAATGTGATCCGTCTAGACTGTTTCCTCTCTGCTGTGCTGTATTTCCAGCAAATGTCTGGTAAGTTGAAGTCTCCCGTGAGATCAAGGGCTAGAAACTGTGAGACTTCTGCCAGCTGCCTGTAGAATGCAGTTGTGTTGTGTTTTTCCAAAGCTATCAGTCTACAAGGACTTTGCATTTCCTTCCTTCCCTTTTTCCATACTTTCTGCTTCAAGAGAAATCTGCCATAACATTAAGTAACTTAATGTGTTTAAAAGTATGTTTTTATTCATGTTGCCTTAGCACAGTTAAATATTTACAATAATATATTATTTAGAATAATATAGCAATAAAACTTATGGACTTGACTGAATTACTTTGTTTAAAGGCATCTAGATTACAAATAATCCAGAAATGCTTCCTGCATTTCAAATGTAATTGCAGATTTTCTTTCTTAATTGCACAAGGAAGTAAGAAGATGTACATTTTTGTATGCTTGCATTTCATGAAATGATTCTGAACTCCTGTTTTCTTGATAACAGTTTTGAACCAGCTGCCTCTTCCATCACCTTTACCTGCTACAACAACAAAAAGCCTGCTTTTCAATGGACGGATAGCTGAAGAGGTGAACTGCCTTCTGGCTTGCAGAGATGAAAATCTGGTTTCACAACTTATCCACAGTCTCAATCAAGTGTCAACAGATCACATGTATGTATTTTGAACTTCAACTATATCAGTTCACTATCCTTATTCCTTGAAATTAAATGAATGAAATTGAGAAGAATGTGAGAATCTGAAAATTATAATGTGTAGGGGTTTTTATTTGACTAGTTTAGGGGATTATTGCTGTATAAGAGTGTTTAAGAGTTGTGTGGATCTGGACCTTATGGACATGGTTTTATGGTGGGCTTGGTATAGTTAGGCTAATGGTTGGATTCAGTGATCTTTAAGGTCTCTTCCAACCTAAACAATTCAGTGATTTTATGATTTGATTGTTTCAGTTAATCAGAGCATTAGTAATTGTCCAACAGTCGTTATGCATAACTAGTTTATTAATTTTTTAATAGATCTGCTGCTTGTTTCATTCTTACTTGTTAGGAGTGCAAACTTGTCAGTATTGATTGTGCAATAGTAATTTGTATTCTACTTTGGTTAATAATCTGCATAGACAAATTATACACCCAGTGTTACACAAAAATATACTTTTTGAGACATCGACGTAAGTTCTGATTAGATGTGGAACCTAAATATGTTAAAAATTGAATCAGCAAGTATGTTAACATAATTATCTTTTTGTTAATATACGCTATGTTTTTTCATTTTCTGTCCTTTGAATTGTCTTATGTTGACAGCCTTGACTTTTTCCTACATGTTCCAATCAATTGTTTTGATCAAAGTAGCTTTGAAAAGTTATCAGAGCAATCAGCAAGTGAAAGCATGACTGCATTTATAGAAAAACCATTGCATTTTTAATGGTTAGAAGGGAATCTTGTGATGTCAAATATATGCAAATTTTCTATTTTAAAAAAGAAAATTCTTGAAGTGTTAGGATGCAACCTGAATGTTATACATTCATGCATACCCTATTTTCACTCCTACAATAATACTTTGATTATGTTATGCCAAAATACTGTTTATTTATGGAGAAGATTATGATAGAAAGGTGGACATAAGAAATTTTAAATGTAATAGTCTGAAACTGACAACCATGTATATATGTAAGTGCCTATTAATAAAAATAATTCTTAAAACTAGTAGAAATACCTCTTCTTCCATTCATTAAACGAGAGAGTGGGACAAGAAAATAGAGCTAGGGAAGAGTGTTTTGGTTTAATTTTAATTGGTGGCTCATTTTTGTGCGGTTTTTTGTTGTTGTTGTGTAGTTTTGTTATTTTTTTTAACCTGACTCATGATTTCTTAAAATTTGAAAATGCACTTGCCTCTTTGATTGCCTCCACAATTCCAGTGAATTGAAAGATAACCTTGGCAGTGATGATCCAGAGGGAGATATACCGGTCTTGCTGCAGGCTATCCTGGCAAGAAATCCCAATGTTTTCAGGGAGAGAAGCATGCAAAACAGATACGGGGTACAAACTGGTAAGGATTTTTGATTATTTATTGATTATGTTTTATGATGTTCTGTAAATGTAGGGTACTGATTCTAACCATAAATACATATGGAGGACAACTGTGATATATAAGCCATACCTTGTATTTTATAGTGATATAAAGCTATCTATTTTGACATTTTCTAATAGCAACTATATTAGAATAAGCGTGAAAATAAACTCTATTTTTGTAAAAAGTAACATTCAATTTCACTGTAAAGTTTAATTTCTGATGAGTGGTTAAATTTCATTTAAAAGTAATTTTATTTGAATTTCTTTGTTGCTACCATAATCCATTTGGGAATATATGCCTTGATCCTACTGAAAATCTCTACAACTATAGTGTAGCATTGTAGTGGTAGTTCTTAACAGTTCTGGGGTGAAGAATAAGGTTGAACGAACCATACTTAACAACTTACAGAATCATAGAATCATCAGGGATTGGAAGTGACCTCGAAAGATCATCTAGTCCATCCCTGCCATTCCTCTTACAAGCAATTTGTGATGCGCTACAGATTTTACTGTTTTGAAAACTAATTTTTTTCTGAGGTTTAGTGAGATATACTGCTAGATAGCAAAGATGGAAAAGGGGAGAGACCAAGCAATGGATTAATCAGACATATTCTACTTGTAGATCTGAATATTTCTTCATGTACACCTAAAATATTTTCTTTAAATAATAAGGTATAAAATGAATAGGAGTCCACAGGAGAAAGAAAGTGTAGGATTATTTTGGAGGGGAAAAATAATAAAATGAAATTATTAATTTATAATAGTGAGTAAAAAGCCATACACTATTTGAAAAGAACTTGCTAAGGATAGAACACATATCGTTTCTTCAAAGGAGTGCAAAAATCTCCTGAAATGAAAATGTTAAAGGCAGTGCATAGTATTTAGTAGTACTTTGATACATATATTCTGAAATTTAAGCTTTGAAAAGTCTCTGGATTCTGGATTTGGTGATAGCTGTGGCAGAATGATTTTTCCAGCTGTAGAAAGAGTGGTGTGTATCCTGCCAGTTTTTGAAGAGTGGTTCCACAAAAAAGATATGCTTGAATCACAACCTGTCATCATTTAGACGAGACCTTTAAGATCATCTAGTCCAACTTTCACAGAATCACAGAATCATCATGGCTGGA
>VXBP01002247.1:85796-287962 GCA_013400115.1 Rhinopomastus cyanomelas | reverse complement strand
CCCCTCCTTCCATGACCTATAGGCTTTCTTCTTCCGTTTGCCCAGCAGGTCCCTGGTTAACCACACAGGTCTTTTGGCTCCGTTCCTTGACTTATTCCTTGTTGGGATACTCATTTCTTGTGCTGCAAGAAAGCGGTCTTTGAATGTTGACCAGCTGTCCTGAGCTCCCTTGCCTGCCAGTACCCTGATGCCCAGAGCAACGCAGGATAGTGGTGGTGAGAAACATGCTTAGCTTTCTGTTAGAAGGAATAGAAGAGAAAGTATCCCCCTTCACAAATGGGCATACAATCTTCTCTCTTCTTTAAGCTTTATTCTTGAAAGAGGCCTCTTTTCAGGGTCTTAACTTCCTTTAGGGGAAATTCTAGTTGGGAGTTTCCTCATGCATAGTCAACTGCCCCCTTGGTAATAGGTTGGAAAGGGAAGAAATTATGCCTTCATGAGAGATGCTGGCTGTGTCAAATACCCTTAGGAATCTGTTATTTGTCATTGAGAGATATGATATTTGTGAACAAATGTGTTCAGTGCCACATCTCGTTACAAATTCTGCATTTGAAGTTTTATTTCTAGCTGTCCATGTTAAACACTGCATTTTTCTGATGGATTTGTAGTGGAACAAGTAGCTGAAATTGTAACTGAGATCCCACCAGAAGAGGTAGCCATGCCTTCAGCCGCAGAAGAGAGGATTATGGAATTGGTTTTAGGAAAGATGCCTAGCACCACAAATAGCATCAGTTCAGTGACAAAGTAAGTGTGTGCAGTATTTCCTCTTAGGATTAATTAAGCTTATGTAGCATGTTACAGCTCTGTTCAATTTCTGGGCCCACAGATGCTCTTTTTTTATTAGCATAAAATTGTGTGTTGGTGCTGCTCCTATGAGAGCTGACAGAATGCCACAGACAGCCTGTGCACTGGAGGGTGGCACACAGATGGTGAAATATTAGTGGTAGAAGTTTGCAGTATAAACCATGAGAATTTGCTTTTTCATCATGGTACTGCTTTTGTTCAGTGTGATTCCAAAAGCCTTCTGTAGCTGGAACATAACATTTTGTTCTCGTTGAATGTTGGTGGTAAAACAAGCAACGAGATTATTGCTAAAGAAATTATTCTAATCATTATTATTACTCAGCCTTGCTTGTTATTTTTACTCATGAGTGACTTTATGTTGATTTGTGTTTGTGATTTTCAGATTTAGAGCAGCAGGAGGGGGAACTTCAGTAGACTCGTATAATTTCATTAATTTAGATTCTTTTATGTCTTTTTCTCTCTTGAAATTGGCTCTTTGAATTAATTTTTGTATACTAAAGCAATTGATTGCTCAAAATGAGCTAGTAATGCTGTCTACAGAAGTCCGTAACAGACTCAGAGCCATCAAAAATGCGTTGCAGCAGGTGATTGTAGAGCAGTGCTGCTTCTTGGCTCCCTGCTGCCCACTTACTGGATACGCCTTTTGCATGCCAGCTGCCAAGCTTTCTGAGCTGAAGGTAGTGCTAATGTTTTCAAAGGATAGGCAGAACAGGTCTTTTATGTTCTGAGGGGCCTGCAAAGAGAATTTCTGAGGCTGGTGCTTGCTTCTTGTTTTCTTGTTTATGCTGAATGAAGACAAATTGGAGTGAGTCAATCTGCTTGTTTGCTGCTTTCAGGGAGTGGCCAGGAGGGTGCCTTGGCAATGACGAAGCTCCAGGCTCCCCTCCTTCCTGCCAGAAGCTGAGCTAACGCTCCTCTAGCTTTTGCCAGCTGGTGAGACTCTTTTCTTGCAACCTGTGGGATACCTTTCAGTCTTTGCCTTTCTTTCTCTAATCCAGTAGGTTTGCTCATCACCAAAACACCATGTCCCTCAAAAGAAGTTTAATTCTCTCCAGTAGACATGGTATACGTCGGAAGCTGATAAAACAGCTTGGGGAGCACAAGCGAGTCTATCAGTGCAGTATCTGCAGTAAAATCTTCCAGAACAGCAGCAACCTCAGCAGGCACATTCGTTCTCATGGTGGGTTTCCTTTTGCCTTGCTTTGTCTCTCGTTGGTTCCACTCTTAGGTAAAAGAGGCTAGTTTTAGGTATTGGGACACATAATTTTACGAGATGGGTTTTTTTAATGCTTTTTTAAGTTTTTCTAAGAATCATTTTGCATTATGCAGATTAAGGTACTGGAAGATAATTGACCGTGATGATGTGTTGACAGTTGAACTTAAGAGTATTTAAAGTTTGTATTTAGGTACATATTTTAAACAAGAGCAAGGGAGTAATGTTTTTTTCTAAAACTATTCTGATGTGTAAACGTCAGCAAAGTGCTTTTTAGCTTGTGTTCTGCAGTTCCAGCAGTCCATGACCCACTTCTAAGGATTCTATGAAAAATAGTAACTGAAAAGAGTGGGGAAGCACAGAAAATTGTTATCCAAATTGTTGGAAAAGGTTAATATCCACTATTTAGACCTCTAGAGTTACTGAAGTTGCTCATCACTAGCCTGTTTGTTCGCAGTTGTTTGTGCTTTGCTTTGCTTTCTCCTATCTTGCCTGGAGTTGGTTATTAACAGTCACTGATTACTTTCTGTTTTTTATTTTATTTTACTTTATTTTATCTTGATTGATCCCCTCAGGTGACAAGCTATTTAAATGTGAGGAGTGCGCAAAGCTGTTCAGCCGTAAAGAGAGCTTGAAGCAGCATGTTTCATACAAGCACAGCAGGAACGAAGTGAGTGGAAATGGCTAGTGGGCTCTTCCTGAGGTTAGATGAAAATGTGCATTAAGCTTCCAGGTGCTGGGGAGGTTGGGTTAATTATACTTGAGTAGATAACGTGACTGAGACAAGACTGATAGGCAAAGGTAACATCTCCTGTAAGAGAAGTGATAGAGAGAGGTAACATCTCCTGTAAGAGCAGTGGATGAGTTTGCAAAGTGTGGACCTGCTTTTGGGCAGACGAGTTCTTTATCATGTCTGGATTTCCTATAGAAAGTTGTTTTCAGGAATCAGTTACAGCAAGACAAGCTGGAATTAGCTGGACCAGCATGATCTAGAGGTGAGATCTGACTTCAGTTTATGGTACTAAATAGGATTATTCCAGTTTTGTTCGCTTGTCCTGTTTCTTTTATACCCACCTATAGTGTCAGCTTGCTAGGTAAAGATCTTCAAGGACTGTGCACATGTGTAAATGTGCAGCATTTACAGTAGCAGTACCACGCTTCTTGGTGAGCACCTTATACTGCTGTTGCCATATAAATATTAAGTGTGCCTGTAGTGGGCCTTTATCAGTGAGTATTTCTGTTGCTGCTTGGCATCAGTGTTCTAAGGTCTCGGATTGCTTGCATCTATTCTGGCGCTGGAGGATGAGTTGGATTACATCTTGATTCTTGAAAGTTCTGTCTCTGTTGGACCAGGGGTTATTAGGAAGACTGTTACATGCCCACAAGGACATGGTGTGCTTGGTTTTCTTCGTGTAGAGCACAGATGTAGGAACATGGCAGGATTCTACACCATGAGAGTTTTCCACCAATGGTATTTAAGTGTTGTGTTGAAGAAATTAAAATTGGCAAAGACAGAAACAGAAAACATAGTTGAGATTTAACATTTTTATCAGACATTACTTAACTGTTTCAGAAGATAAAAAGCCATTATTTGTAATCCTCAGGTTGATAGTGAGTACAGATACAAGTGCACCACGTGTGAAAAGGCCTTCCGGATAGAGAGTGCGCTGGAATTCCATAACTGCAGGACAGGTGAGCATGGCTAACAGTTCCACTTTCTTTTTATCTCTGCTCTATTTTGTGGGATGTCTGCAAATCCATCTCAGCATAGTAACTGCGGAGTGGGAGTAAGCATTCAGACTTTTTTGATCATCACTGCAAGCAGCCTACCTTTCTCCTTCCCACCTTCCCTCATTGATCTGATAAGGAAAGTATAGCCAGTAACCTGTGGAGCAGAACATCCACTTACGCATTGCTTTCTTTAGTGTCTCCTGCTCACCTCTCTAATAGCCTTACTAGAATTTCATTTGTATGTTCACAGATACCCTCACCATCTTCCTTTCCTGAAATAGTTTCATCTTATTGCTCTGAAATAGAGCAACTCATGCTTACTCTCTTTTTAGGCTGCAGAAGTTTCTCTAGATGTGTTTTTGTATCGCTAGAATCTCTTCTCCTATAGCCATCTCGTGTGGTTACTCATTTATGCTGACTGATTTCATGCTTAGAGAATAACGTTGTGACTACTTTTACAGACCTGTGATAACTGTCAGTCCAGGAATCACCTGGGTAATTGCCCTTTACAGCACCATTCAAAGCAGATTTTCTCATTTCCTTTCAGAGGGTGCAGATTGTATAAAAGCCGAGTCTTGTGAAGAGTGGAAAGTAATGCCACATAACCTTGGTGTTCTATTTACACAAAGACAGCAGCTCATTTTTCTCTGAATGGACTGTTGCCAACATAAGCAGCAGATTTTGCTGCACTCTTTAAAGCATCAGACTGTTGCTTCTTTTATGATTGCTGTACTACTGACAGATTCCATCTACAGGACTGTGCTTTCGTGTTCCAACAAAAGTCTCATCTGCTGAATACAAAACAAATTCCCTGTAAGCCCATTCTGTGGATATCCAGTACTGGCAAAAGTATTCTCGTGCTTAGAAAGAGCTGTGATTTTTTATATTGCTCTATGTGCAGTGAATATAAAACCTTGAACCAAGTATAACAGAGTCCACTCCAAAGATAATTTTATTGTGTGCTAGACCACAGTGGGTCCATGTGAATAAGTTATAATGCAAGACTTTGTGTTTAGCATCATGCATACTTAGTGTCTTTAAAGGAATTGCTTCCAGTGCGTGCCAGTGATACTGAAACTCACAAGTAGCAAAAATAAACTCTGTAGATTGATGTTTATCTTTTCAGTGGGAAGACAAATTTGAAGTCAAGTATACGCTTTTGCATTTCCCTCCTTGATCTGTGTAATCATGGCTTACATGTTAAAACTCTGCAGTAGCAAAAGATCTCACAACCAGACCAAATCTGTTTTAGTCTGTGAAAAGCTGCCTGGTTTCTCTTGCTTACAGATGACAAGACATTCCAGTGTGAGATGTGTTTCAGATTCTTTTCTACAAACAGTAATCTTTCAAAACACAAGAAGAAGCATGGGGATAAGAAGTTTGCATGTGAAATCTGCAATAAGATGTTCTATCGGAAGGATGTCATGCTAGACCATCAAAGACGACATTTGGAAGGTAATTATACTGCAGAACAACCTCATTGTTACTCTTGAAATGGCCGTAGAAGTGGGAGGGTTAAGGAAATGATTGTGCATTAAATTCTTCTGGATGGTAGCTGTTGGGTTTTTTTGTCAGTTACCTGATCTGGACTAGAACATTTCAGCAAAATATAGCATTTCTTAAAAAGAGTAGTAATAGAACCTGAAGAGGAGTTGTCTAATTCTATGAAGAACCTTCTAGGAGACACCTTTTTGTTTTGTTTTTTTTCCCCCTTCAGTCTACGTAATTGGATCCAGTGCTGCTGGAAAGTTGCTTAGTTTATTATGCAGTAGACTAGCTGATTTTAGTTATATTTTTTTCTTTCTGTTAAAAGAAAAGGCTCAAAGACTCTGAATAATCTTGGATGATGGTAGATTTCTGAAATATGTATTAAAATATCGCTAGTGATCTATGTCTAATTCCAAATGTTGATAATAAATGTTTGTTTTCTATGTATTCAAATATCTCTAGTGATCTATGTCTAATTCCACATGTTGATAATGTTTGTTTTCAGACACTAAAAAATTGGTAAAACAATTAATACCCCATAATGCACCACTATGGCAGACTGCTTTTATGTTCTTAAGACAAGATTTTAATTTAGAAATTATGCTTTCTTTAGCAATTAAATCTGTATTGAGGCTTTTCCCAGTGTTTCAATCTTCTTTACAGCATTCAACTGAAAGGGCTTTCAGATTGGAATGGAAATCCATGGTTTATTTTTTGTTTTGTTTTTTTGATGGGGACTGTTCTTTTAAGGGGTGAGACGTGTGAAAAGAGAAGACTTTGAGCACAGCACAGAAAACATGGTTCGCTACAAGAAGGAGCCTTCAGGGTGCCCTGTTTGCGGTAAGGTAGGTGTCTTTGCCACTGTGTGGCAAAGTGTTACTCTTTAGACTCAGCAAGCTTCCTAATATGTTCAGCTGTGGCCTTGGATTGTGGGACCTGCTAGAGCAAAGACAAAACTGAAATTCAGACTAGACTTTTTGTTTCGGACCGGTGGCACAATATAGTGTAACGTGGCCACAGTGTCTGTCAGTGAATTCTGTTGGCTTATGTAACTCAGAGTGGAGTTTTTCCTGGCAGACTGTAAACAGCTGGAATTGACTGTGTGCAACAGGAGTAGTTTCCTGTTAGAAATCTAGGCGAATTCCTAGTGTAGTAATGGCACTGTTGTGTTTGGATTTTTACCATTCATGATACTAAGTTGCCGTTATAACAGCTACAAAGGCTGTGGTTTGAGGGGATTTTATTAATGTCTATGAATATCTGAGAGTTGGATGTCAGGTGGAAGGGGCCAATCTCTCTTCTGCGGTGCCCTATTATTCTAGGACAAGGAATAACAGGTATAAACTTGAACACAGAAATTTCCACCTCAACACGAGTAGAAGCTTCTTTACTGTGAGAGTGACAGAGCACTGGAACAGGCTGCCCAGAGAGGTGGTGGAGTCTCCTTCTGTGCGCACCTTCAAAACCTACCTGGATGCATTTGTGGGTGACCTGCCCTAGGTGACCCTGCTTGATGACCCTGCATTGAGACCAACCCTGGTAGGAGGGTTGGTCTCAATGATCTCTGGAGATCCCTTCCAACCCCTAACATTCTACGATTCTGTGTATCAGTTAAGGTAGATTTTTGTGGATGTGTCTTACAGTTAGGTGGAACATTAATGATTCAGAAGGCACTGTTTAAACAATCTACTCTATTTAATGCAGTGTTTTTGGAAGTCCATCACCGATGAATGCCCCAAATCTGTCAGCTCCTTGGAGCTGTACACCTGTATTTTGCCATGCCAGCAGTTTCTGAGATAGCCTGCTGGCTAGATAACAGGAGCTCCTACATCTGTCTGGCTGAAATGAATAAAGCAGGACAGTAAATATGTTCTGGGCTATCCACTAGATAATTTGCGAAGAACGTTTGCTGGACATAATACAAAAAGCTTTTCTTCTTGTTTCTTAGGTATTTTCATGTAGGAGTAATATGAACAAGCACCTTTTAACGCATGGAGATAAGAAATACACTTGTGAAATCTGTGGACGTAAATTTTTCAGAGTGGATGTGTTGAGAGATCATATTCATGTCCATTTTAAGGTAGTGTGTTACTTTATTAGAAAATACACGTTGCTTAGAAAATGTGTCAATACGTGTGTTGACATTTCAATAAATATTTGTCAAACATATCAATATATATATATTAAGACTGTTATGACCACCTGTACATACTGGCAACACAACAGTGATTATGTACCCTATGTAGCAGTGTTTCTACAGCAGCACCAGCATGAACTGTGCTCTGATTTATCCATAACTCTGTTTCTACATCTGGCTTGTTGCAGAGTGTGTGATATATGATATTGGAAGATATTTTAGCTGCCACTGCAGAACACTGTTCTGAACACTGCAGAGAAACTACCTTTGTGGCCTCAAGTGAATCACAGTCAGTGATTCACTTAAGTGCGTCAGTGTAAAGTAAAGTGAATAACTTAACCGGAAGGCTGCAAACAGATTGATGCTGTGTTCCATTGGGCTCAGGGGTTGCTGTAATCCCCTCTTTGTGGGAGAAAACAACTCCAAGAGAGCTAATTGTTCCTGTGCTTTCCATGCATGTGATTGTGAGTCTCTTGTGTAGGCCAGCGTAACTGCCCATCTGTTGAGCTCCTTACCTGGTTTTGTCAGAATGTTCCAAATCACAAAAAACACCTTATTGACAGAGCTTGGTCAGGCATAGATTATTTAGATGTAACTAGGTTAACACCTGAATGGTAAAAAATGAAATTGAAAGGTAACTGTGTCATTTGGTAGTGCTGATAAAGATGCTTTTCAGGTTGTATTGCTGTACCAGTTGAGTTTCTATTTATATTAAAACTCCTTTTGTACATAAGAAACAGAGTGTTGTTTGGTGTTCCTTGTTTACACAGGGACAGAGAAACTTTTGTTTTATCTGAATTGAATGAAGCAGGAGGATATTTTAAGTAAATAAAGTTACAGCAAGTGTTAGCCCAAGGCAATCCGTATGGCAACAAAAGCTGATGAGGTATTACGTTTTTAAATGTAAGTTTAATCTATTAAAACACAATATTCTTTTCCACCCTATGCAGGACATAGCACTAATGGATGATCACCAGAGGGAAGAGTTCATTGGTAAAATTGGAATCTCATCAGAGGAAAATGATGACAATTCTGATGAAAGTGCAGATTCTGAGCCTCACAAATATAGCTGCAAAAGGTGCCAGGTAGCTTTAAATTAACTTGTTTTGGGATGGGGGAAGGGAGTGGAGATGTCTATAAACCAACCAGAATTTTAAATAACAGTTAGGGTTTACAAAGAGACAGCTAGTCCACAGGTCTGCTCACTTCTGTAGTGCTTGTTACTTCTAATTGATGAAGTGATGCTCTTCCATAAGACGTAAGTGGTTTTTTATAAAATGAATGCTAAACACTTAAATACAGATATATATGCTTATCTATGTGCAAGGAAGCAAGCAAGTATTAATGTTGTAGTTTGAAAATTGCTAGCGTTTTCAAACGTACAGCAGTTCTGCTTTCATGAAGAAGAAAAGAAAAAGGAGTTGTTTTGTTTTGGAGGACCCCTCCCCCGCAGGGGACTTGTCCTGGGGGAAGGTGTCCCTGGTCCTGGACCTGCCCCGGATGTCCGTGTTGGGTGAGCCTATGAAAAAGCAGAGCGGGCGGTTTGTTTTGAAAAAGTTAGGAAGAGGAAGAGAAAGAGAAGAAGGAGGAAGTATGTAGCCCGCTCGTGTGTGCTGCAGGCCCTCTTGGGCTGCGGCTTCTCAGCCGAGCGCCATCGAGACCTTACTTGCTAAAATTAGTGGAGAATCCCCAACCTGCTACAATTAACAAGAAGAAGATGCAATAAAGGAACATATGCTACCCTTTAATTATGTGCAAATTCTTCTGAGATCAGGTGGTCCTCTAGTAGATACCTTGTTCAGAGGATTGAGGTTGCTGCTCATGTTGTGTCAATGCTTATTTTTGGTCTACTCTGTTACTAACAGAATGGTGTTATAAGTACTGCTGGAACATACTTTACTTGTCAGCTGAGACAGGAAGACTTTTGAAGCCTCTTCCTTGTGTAGCTTTTGCTATTTTGTAAAGAAGTTATAGAGAAGAACGGGGTCCTTCAGCCCTGTCTGGTTTCTGTGCCCTTACTGGGCCAGTACACTATGCCAGGGTGGGTGGAATGCAAAAGTAATCAATGAGAATAGCAAAACTGACTAAACTGTCATAGGGACAGGAGAACTTAATATGAGAAAAGTGTTTACCTTGTTGACATTTTAGAAGCATGGAGTTAGTAACAGAAAACAAGCATTGTGATCTGTGAACTGCTTTTCAGTGCAAATTACTTGCAAGCTTGCATCATTAAGCATAAGAAATGCTTAATGATGCAGCATTAGTCACATACTTGCGTTCAGTGTGGGAATTTTAATGCCTGAATCCTAATGGGTACATAAACGACATGAAACTGTTTGTTACAAATGTGAGCAATTGTGCCATTCAAATTGGTAAGCTCGTTTTGGAAGCTGGGGGCCTTAGTGCTTTTGCAGATGTTCGTGACGTAAACGGTTGTTTAAGCAACAGCCGTGGAAAATATGTGCTACCTGTGATGAGAGGGGGAAGCTCTTTTGGATTCAAAATTTCTAGTCTGTAAATATTTGAAGGGTGGGTGTCAGGAGGATGGAACCAGGCTCTTCTCAGTGTGATAGGACGAGGGGCAGTGGGTGTAAGCTGGAACATAGGAGGTTCCACATAAATATGAGAAGGAACTTCTTCACAGAGAGGGTGACAGAGCACTGGAACAGGCTACTCAGGGAATTGTGGAGTCTCCTTCACTGGAGGCTTTTAAGATGCGCCTGGATGTGTTCCTGTGTGACTTGGTCTAGGTGATCCTGCTGTGTCAGGACGATTGGACTAGATGATCTTTCAAGGTCCCTTCCAATCCCTAATGGTTCTGTGATTCTGTGAATCATGCTCTCCTAAGGGAAAACTACATAGAAATGAGTCTTAGTGAAATATTTCTTCTGAGCTTTTAAGACTGGTTTGTTTTTTTCTAACCCTAAAGTACACCTTCACCAGGCTCTGTAGTGCTGGAAGAAATAACCTGACTAGTTTCAAAACCGGAGCAAAGGTCATGCCATGATGGCACTTTGCCCTAACTGCTGTAGCATATATGCAGAGTTATATAGCCCAGAGAGATAAGCAGTGGAGCCCCTGTCTATCGTAGCTGTAGCTCTTCCAAGAGCTGAGCTAGAATCACTGTCCTGCAGTGCCTAGAAGTACCAACTTTGCTGGAGCTATTGGAAAAGCTTACTGTGCAGACTAGAGCCGAAAGCACATTTTCTCCATCTGTGGTGTTCTTGCTTTGACAGCCGGTAGTGGTTAGATGTGGTTCTTCCTCAGTGCGCAAATAACCACAGGTCCTCTTCTTGTGCAGTGTAGGAAGTAGAGATGCTATCTCAAGGTCCTGTATTAATGTCCTGTGTCAATGAGCGTGTAATGACCAAAGAGCTTCAGACCTAAACCCAGATTTCACAGATTTTTCATCTACTGATACACAGGGTATTTACATCTACTAGTTCTGACTCTAGATCCTGGTAATGCATTACTAGATTGTTGCTGTTCCCAAGGACTTTTTTTCCTCTTTTCATTCACTAGTGATTCATTTCACAGTTGACTTTCGGCAAAGGGAAGGAGTACTTGAAGCACATCATGGACGTTCACAAGGAGAAAGGCTATGGCTGTAGTATTTGTAACCGACGTTTTGCCTTGAAGGCAACTTACCATGCACACATGGTCATTCATCGGGAGAACCTGCCTGACCCTAACGTGCAGAAGTAAGATGGCATGCTAGACTGATCAGGGGAGCTATTGTTTTGAAGTTGCAGTGGCTCGCTCACATAATGCTTTTTAAAGAATTGTGTTGTGCTACAATATCTGAAACTGTGCAGTTAGTGTTGAAATGTTTGTTTAAAGCCTGAAAAAAAGAAAAGATACAGATCGTACTAATGATTCACTTCACAAAGATGATTAGTGAACAGCTTCCCAGTTGAGGCTTTCAGTAAATATTTTCTAAGAACTATAATTTGAACTATGCCAGACTGCTCCAAACTTGCAGTGAGCTGATGGGTTTTTACAACTCATATTAAAAATGCATTTATATTTCAAGACACTTTCAGTAGGAATTATTGTTACCCAATGAAAAACAGTGATGACAGAGATGCCTGTAAAACCACCTCTGTCTGAAGAAAACAATGACAGTTTTTGGTCTCATTGGTTTCAGATACATTCATCCATGTGAAATCTGTGGAAGGATTTTTAACAGCATAGGAAATCTGGAAAGACATAAGCTTATACATACAGGTAAAAATTTTGTGGTTTATTACCAATATTAAGAAGAAATGTCTGTGCCCGCATTATTTTTTCAGGAGGAAATATCATATGGGGTTTTGTTTGTTGTATGTTATGATACAATAGATGGTATATTGCTACCTTTAGGGTAAACCAGTTTTCTGAAGAAGATAGTATGAATGGAAATATTTAATCTAGGCACAACGCAGATTCCTAGTTAATGTGATGCAGGACTCACCTGCTGAAAATCCTAATTCTGTATTCTGTTCTTCCCCAAATTCTTATCCATGCCACCTTCTCACCATTGCATGGGCTGAAAACTGCTATTGCAAAATCATTTTTAACAGCTCATTATTATTTCATGCTATTCAATATTTTCCTGCCTCAGACCTTGCACTAAAAACCAGCTTTTCTCACTGTCCAAAGTTTTCTATTTTAGTTTGGGCCACAATATGCATGAAAGATGTGGTTGACAATGCAGGTGGACTGTTGTCCCTTAATTCACCAGTTTAATCAGTTTTTAAAAGATGCACATTTTTCATTAACATGGTTGGGTTTTTTTGTTCTTGTTGTCTTTTAAATTTATTTTTAAGGTGTAAAAAGTCATGCTTGTGAGCAATGTGGCAAATCATTTGCTAGAAAAGACATGTTAAAAGAACATATGCGAGTCCATGATAATATCCGAGAATACTTGTGTGCAGAGTGTGGCAAAGGTATGTCTAATGCCTTGTTTTACATTAATTGTTATACTGAATAGCAGGTGAATATCTGAATTAAAGCTGCTTCCATTTTTAGAGTATTGGGAGTCTTCGTGTGTCAGAAGTCCTTCATTTTTGAGAGGTAGAAACTATTAATCAGAAGCCTCTACAGGTGCATTAACTCCCCCAAATTGTATACAATCTAGTTTCATGGCCTGTAAGAAAAAACTGATTTTAGTAACATTTGCTTGTTAGATTGAGGAGTGCTTGCCTGACTGAGTTCCAGTGCATTTGCAGCACAAAAGTGAAAACAAGTTGTTGGGTTTTTCATTCTAGGCTGTTTATAGGATCAGAAAATAGTATAATTTCTCTTTCTAGAGGCTTTTAGAGTCAAAGTTGCTGTAACGTTTTGAGTTGCTTGTGTTATAACTTGAACAAACCTGAACTGGTATTTTAGTGGAAGGCAGTACTCGTCACTGCTGGTTTGCTTCTTCCTCAGTAGTTACTGAGCTTTAATTTCCAGATCTTTTGAGCTGAATTACAGTAAGTGGTTGTGTGCACTGCTACCTAAACAATTAAAAATATACAGTTGAGGACAGACAGCAGATACAATCTGGGCTAACATCATGATCATCCTGAGTTCTGCTTTGAATGTGAGAGCAGTGGATTAAGTGTCACGCTGTACTTTTTTGTCTCAAAGGCATGAAGACAAAACATGCACTTCGTCACCATATGAAACTTCACAAGGGAATTAAAGAATATGAATGCAAGGAATGTCACAGAAAATTTGCACAGAAAGTCAACATGCTGAAGCATTACAAAAGACACACGGGTGAGGTCTCCAAAGATGTACAAAAATTGCACTGGATTAGTTAAATGCTTCCCAAGAGAGCTCTTATCTGGAGCAGTCAGAGAATATGGAAAATACTAGTTTAAAAATATGTTATTCTCTTTTTGAAAGTGAGACTTTGTCCTCTTACCAGTTAAGGCCACCTGTTACGCAGTTAAGATATATAGTTTGGTTATTTTCTTGTTTGCTTCTTTAAGAGAGGTGAGTTTGGTCTGAGGTAGGTGTAGAGCATTGGTTTTAAGTTAGTCTTCAAGTTCTCAATTCCCAAACCAAAATTTTACTTCTCATATCAATTCTTGGATTCGTTTTCTGCCAGAGGTAGTGGCATGGCACTAGTGAAACTCGGCTGCTACTTCTTGTCTGGCTGCTGTTTATTTTTGTTTATTTAGTAGTGTGAGACTCAGAACTGTTCCAAATACCTTAGACTATTTTCACTCTGATGCCAAATGTTCTCTTCATGCAGGAATCAAAGATTTCATGTGTGAGCTCTGTGGCAAGACATTTAGTGAAAGAAATACAATGGAGACTCATAAGTTGATTCATACAGGTAAATCTTCTGAAAAACAGTATCCAAAGACAATAGCTTAATTGTGCTTCTAGGCTTGCTATAAACTTGCCAGTCTTGGAACTAGTGTTAGAAATTAAGTTACCAACACAAAACCATTGCTTTTGTTGAGATGCTGACAATACAATACTCATGTTCAGGGGCTATTACTAACAGCATTTCCTTCCATCCGCTCCTAGTAGGAAAACAGTGGACGTGTTCAGTCTGTGATAAGAAGTATGTCACTGATTACATGCTCCAGAAGCACATCCAGCTCACTCATGATAAGGTAGAAGCCCAGAGCTGTCAGCTGTGTGGGACAAAGGTTTCTACCAGAGCATCCATGAGTCGACATATGAGGCGTAAACATCCAGAGGTGAGTTAGCTTGGCGAGTAGGTTATGAGGGGGTTTGGTTTCTTTTTTTTTATTTTCTTAAAGTGTAGGGCCTCCAGTGACTTGAAAGGAATTAATTTGTTTTTTCCTGTTCTTTTAGGGCCAAATTTAGATGATGTCTGTTAAGCAGACACCAAACTGTGAAATCAGTTTCAGTAGTAAATGTATGTGATTGTCATTCCCTAAAAGTGAAGTCTTCTTATTATTTTAAATCCTTTTTCTTTTTTTCTGCCTCAGCCTAAATGTATATTTTCTCATGTTTTGTCTTCATGCATTAGGGATTATCATTGATAATTATCATTGTGTTCTTTTCTGTATTCAGAAGTGATCTGAAAGAAATAGTGAGCAGACAGGCGGTGGCAGCATCTGCTGATGATACAAAATTATCCTTGGTGTTAAAGATGAGTGCTGACTGCAGAGTATCTTGATTAGAGGGATGTTTTGTCTGACCCCAGCAGGGCATTTTCTGTGTTCTAAATTCCTGAATACCTATTGTGTTTCTCTTCAGCGTTTCTTGTTTAGATTGACTAAGGCTTGTCCATTGCCTTTGAGACTCTTTATCGTTAGTGGTGCTTTGCTTTGAGGTGTCTATGTATTTTATCATCATGACCAGGAAGGAAATCAACATAAAGATTTGTTTGTTGATTTTTCAATTAAAAATGCAGCTACATGTCTGCAGTCCAGACAGTAATTTGTTCTTCAGTAAGATGAGATGAATAGACTTAGCTGAAAATAATGGAGTAGGAAACAATTATTAGGCTTATAAATAGAAATACTGAAGTAATATTTTTTTCCCAAACACACTGCTTGTTTTCTATGGAATCAGTCACTTCCCAGCAGGTCGTATTCTGTCTAGAACGTGAAAATAAAAATGTTCTTCTATTGTTGTCTTTAAACTTCGTTGGTTTTCAACACAAAAGAAAAGATTATATGCCTTAAGGCTATTTGAAAATAGCCGTGGTTAAATCCTTGTATTAAGTGGTATATGTGAAGTGATTTTTGCTTTGTAATGGAATTTATGTGGGCAATGCTGTATTATTTGACTGTGCTGTACGCTGCTGCGTTCACCAACCAGTACCTCTTTGTTTACAGATTATTTCAGTGAGGATTGATGATTTAGAGCAGCTACCAGAGACTACTACTATTGATGCCTCCTCAATTGGGATTGTTCAGGTAAAGCCACCATTGCAGGATTCTGGTGGCAGCTAGATTTTAGATTTGAGGGTAAGGTGAGGACAGTGCTTTTTCAGTACATATCATAGCTGGGTGGAGGTGGATGCCCAAGGAATGTGCTTTTTTAGAGAGTCAGCCCCAGCTTAATGTGTATAAGCAATGCAAGCAGTTAATGTGTTTTGTTACATAAAATGGGTACTGTGGAAACAGAGGTAGTACAGGGTGAGGTGTTATTCCCTGAAATCAAGTTTTTGCTGAAGTTTATTTCTTCCCTTGAGAACCACCAATAAACAAACTTCAAGTGATAGTCTCCTACTTGGAACTTGATTAAGCAAACGGCTTCATGTTTTGTTTGGAAATGTGTTGCTCCAGCCGGAATTAGCCTTGGAACAGGGAGAATTATCAGAAGGGAAACGGCATATGAAAGCTCTTAAACGTGGCCAGAAACGAAAACAGAAGTCGAGTGAGGAGGAGGAGACTCAAGTGCCTGAGAACCCTGCCTTCAGCGAATACACGGAGAAGGAAGGTGAATTCACAGGCAGTGTTGGAGATGAGACTAATTCAGCTGTACAGAGCATCCAGCAGGTGAGCTTCAGTAGCAGAGTGATGGGTAAGCAGGTATTGCTTAGAGAGATAGAAATGCAAAAGAGTGATTGGACCATTTGGGGCTAATTTGATAAATTTTGGTAACACAAAAAGGCTTGAACAAAACAGAGCTGGACCGCTAAGCTCCTCATGTTTGTTTCTTTTCCTAAAATGTCACCATCTCCTCCTTTGCCAGATAACCACTAACTAGTTGAAGCTGTCACTAAAAGTGTGAAAGTTAGTTCAGCCGCTTGTTTTGCATATTGCATTATACAGTTTCACGTGTTGGGGGTGCAGGTGGACCACAGGCTGACCATGAGCCAGCAGTGTGCCCTTGTGGCCAAGAAGGCCAGTGTTCCCCTGGGGTGCATTAAGAAGAGTGTGGCCAGTAGGCTGAGGGAGATTCTCCTTCCCCTCTACTTTGCCTTGGTTAGGCCACGTCTGGAATACTGTGTGCAGCTCTGAGCTCCCCAGTTCAGAAGGGACACTGGAATTACTGGAAGGAGTCCAGTCACTAAGATGATCAGAGGCTGTAGCATCTTCCTTATGAGGAGAGTCTGAGAGAGCTGTATCTGTTTATCGTGGGGAGGAGGAGGCAGAGAGAACAACTGATCTAATCTAAAGGGTGAGTGTCAGGAGGATGGGACCAGGCTCTTCTCAGTGGTGCCCAGCAATTGGACAAGGGACTATGGGCACAAGCTATAGCACAGGATGTTCAATTCAAACGTAAGGAAAACGTTTTTTATAGAGCACTGGAACAGGCCGCCTATAGAGGAGGTGGAGTCTCCTTCTATGGATACATTCAAAACCTGCCAGGTTGTGTTCCTGTGCTGTCTTCTCTGAGTGATCCTGATTGATTGGGCGGGTGGAACTAGACTAGATATCTACAGAGGTCCTTTCCAACCCCTGCCATTCTGTGATTGTATATTGTGGAAGCTGTTATATTCCAAACTTTGTGTTTCCCTCTGTGTGGCTTTTCTTACTGGAAGTAGCAAATGTGATCAGTCAGCACTCAGCTCATCTTTCTTATGCTTGGTATTTGATAGTCAGCTACAAGATAGAAAGTTGAGGTAACCTTTCTGTTTTTCTCAGGTGGTGGTGACCCTTGGCGATCCAAATGTCACAGCCGCTTCCAGTTCTGTCGGGCTGACAAACATCACTGTTACCCCCATTACGACGGCAGCTGGAACCCAATTCACAAACCTCCAGCCAGTTGCTGTGGGCCATCTGACTGCTCCTGAGCGCCAGTTACAGCTGGACAACTCAATTCTCACTGTGACATTTGACACTGTCAGTGGTTCTGCCATGCTGCACAACCGCCAAAATGACATTCAGATCCAGCCGCAGCCAGAGGCAGCCAATCCTCAATCTGTGGCCCACTTCATAAACCTGACCACCTTGGTGAACTCCATTGCTCCTCTAGGGAACCAAATAACTGAACAACAGCATCCTCTGACGTGGAGATCAGTACCACAGACTGATGTCTTGCAGCCCCAGGCACAGCCAGCACAACAGCAGTCGGGACAGCAACAGGTTCAAACAGAACAGCAACAACAGATGTATAGCTACTAATTTATACTTTTGAAAGAGATGTTGAAATGGACAGTACTCAGAGACAAAAACACGTCTTGGGATTCTCACTCTGTCTCTAGACCTTGCACTGTCTTAAAAAGAATAGGAAAAATAATCTTACCATGAATTTAGCAACTGAGGCACTGTGTGTTTCGTGCAGAAAGATTGAGATTTGATAGAAGCATCATAATATTTCTTAACCAAAGCAGGGAAATCCTAAATATTACGGCACTGATGATTTGCAAAACCCTTTCAGCCATACAAACCCCTTGTTTACAGTGAGGTGGAGGGCGCTTGCAGTCAGGTGGTAAAGACTGGTATATAAAGATGCAAATGTACAAAACAGTAATGGTCTTGTTTTTTAACGTCTTTAGGTCTTGTATCTAACATCGTTGGTAACATAGGTGGAGGTTGGGGCTTTGGGGTGGGGATGAGTGTGGTGTGGAAGAAAATACACCAATTTCACAAAGTATTTCCATTTTAGTAATAGAAAAAACCCTTTACCCATAACACAGTGTTAGTGCTACTTAAGTCAGATAGCTGGTCTAATGCTAAAACAACTTTTATGGTCTTATAGTCATTTGAATCAAACCAGTTATGAACTGAAAAAGAAAGACTGTGATACACTTTAATGTAATTTTTCAAAGCTGCTCTTTCAATCTTGCTTTTAGCTAATAGGTCTGAAGAGCGATCAGATCCCTTTGATCAAGTTCAGGATGTGAATTTTATTTCAATTAGTCTTCTTTCATTGTGGAATAAACGTTTGAGAAAGCTTTCTTTTTATATATATATCTCTGTATGCACACATACACACACATCTGTATATAGCCTTGGGTCTTTACTGTGTGTTCCTGTTGAGTATTAGTGTGGAAAAACACTGTTAGAAATGGTACCTCAGTTTTTTTCATCCCACATTGCCCTTTCTCACAGGAATACCTTATGGATTCTGTTTCTTTTCTTTCCAAACTTCATAGCCGCACACAACCTTGTGTGAAATGCAGGAAGAATTTGTCTGAAGCATGTTGTGCCACATGGAGGCAGCATGCCCCAGCGTGTAACAGGCAGGGTTTGCATGACTGCCAGTGATATAAATAGTGGGTTGGGTCAAATACAGCATTGCTGATACTACACTTCCATTCTCCAGACACTGGTGTGCAATCTGGACTTTTGCATGTCAAGAAGACAGAGACAAAGCAGCTGATATAAAAAAGGCATAAACTAAAAGAAAAGAATACATTGTTGCCTGAAATCCTCAAAGACAAATTGGTTCTGTGGCTGAAGAAGGTGGTACTCAGATCGAGCAGATCGAGCAGCAAAACCATGCTAAATATTTTTACTGAGAATATAGCAACTGCTGTGTTTGGCAGTGAAGATGGAGTGATGGTTGTAAAAATCCTGTCTGTGCCTGTCATATTTATGAAAATGTTCTGTGTATTAGCAAACATATGTTAGGAATGACCTTGGCTTTGAAAGTCTGTGTTAACATGAACTATTAGACTCTAAAGGATGCCTTATTTCTACAACATATTCTTCCAAAGTATAAATGTCTGGATATTAAAATTAACCTTCAATGGTTTTCTTGGTGCTGTAGCAGTGTCCAGAGGTTCGCTGTGCCAGGCTCTGTGTAATGCTTAGTTGCAACAGGACATGGATAGGAAGGGAGCTTCTGGTGGCACATTTTGTATGTTAAAGAAGAGGAACTAATTTTTTGTAAATATTAACAAACTGACAGAGTGTTAGCGCGGGCGGCACCTATATTCAGTGGGACAGGTATGCAGATCAGAAAAGGAAAATTTATGAGTGGGACAAAGAGGGGTTTTTTTTATTCCCCAGTCATCCTCAGATCATTTTCTCGCAATGTCATGAGATTCTGTAATTTTATTAGCCCTCCCAGTATCCCAAGAAGTGCAGCTTTATTCCCTTCTGTCACCTGGATTTCACCGCTGACTTGAGCCAGTTACATTTCTCCTCAGCTCCTTCAAGCCCACTGGTCAAGAGGAAGCTAGGATTGATTTATTTATAAGCTATGTTGTTTATGTACTTGAAACTTTCTTCCCCTCTGTGTTTGGTGCCTAATTGGTAAAGGCATGTTAGCTTCCAACAAGGAGTTGTGGATCAAAAAAGCATAAGGAAAGGAAAGCTGATTAAGTTGTCCGAGGTCAAGTTGTTATGGTAAATAAAGGTGGTCTAAAAAATGTATATTCACGTGTACATACACACGTGGCAGGTTACAGTGCTGCATATAGAGTTTCTACAGGATCAGGGGTTTGTTTAGAAATATGTAAATGGTGATTGAGGTTCTAAGTGAGGGAAGAAGAGGTTTTTTGCCTTGGCTGCAGAGTGACTGTGTTTATTCTGTGTTAGTACTACTGATAGTAGCATTCATGAATCAGTCTGCATAGCGTTACGTGTTGTTACGTATTTGACAAGAACTGCATACTGAGGTAATTAACCAACCATTATAGAGACCTCTCTGACTTGACAAAATAACCTGATCCTCTGTTACTTGGTATTTGATTCGTAAGATGATCCTCTGGTAATTTGTATTTGGCTGCCTTGCATCCCTCCCATGCCACCTGGCCTGCATAATCCCACCCAGGCAAGTTGGCATCTTATCTTTCTAGTAATGATTGGTTGTTGCTCTCTTAGAGAGCAGTGATGGCACGTTAGATGGTTGCATCTTGGTGGTCACATAAACAAATGTGACTCTTCAGTCTCAGTATCCCCAGAATCACAGAATAACCCAAATTGAAAGGGTTGGGTTGTTCTGGGCCCCTCCCTACAAGAGGATGTAGAAATGCTTGTGTCCAGAGAATGGCAACAAGGCTTGTGGGGGTTCTGGAGTGTAAATCTTATGAGGAGAGGCTAAAGGAACTGAAGTTGGTTAGCCTGTAGAAAAGGAAGCTATGGGGAGATCTTATTACTCTGTACAAACTACTGGAAAAGAGGTTGGAGTGAGGTGAGGGACAGCCTCTTCTCCCTGGTGGTAAGTGATAGGAGCAGAAGAAACAGCTGCAAGTTGCACCAGGGGAGGTTTTGGCTACATATGGGGAAGAATTTCTTCACTGAAAGATTATTGGGCATTGGAACAGGCTGCCCAGGACGGTGGTACAGTCATCATCCCTGGAGGTATTTGAACCACGTGTGGACTTGGTGCTTCAGGACATCATTAGTGGTGACCTAGCAGTGCTAGGTTAATGATAGGACTTGATAATCTTAAAGGTTTCTTCTTCCAACCAAAGAGATTCAGTGATTTGGTGATGTTAAAAGATGCTTTTTTGGGAAAGGGAACCCAGACCGGACTATGTAGCACCATGTTCTACTGCATCTCTAAAACCTCCAGTAGCAGGGACTCTACCATGTCCCTGGAAAGTTTGTTCCAGTGGACGATTGTACTGTAAAAATTATTTTAAATAATATTTCTTGGGGGGGGGGGAGGATAACAACCTTTGAAACACCTTTGCCTAGGCCAGGCATGCCAAAGTTCTGTAATACCTGATCTTCCCAGAGCATTCCTTTCAGAAATTAATTTGCCTTTCCCTGTAGCCACTGCTATGGTACCTCACCATCTGTCAGCATCATTTTATTATTACTGCTGTTATTAACTTCCCTGTGAGAACACAAGCGTATCTTGGGTGTGCTGCAAGATGAAACACTTCAAAACAAATTACTTGGGTTTTTTTCAAACAATTGCTTTTGTTTGAAGAAATTGGATGCCTTTTCAGACAAAGCCCTTGGAGAACTGTTGGCTGCCAGCTGCCCTCCCCGCTAAGCCCTTTGCAGATAAATACCAAAGTTGCACTGATGCTGTTTCAAACTGCGCAAGAAATAAAACTGCATAAGGGATGTGCAGTCTGCATTACTGACTTGTTACTAGGTGTGAAGGTCATTATCTTCAGCCATGTGTTGGGGGTTTTGCATTACAGTCGTTGGGTAAGGAACTGGGGTGACTGAGCCAAAGGAGCAGTGTGGTGCAGTGTTCTGTTACTGTTGCTGTTTGCTGCTAACACTGTTATTTAATTGAATGCTGTCTGTGGCACTGTGAGCTCTGAAGTAAAGGACCATCAAGGTGCCAAACTTTTACTAGTGTTTATTCTTTCCTGGTCCTTAATTAATGCATCAAACATTTATTTTCTTCGAGCCACACAGACCTGCTTCAAAAGGAATAAGCTTAGTCATTTTGTCATAGACGCTTGTACATCCCGCTATGTTCAGAAATGCTGGGTAGCATTCCAAAATGTTTTTCATAGCTTCTTACTGGGTAATAACAGACAGCAGAGGAGATTGAATCTATCTGGGATATGGACTGTGGTGAGTTCTCAGGAAACGACTGTATCAAGTGCTATTACACCTCTAAAATTTTCTTTGTAGATGTGTCAGTATGAAGAGTGAGTGTTTCAACAGAAGCCTGTCAGCCAGTCTGCTGTCTGACCAGCTTCTTCACCTTTTTATTGTGCCAGAAATGGTTTGAAGTTAACAGCCAGGTAACAGCTGAATTAATGTCTAGAACTGAGGTTTATGGCAGTTTGTCAGTGATTTACTAGGGTTCAGCACACACAGGGCTGCCTCAATTTCTCACCTTGAAAGCTACAAATGGAAAAAATACCGCACATCCAAATGACAGTCCTGTGAAAACTAGGTACTACATGAAAATTACTAAGCTTTGTGGGTTCTGCTTTGGGAATTCTTGTTCTGTAATGAGATTTCCTTGGTGCTATTTAAAGTAATAATAATGTCATTCTAATTATTTTTTGCCTTCTATTTAATTATTGATATAAGCATACCTGTTACAAAGCATTTACCCCTTTGTGGCTTTGGCTTGCCATCTCACGGTGCTTGTCTGATGGCCTCATCTGGTGTAAAAAGAGAAGGAAACATAGGAGGAAGGTGCTACTGATCCACACCAAAGCTCTGCTTGAAGTAGTTTTGGAGACAGACTCACTAGCCAAGTGATTTGTATCTCAGATCAGTTACCAAGGTTTCATGTAAGAGCTTTTGCCCTGTAGCAAACACAATGTGTCGTGCTGGCAACGGGAGAAAGAAAAAAAAAAAGGTTTCCATTGTGTTTGTCATCTACTACTCAAAGCACTTTTCTCCAGTACTGAGATACTACTGTGATATTTGCACTGTGTATGGCAAGTAGCCATTTAAATTTTCTTGACTGAACATCTTAAAATGCTGTAAAAAGCCACAGGTTCTTCAACGTGTAACCACGGTTGAAAAATAACATTTCTTGCCCTGAAACACTTTGAGAAAGCTGTTCCAGATTTATTTTTCCTCCTGGGTGCTGAAGTGCTGTTCTGCATGTATGTTGCTGCCGGTTCTGTTCAGAGAGGGTTCAGCATAGTGAGCCTCTGTGGCAGAGCTACCTGCTGCTGACATGTAGGATGGCTCTTCTGGAGAGTCTAGGCTCACTTGCTAATTTCTCAGCCTCTGAGCTGAAAGAAGCTGAGAGGGGATGCCTTGTAACAGCGGGCAGGGAGAAGCAGCTTGTCCGGGAGACTTCAGTCTCACCCACAGAGCCAGGATTTCATTAGCATTTGTAGTGTAATGCTGTTGCCTTCCTGCATTGTCCATGAGCTGTGCAGAGCAGTTACTTGACTGTTTTTGAAAAGCAACAGTGGCTGTAGAGCAGCTGATGTCAAAAGCCATTAAAAATGCAGAGATTGGGGATTTTTTTCATCCGAAGCCAAGTTTTAAGTTCAAATGTCTTATTTTTTTGCTGTCAGTTCAATGCCTTCCTGTTTACTTCTGGATTTAATTCTAAAAAAGTTTTTAAGATGTTCCACAAGCGCAGTAAAGTTTGTGAGGCTACCAGAAAAAAACTCCATAATAGTGTCAGAATGATGAGTTAAAATTAGGAGAAACTAATGATGCTAATATTCTACAAATTTCTGCTCCTCTCCCCATGTGAGTCTGAGATCCTTGCCATGATGTTAGTTCACGGAAGGAGACAGCACAGGCTGTCTCATTTTTTAGAATTAGGGATTGATGTGCTGGGTGGAGTTAATGGGAACAGGCATCAGTTGGGTTCTGCCAGCCTGCCTTCCTTTCAAACCACGTGTTCATTTCAGTATCTCTTCCTGACAAAACCCGCTGTTTTCACAGAGCTCACAGGAATATCTCTGAGGCATGTACCTCTCTTTCATGTATAGTGAACATCATGAAACAGATTCAAAACTGGGGAGGAAGAGGGTCCTAAGAGCAGAAGCAGGGGACAGTGTTCTTTCAAAGATAGTTTAAGTTGCTTATTTTGGGGCTGCTGCTTGATTTGCAGGGGCATGTAGTAATATGATGAGGAGTGACAGCTTTTAACTGACGGAGGGTAGATTTAGATGCAAGGAAGATGTTCTTCCTTCTGAGGGCAATAAGGTACTGAAGCAGGTTGCTCAGAAAAGTTGTGGATGCCCCCTCTCTGGCAGTTCTCATGGCCAGGTTGAGTGAGACTCTGAGCAACCCGATTTAGTGAGCAGTGTCCCTGCCCATGGCAAGGGGGTGTGCAGGGCATGGATGTGGAACTAGATTATTTTTAAGGTCCCTTCCAATCCAAACAGTTTCATGACTAAATACATTGGAATAGCTAAGAACTATGTGGGAGGACAAGTACTTAGCCTGCTGTACCCAATGGGATGGTAAGTTGTGGTGGATGGAGCGGTGTTAACTAAATATTGGTCGCTATGTGCCTTTTTCTAGCAGAACCTATATTCTGTTAACGTGCACAGGGGAAAGTGCCAGTGTGTGTGTGTGCAGTTGACAGAACTGAATTCAAAGGTAAAACACGCTCTGTGTGTTATATGCAGCAACATGCAGAAACCAAAGGGGAAGATGCTCAGTAATAAAGGGAATTAAGTAAGTCCAGTATTCATCACTTTTTGGTAGAGGAAACACAAGGTTGTGGGCAGCATTTTCTCAAGGGCGACTGTCCGTTCTCAAAGACAGAATAGCCCTGCACTGTTGTGTGCGTGTGATACCTGCCTGCCATGGAAGGGACAACATTGGAATAAAGAGGGATGTTTCACAATCAAAAACCAAACCAAAATAAATCTAACTATCTCATTTAAGGAAAGCGCGTGGAAGCTCCAACCCTAGTTCCTTGCTGTGCCATGGAGAGGGAGAAAACAACTTGACTGCATGCGTGACCTCTTCTTCCTTTCTCTCCACACCCACAGCCATGTTAAGACTCTGGTCTGACTTGAGTGACAAAAGATGCGTTTGACTGATGTACAGATGGCAATTTTGTTTAAGGATTCAGATTGGTTTTTGAAGTAAATATGGGTACGCCAGCTGGGGGTGTTTGGGCAGGAGCAGTTTCTTTTGGGGGTTGTGTGTAATACAAGGTAAGTAAAGAATAGTTGATTTATTGCCTTCCTGTGAAGCCCATGCTGATGCAGAAACAAGATTTTTGCTGAAGAGACAGTGGAATCAGTGACAAGGCCCCGCTTTTAAAGATGCGCAAGAGAAGAAACTAAATTTCATATTCACAGACGAAAATGAGAAACTTTGTCCTGAAGGCAAGTGCAGCTACTTCTCATTCACTCTTCTTTTCCACTACGCTTTTTCCCATGAAATAGATGCAAATCCCAACACGCACTAAGTTTTCCTGCAGGCATGATATACTTGTGTGGTTATTTAAGTAAGAAGTGGGTTGAAAAAGAGATATGAGGTGTTCCTGGTGGAAAGGTTTCTGAAAAGAGTGCTGTATTCTCTGGTGTTGTTTTAAAGTCACCCCTGAGAGCATTTCTAGTTGGAAAAGGAATAGCTGTCATTCTAATCTTACAGCACACACATTCCCTTCATAATTTACTTTGACTTCTCACGGTATAGCCAGTATTTCTGAGTCTACCTACTTTTAAAAGTGTCTAGAAAATAAGTGTAAATGTATTATCAAAAAGAAGAGTGCTTTAAGAAGTCATTCAAGTAGAGCAAGAACTTGCTGGAATCAATGTGTGCAAGAAATCGCAAATCCTTGTTGCACATGTCACTTACTGGCATCTGGAAGCAGTAAGTGCTTGTGTGTGGTCTTGTCTGGAAAGACTTCCAGCTCTCGATGTCATGCATAGCCATCTAATACACTCTGAAAAGTGTCTGTGTTTGGTGTGAAGGATATTGGCAGTGGTGGGGTTTGGTCTAAGCTAAGTGCTGTAAATGGAATCATTAGAGGGCAGGCACTGGTGAGCGGGATTGTTGAGCAGTAGCTACACCAGCAATCATAGGAAGATGGGTTTTAACCACCCTAAATGCCTCTGCAGCCCATTGCTGCCTTTCCTTCTAATCTGGGCATTCATCTCCCAACAGCAGCTCTCCCATTCCTGCTCATGTGCTGGTAGTTCACCCCCAGCTCCACTGCTAGACGTTTGGCACCTGTGCCACAGATGGGCCACTTTTCGCCATCAAAGATCTGTGAGTTGCTCATCCTCCTCAGCCTGTGCCTGCAAAGGGAGCCAAATGGATCAAGTTCAGCTAAGGTGTGTCCCCAGCATTTGCACCTACGCACCTGCACATGCAGCTGCCTGCATGGGGCAAAGGATGCAACCCTATGGGGCAAGTCTCAGGTTTGGGAAGCATCTCAAAACAAGAAGACTTTGAGAAAGGGAAATAAACCTTCAGGGCTGCCCCCATACTGCCACAACCCTTAACAGTGCACATGCACATTGACTCTGGCCTCAGGTAAAATTGTGGGGCAACCCACGGCAGCCTGGGGCACTGCTGGAAGGGGTGCGCAGTGCCAACAAGGCTGGGCTACTGGTCTGCTTTCACATGCTTGTAAGCAGGTGAGGTGTAGAGGCAATCAGGAGGAGGTGGTGAGGGTCCACATGGGAGGTTTTCAGTGTTGCTCACAGAGTTTCCCTCCAGTTGTTTTTGCCTCTTGTCTCGTCCTCTTGTTAGGATATTGTGGATGCCAGCACTGGTCAATTAGAATAATTATAACCTGAAATATTTTGTTCCAGTAGTACAAATACTGTGCCTGGAATAACTTTAATAAAGCTCTTCACAATGAATTACTTCATGTCCAAGTCGGCAGTCTGCTTACCCTTCTGTAGTCTGTCTTGAGGAAGGCCTGTACTTCCAGCTTCAGGTCAGTAAGATGGGGCATTGGTGAAATCACAGTGTTGGCTGCAACAGTTCAGATTAAGCTGTTGCAGTGTGAGAAGAGCCCCCTTGCAGTACAGCCCCATTAGCTCTCTCAGAAGCTTTACGATAACTAACTTTCTGGCAGGGCAATGCTTCCAGACTGGGGGGTTTTTTAGTGGCTGGAAGTACAAAGGTGCTGCTAGTTCAGTGGACAGAGTCTGCTTAACGCCACTGGGTTGGCATCCTGACTTCTGCACATTTTCCCACTTGCACACTCTCTTCTTTTAACCCATTATTACATCAGTGCCTGACTTCTTTTAATCAGTGAATGCATCATGGAAGACACAGTTAGACTCTTATACTGCTGCTTTGGACTGTTTCCAGATCTGTACATGTTGATGAGACTATGAAGAACCTCCTCTTAGCTGCTTGTTACCATCCTCCTTCCAAAGTGTGCTGCTGACTGAGATCCATCAACTGATTTGCTTGGAGGCTATTTAAATTCTTACAACGAATCCAGGTATCTGGGAGTAATGCAAGTTAAGGAGTGGTCCGCTGAGCAGCTGAACTGGCAGACCTTTGAAGCTAGCAATGCAGGGAAGACTAAGGGGGTAGAAAATCGCTGAGAATGGGCCAGTAGTTTTTAATGGAGTTTACTGTTGTTTTATCTGTTCAGAGTCAAATGAAAGCAGTGGAACTATTTTTCCTTGGTTTATAGTATTTCACCTTTGCGTCTGGTCCAAGTGCTAGGTCCCACAACTCGCTTGGGGCAATTCCTGGTATCAGAGCAAGTGGAGGGATGAAAGGATTGAGAACAGCCCTTGGAGAATGACCTGGGAGTACTGGTGGGGAAAAATCTGGATGTGAGTTGGCAATGTGCACTTATAGCCCAGAAAGCAAACTGCATCCTGGGCTGCATCAAAAGTAACGTGGCCAGCAGATTCAAGAAGGTGATTATGGTGCTCTTCTGGTGAGACCTCACCTGAAGTACTATGTCCAGCTCTGAAGCCCCTATCACAAAACAGACATGGACTCGTTGGAGTAGTTCCCCAGAAGGCCACAAAAATGATCAGAGGGACGGAACAACTGCTGATGGCAGGCTGAGAGAGTTGGGATTATTCAGCCTGTTTGGATTGTTCAGTAGACAAGGCTCTGGAAATCTTACTGTGGCCTTCCAGTACTTAAAGGGAGCCTACAGGAAAGATGAGGGCAAGCTTTTCAGCCAGACCTGTTGTGACAGGACAAGGGGTGATGATTTCAAACTAAAAAAGGAGAGATTTAGACTACATATAAGGAAGTATTTATTTACTGTGAGGCAGGTGAAACACTGGAACAGGTTGCCCAGAGAGGTGGTAGAAGCCCCATCCCTGGATACATTCAAGGTCAGATTGGACATAGCTCTGAGCAATCTAATCTAGTTGAAGATACCCCTGCTTGCTGCAGGGGGCTTGGACTAGATCACCTTTAACCCAAATCATTATGTGATTCCATGTTCATGTTGCTTCCTTTATACTATACAAACACACTTCCAGCTGAGCAGGAACCTGATGTAGCCATCTATCATTCCCCCCAAGCATTAGCTTTCAGTTAGCTCTGTTGTCTCATACTTTTAGAGGCTAGCTGTGTCAATTCCAGAGCTAAAGTGACTGTGGAACTGCCTTCTTGGTAATGGGTACTTCGGTTTTCAGTGTGAAAAGAGATTTTACAGTACTGTTGTGGAGTTAAATTCCAGTAAAGGCATTCTCAGCTCATGTTAGAGATGTGATCATAGAACTCACATATGGTTGCAAAGAAAACATTGCAACTCATGCTCCTGGAAAGGCGCAAATGCTTCCAAAATATGGGCTTAGATCCTTAAAATAATATATTCAGTTCTTAAAATAAAAGGGGGAGCCAGAAAAAATCTAAAAGAAAACCAAACAAAGCCCATTCATGTCATGTAGGAGCTTGCAGTCTCAGCTGCTGTTTTCCCAAGATCAGTAACACAAATGCAGTGTGATTGCTAACACTTCTCTGCGTTGCTACCAATTTTAGGCGAGGGACCCCGAAAGCAAGTTACAGACTGGCACTGCCATGTGAATGGAAATAATACTGCTTTGCAGGGAAATGCATGGAAGGATTTTGTAATCCTGTTGCAGAACACTTGGAATTTAAACAGCAGGTCGTTCCTGTCTCATCTGTTACACACAGTTTGGAAGATTACTCCTAGTCTAGAAAATAATGCGGACTTGAGCTTACCCGCATCTTGGCTTTCTACAGCACAGCTGCATGAAGCCCTTAGACAGGGGCTTATCCCTGCTTTTTGCTTCCTGATTGACCTGGATTTTTGTTTGTATTGATAGCTGTTACTAGTGTGGAAAGAGACTGGGGATGGAGGGCATGAGAAGTTACGCTGAGGCTGTTTTCCTGACAGGAGGGCCTCAGCAGGTGCAATGGTGTAAAGCAGATATTGGCAAATCGGCTCTGAACGGCAGAATGGTTCCCTCCCAGAGGACTGACCTGCTACTTGAGAAGTTTAAAGCAGAACTGGTATGCATCTCTCAGGAAAAACGGAAGCTTTTATTGTTTGTGTGGTGTTTGCCTTATTTGGATGCATAACCGGTGCTATTTTATGACAAGTGTTGTATTTTGCATCTTGTAAATAGTTAAATATACTCAAAAGAAAAACAAAAATACCTTGATTCTGCAGAAAATTGGAGGCAATCTCAGTGGATGTAATAGCAATAATGTACTGGACTTTTTAATATACCTATTTTGGCTCTTGTACATCCTACTCTTTATTCTTAACACTATAATCAAGTGTAATTACAGGTGTAGACATTTTAATTAAAGGTGAATGAGTTTTAATTAAAGGTGAAAACAGTGGAATTGAATCAACATTAACAACGTCTCTATGACCCAAGCTGAAGCGTCTTAGTATAAACCTAAGGAAACACTTATTTTTACAAAATGTCTCCACTGAACTTATGAAGTGCCTTCCTGCAAAAAGTTGTGTCTGAAGGTACAAAATGCTCCAGTATTGCTGCAGGTGTGAGATGGTGGAAAACCTCTTTGCCACTGATATTTGAAGTTTTATCTAGCATGTTATCAGTAGATAGCTTCTCTGTAAACTGTTACTTACCAGCTGTGAAGTTCCTACCCCTGGAAGTGCCATTGGCTTTCTCAATGGTGTGGCATACAGCTGTAGTAAAATGCGGAGCAGCTGTGAATTTGGACTGAAAGATGCAACTTCTCTTGTGTTCTAACAGCATGTATACAACCAGTTAATACACTCATTTTAATGATAAATTCATGAACTCTGTAAGTAGGTCTAGAGTGTTTATCGATTGTCTGAAAAAAAGCAAGCAAATAGTGTTTACTTGTTTGTCTGGAAATCTTTTGGCTTTTTTACTGGGTCAGAATTCAGACATTTGCAAAAGGCTGTTCATGTAAGTCTGAAGTTCAGCTGCGGCTAAGGTCGGTTCCAACTGAAAATGGTTTCTATTTTCGTCAGTTTTGGGTGTCCTGCGTTAAATGACATCATTATCCATTCCATTTTCACTGTGTTATATCTGGATCAAGTAAACCAAGATGATTAGTAGTTGCTGTCTTTTTCTTGGATGTGTTCATTCCTGATCAAAACTGGCTTCATATAGATGTCACTGTTGCTCAGAGCTTCAGCTGTTATTTATAGCTAGTGAGCACTACCTGTGTATGAAGCCTTGCAGATGACATTTTCTTACCATCTTCTTTTGTGTAACTGTTGAGCAAGATAGGTTTAGAGAAAGGAGCAATGAAGAAAAATTGTCTATCCTGCTCTGCATCAGATTTTTGCAAGTTGAATGAGATTTTTTGTTTCATTCGAGTTATGTGATGGAACAGAAAATAAAATACCACATCGTGCTGTGGAAATGAGAAAAGCTGGAAGTAAGCAATTTTGCAAATGCCTGTGGGCAAATCTGAAGTGGGTTTACTAATGTTCAACTACAAATCAAAACAAAACTTTGTTTTCAAATGGTCTGTCACCCTTTTTTCATTCTCTTTCTTGACCTTTCACTTATTCAAGGTTTATTATCCTTAAATCCTATTTCTTTATTATCTATGACTTTTCCATATCAAAGTTGTGATAAAATTCGTGACACAAAAACTATGCTTTTTGAGGTTTTAAATAAATCCTAGCGAAGACAAAAATACTTCCACACAAGGGAACGTCAGACTGATGGCGCTTTACACAGGTATTGTACCCCTCACGTGCATCGCATTGTGGGTTTAGAGCTGGTGCAATGTTTGAGTAAATGTATCACCGTGATGCAGTGAAATGACTTTTGTTTTCTGGTGGTAGATATAGACCATGTTTTCCTTTGCTAACCTTCTCCTTATTAGGTCCACACTTTCTGCAGTTTTCCACTAACACTTCAGCTTATCAGTTGCACCAGAGCACCTATGAAAGGTGAGTGGCAGCACAGCTGTGTGCTGTCACAGGACACTGTGTCAAGAAATATCCATTTAACTCTTCTGGCTCTGAGCTTAGCATATCTACGCTCACATAAACATAGAGTCATGCAAACATTTTGGTTGGAAGAGACTTTTCAGATCACCAAGTCCAACCATTGGCCCAGCTAGTGTAATTAATGATTCTTTACATGCAGTGAGGAATGATATGACAATCTGACACAAAAATCTCTTTATAGAGAGAGGTTACTCTGTTGTCAAGTCAACCTGTGAGAAACTATTTCCCTACACTTTTACTCTTGGATGATACATGGAAGTACTCCACTGTCTTATATCTAAAGCTCTAAGCGTAAACATATGATACAGAGCAACTTTTATGGTAGATTGTGGATGTTTTGAATAGTTTGATTACAAACTATTATTACAAACAAATCTCACAGCTTACAGGAATCACATTCCTCACATTGGTTATTTTTCTTGTTGGTGCTTTATGATACAGAACAACCAGTCTTTACTCACATACCTCCTTGACTGGTCTAGCTATTGTAAAAATTAAGAGGTTCAGAGCTCTCAGAATCTGATTTGGCTGCATCGCCAGACGTAAGTGCAGACTTTTGAAAAACATGCTTTGAAGCCAGAAGAAAAAAATTTCCGTTAATTGATTTTGTGATCCATTTTTCATTGGTGTATGTGGGCAGTTTTGGCTAATGGAATCCATCAGTCTGTAGCAGTTTGCTAAATCTTTTTTCTGCATGTTTTTTCAAGTCCAAACTGTGTTGTGAATTTTATTAATTAAATGAATGTTTCCCAACTTAGTCGGCAGGCTAGACTAGACCCAGGAGGAGGGGTAGGGCACACTGAGAAAGAGGAGAACTTTGAGGGCAGGGAAAACTGCTTACCTTTCCCACCCTCCTGCAAATATGTTCCCACAGTTATGAATACAATTCTCTTTGAAAATCACATGTAGAGCTTCCCCTGACACTTGTGGTGCCTCCTACCATGTCGGATTCAGTTTCCCCAAATGTAAAGCTTCTGACTCAGGCAACAACCCCCAAAACGTCTCTCCTATTTACGAATAAAGAAATATTCAAGAAGGTTCCCATGAAACACTTACAGAAATGGTGCAAACAAATTAAAATGGGTTTAATCTCTATACGGTTACTCTGGTTAACAAGTGAAGAGGTTTTTGATCACCATCTAGCTCAGTATTTGAAAGTATAAAGTATTAGTTGATTCACCTTAATATGCCTGTATGTTTTCGTATTCACAAGGCTTTGGATCTCTCAGATCGTGTTTCAAGCCCTTCAGAGGAAATAAGGGCTTGTCTCCCTGAGGCAGCTGTTGTGAAATACACTGAAGTATGAATTTAAAATGCAGCAGTTCACCTGCATTAACTCCTCATGTGAGTACTCTGTCCTGCACACGAGTGCCTAGCGGCTTAGTTCAATCCACTCTCGTTAGGTGATGTTGATTAAAAACAGATAATACTATATAAATAGGTTTTTTTCATTTCTGTTTTTTTCTTATAAAAAGAAAAAAGGACAACTTTTTGATTCAGCGGAATCAACTGTACATTACTGGCAGTGGCCTAAGGATTTTCACCTGTTTCCTTGTCCCCGTTCCTTGTGTAGCCTTGCAAAACCATGCCAGCACAGCAGAGAGGTTAAGGGGAGCTGACAGGAACACTTTGAATGGCCCCTGATGACAGTTTGCAGCTGAAGGATACCCTGTGTGGCTTGAAGGAAATGCAATATGCCATCTACTTTCACTCTGCAGGTGCAGATTTTTGGGGAGTGAGGCAGAGGCTAATTAAGGTTTAGTCCCCCTTGTCACATAAGTAGTGACTTGTGGAGTGCTGCGTCTGTAACACCTCATTCAGTTTAATCATTTTGCAGCCTTCCTGTTTCTGCTGAAATTGCCTGCACTGCCCTCATAACTCTCTTGCGAGTAGGAATAGGTAGAAGCGAAGGGAAGGAAGAAGGTAAGATTTTTCCAAAGGAATAAATCCACATAAATACGTTAATGGACACATCCCTGCCCCAAAGAATGGGTAGCATTCACTCAGTTTGCCTAGACAGACTTTTTGACTGCTAGATGGTCGGTGAATATTCAAGACATGGTTTGTGTGGTGGATACTGCAGAATGTTCATCATTTTTGTAGTTGGTGTAATTGTCTCTGTGTTGGGGTGAGTTAATTAGGTATTTACTGGTCTCTGTTTGGTTTCTAAAAACACTTAACTTTACTTCCCTGTCAGTTGATTTCCTACCAAAACTCTCTTTGTCTTCTCCAAGCTTCTTTCTTGGTTTTAGGTTGCCTTCAGTAAACCAGTGCCGTTCTAGCAGTGTGTTGCCATTCCTGCCTGTGCTACTGAGGAAGAAACGGTTCCGTAAGGGAAGAAAGCTGTTAATTGTCCCTGTAAAAGTAGCTCATATTTAAAAAAAAAGATCTATTTCTAAAAGTATTTCACTGCAGTGTTTCTCATAAAGTTCACTTAATGCTGTGTGTTGCATAGGGATTTACGGGAAAACCTCCGGTGTTTTTTTCATCTATCTTAAATAACTGCAGAAACATTTCTATTTTGTAGGCACCATGATTTAATTAGAATAGTTCCCATCATTCATAGAGTTGAATGTCCTCAACTCCCAAGGAATCTAAGCTGAGAATTGCCACTCACAGCCGATTGAGAATTCTACCACTCAGAATCAGGGTTGTCTCTTCTGCAACAATCTTTCATGGTGAGTTTACTCTTTGCTTTCCCTAATCTATTCCCTTCACAAGAAAGCACACCCGTGCCTGTCCCTGCATTTTTAATGCATTCTCTGTATGGCTAGCTTCTCTTGTGTTAAGTTGTTGTCGTGGCTTCAAAGCTGGTCTTCTGCCCCTGGCTGTACTGTAGAAATTACATTCCAGTGACAGTCTTTCATAGCAGATGCTTGACAGTTTGAGTAAGGTCTAAACTATGGACTATCATTTGATGTGCATGCCATACAGCTTCAAACGCAGAAATACATGAGCAGAACCTCTCCGGAAGAAAAGACCTCCCTGCTGAAGAGTAATGGGACAATTTGTGGGACTATGGTCCTTTAAACCAATCAGTTTGGCTGTGTCATGTAAAATGTGTCAACAAAGCACAGGTTTGATTGGTATCCTCTTGGTTAACTCCCCAGATAGGTGTTGTTTGAATTTATGGTTACCTGAAGTTCCTTCTTAGGTCAGCTATTCAACTGCAGTGATGACAAAATCCCATTGGTGGATGCAAAGAAACTTGCGTTCCTTTTCCTTCTTTTAAGGTACAACAGATAGGAAGTGATCCATCCTTTCCAGGAACCCTCAGTACGCTATCTGGAAGTCTGAGTTTGTTTGCATTTGTGAGGGTATAGCAGGAGAGGGCTGCTCTGCAAGGAAAAGTAAACTGGAAGTTAAGGGTGGCAGTCAGGCAGAGACCCCACAGAGGGTGTGCACAGAACCTGAACAAGAACAGGGAAGGTGTGGTGGTGCTAGTGGGGAAGGTGACAGCCCAATGATCACCAGCCAAGTCCACTATGACAAGAAATGTCTGAGGTCAAGCCAGAAAGTCCAGATAGAAACTCAGAAGCAGGGCTGGTGTTGTGCAAGGGGTGGGTAACCATGTGCAAGACATAGAGCCCAGATGAGACTTCTCACTGACCTTTCTCACAGCTTGGCTGTTTTCACAGAAGCATAACTGGAGCTTGAACAGCATCATCATATTAGAGCAGCCCTCAATTAAGATATGTGGGGTTGAAGATGCTGCAGAGGATTAGAGAGGGGCTCAGGGCAATTGGAGGCTGTTGGTATACTCAGAGCCCTGGCAGAGTTCACAAAGGAAGGATGTAAGAGAGGGGTTCCCGTGGATGTCCTGTACATCACATTTTGCATATGGGGTTAAATGCAGACAGAAACCGTATTGCACTGACGCAGTAATTGGTCCTCCAGCTTTTGATTATAGGATCATAGGATGTTAGGGGTTGGAAGGGACCCAAGAGATCATCGAGTCCAACCCCCCCTGCCGGAGCAGGACAAAACTATCTAACACAGATCACAGAGGAACGCATCCAGGCGGGCCTTGAAAGTCCCCAGAGAAGGAGACTCCATGACCCCCCTGGGGAGCCTGTTCCAGTGCTCTGTGACCCTCACAGTAAAGAAGTACCCCCTTGTGTTGAGGCGGAACCTCCTCTGCTGCAACTTACACCCATTGCTTCTTGTCCTATCACAGGGAGCAAGTGAAAAGAGCCTGTCCCCCCTTTCCTGGCCAGCCTTCAGATACTTATAAACATTTATCAAATCTCCCCTAAGTCTTCTCTTCTCCAGACTAAAAAGCCCCAAGTCCCTCAGCCTCTCCTCATAAGCCATGCCCTCCTGTCCCCTAATCATCCTCGTAGCCCTCTGCTGGACCCTCTCCAGCACATCCCCATCCCTCTTAAACCGGGGGGCCCAAAACTGAACACAGTCCTCAAGATGAGGCCTCACCAGGGCAGAGTAGAGGGGGAGAAGAACCTCTCTCGATCTGCTGGACACACTCCTCCTAATACACCCCAGGATCCCATTGGCCTTCTTGGCCACCAGGGCACATTGCTGTGCCATGGTTAACCTGTTGTCCACCAGGACCCCCAGGTCCCTCTCCACAGGACTGCTTTCCAGTAGATCACCTCCCAGCTTGTACTGGTGGAATTTGTTATTCCTCCCCAGATGCAGGACTCTGCACTTGTCCTTGTTGAACTTCATCTGGTTTCTCTGTGCCCAGCCCTCCATCTAGACATGAGAATTTATCCTTTTTCTGTGGCCCCTCATGTTCTACTTCTGTATCCTGTACAGAGGAGAAAGAGACACTTATGATCCTGTTTCCTCATTTGTAGACAAGGCGAGGTTTCAGGATTTCCTTTGTCTTTTAATTACAAGCCCAGAGCTCTGTCCCTTTATTCATTATGCTAATCTGGAGCTCAGGTCTCCTTTCCAGGAAGTCGCCTACATTCCAGGCACTGGACTGGATGTGAGTTTTTATCAAGGTAATTACATCCTTGCTCTACTTGAAAGCATGTTCCAATGAATAGTAGAAACTGAACTCACCGTGCATCGACTTGGCTAAGTCAACTAGGCAAATTCTTTTTGTTAAATGAATTTTATGTTGTAATTTCTGAGACCTAAGGGTATCAAACCTGTTGCTGACTTGGATTCACTGATTATTTTTATCTTGTGTCACTTACAAAGAGTATTTTCTCTTTTCCTACCTCTAGCTCTTGAATTTGATCTCAGTCTTTTGCTTTTTAACACTGTTTGATTTGGTTCAGGCTGCTGTTTGACCTTTTTGCATAGCTATTATCTTTGTTAGGTAGATGAGAAAGGCTTACAGTTGCTTCTCCTTATGTGAGAGGAAAAGCGTCTCCTATTATTTCACAGATGTCAGATTTTTCTCCTGATGGTAGTTCTTTAGCTCAATTTACACCAATACAGTAACCTGCTAGGGATTTTCCCCATACTTGTTGCAGCATTTTCTACTTGTGATATTAAAACTTGTACTGTGTCCACAGCATCAGACTGTTCCTGAGCTCAAGAGATCTGAGGATGTATCTATGTATATGCAAACGTTGTTTGGTGAAGAGCTGACCGTTTGAGGTTAACCAATATGAGATTGTGTCTGTCAAGACAGAAAATGTGGAGATAAAAAGAAAAGGTCAGTAAATGGGGTTCTTGAAGATGTACAGTTGGCTTTTGTGGAGAGGTGGGCGTTGGGTTTCTCTCATAAGTGACAAGTGATAGGACAGGAGGAGATGGGCTCAAACTGTTCGAGGGGAAGTTTAAGTTAGACATTAGGAAAAACGTCTTTATTGAAAGGGTCATCAGACACTGGAACAGGCTGCTCGGGGAGGTGGTTGAATCCCTGCATATGTTTAAAAGTCATGTAGGTAAGGAGCTTAGAGACATGTTTTAGTGGTGGGCTTGGTACAGTTAGATTTATGGTTAGCAACCTAGATTTATGGTTTTGCAACCTAAATCGTTCTTTGCAATATATTCAGTACCCCATTTTGTTCTCCTGGTTCTCCAGAGAGCAGGAAGATTGCTTGGAGTTCTGTGATCAGGAGGTAACAGAAATAGTACTGAATGTTATATCCATTCTACTGTGTGGAGTCAAAAGCCTTCACGCGTGTGGGTGGAATGTAGCATCATGCTGATTCAAAACCAAATTTTTTGTGAAAGAGATATGGCCAACATGTCTTGCATACAATCATACCCTCATCTAGGTTGGAAAAGATCTTTAAGATCCTCTGGTCTAACCGTTACCCTAACTCTACCAAGCCCACAGCTAAACCATATTCTTAAGCTCTAGATCTCCAGACGAATAACGTGGCTATGGCATGGATGTTTGCACGGCTGAATGCCGTGGGGTATGTGTAACAGTATCAGTCTCTTGCCTTTTTTCCCCAAGAAGAATCTTGTTTGTGTGTTTCTAAAACCAGTATCGCGTGAGTGTGTAAAGGCCTTTTCTGTCTCTGCATAACAAAGAGTACAGTACTCATCCCGGTACTTTTTCTGTTTGGATTAAATAGCTTTGGTGTATTTAAAGGAAAGCATAAGATATGGGATTGCTTACGTGCTGACAGGCAAGAAAGAGTTGTAGCATGTCCTGCTTGTGGAAGAATGTTCTCCAGTAACACTAAGTTTTGTGATCATGCAAAGAGACAAGTTTCAGAACCAAGTGCACTTATTTCTGTTCATATTTTAAAGAAATGTTTCACTTTTGGTGCCTTATGACAATGTGCAGCTGTGACTTTATCAACATTTCTATTTTTCTTACAAGCCAATTACATAAAAGCAGGGTTTCCTCCGAGAGGGCTGTTGTTCTCATGAAATGTAGAAGATCTCTTCTCTCTGTGCTGAAATGTTGCCACAAAGGCAGGCTTGGATTACAAAATCTCTGCAAATAATCTGAAGGAGTTCAACTGATTTCAGGTCAAAAGCACTTTTGTTTCTTTTCGGCTTCGCTTTCCCGGTAAGTATTCTCTTCACCAGAACATTCCCTACCTCACCCAGCTGTGTAGTCACGACTTTGCTGTCCTGCGTGCTAAAGACAAAGGGAGAGATTATTGTTTCTCCAGTTTTTAAGTGCTTGGCATGTCTTTATGAATTGTGGATATCTTGCTGATGGAAAGCAGGTGCATTCTAGGTAACTGATAGAAGAGCTCAGTGTTCAAACTCACAGTGTTCAGAACAGATTTTTAGTCTGTTCAGGATAAAATCAATTCATTGATGAGCAATCCTCCCAGTAAGCCTAAACTAAATTTTCTTCTGAAGAGTTTTGGTAATTAAAATCAATATGGAAGCTGTCTCAGTGCTGTGTTAGTTTATTTATGAATCTAACAGCTATAGACAATTCATTAATAAATCTTTCATAACTTATTTGTATTGCCACTAAATAATTTGCATTTAAATTCTGAACAAATATTCGTTTGCCAGAATTGTCACAAGCATTTTGGCAATGAAAAGCTGCTATGGGACCACATGAGGGGCCATGGTAAATTAGAGCTTTTTAAAATAAAACCTACTTGTCTAAAGGTCACCTGGGACAAAACAGTTTTGAAAAACTACAGCACCATAAGTATTATTAATGTATAGAATATACAAAAATTAATATACAAAAATTGAGCAACTGTTTTACAAGTATTGGGAAGTAAGAATTTTATTGCCATCCCTTTGAATCATGGAAATTCCTGTCTTCATGCTTTCTGACCAAAACATTTAAGAGGTTTTTCTATTCCACAGTAGCTCCCATGCAGATGCTTGTTCTTCACTCGCATCTCTGTTTACTTGCTTTCATAACTAGGGCCATGGTTAAAGCTAAAGGTGTGTTTTAGCTTGGGCTGCAACTCTGCTCACCTTGCCATGCATAATCAGCCTTCGCTCAAATGATGTAGTCCTTTGCTGACCCAACCACAACCTCCCTGAGGTCCCCAAATTATTCCCACAAGTTCTAATACAAGAGCTATGACTTGCTGGGAAAGAATCCTGCAGCATCTGAGCACAAGGAAGCATATGATGGTATTGCTGTTGGATGTACAGGAAATGCAGAAGCCAAGAGGCGGGTGGGTCTTTGCTTTGGGAATAGGAATATTTGAACCATGTAGCCAGACCTGGGTGCCAGCCATTTAGGTTCTATAAACATACAGGTAGCTTTGTGTGGACTTGCTCAGTCAGCGTAGATGGTACTTTCTGGTTGCATTTTTAGGGAGACACCATATTTCAGTGTCTGCAAGTCAGTGCACTGATGCTTGACTGCTATGCATTTGATTTGGCGCTTACTGTGAGCTGCCAGGACTGACTGTACTTGAGTTTAAATGCTTTCATAGTTGGCACACATCTGACTAAAATACTTCAATTTTTTTATAATTATATCAGAAAAGAGAGAATTTTTTTTGTTATGTTTGCCACTTTATTTTGTATTCCTCTTTCTCAAGGGGATTTTGGATAGCAAATGGAAATAAATACAAATGAAGACTTGCTTTTAGCAGCAAGTGCAGCAGTTTATATATACTGGATTTGTTTGTGGGGTTTATTAACAGCATAACACACATTAAGATATATTTGATATATTAAATAAAGCACATGGCTAACTGAACAGTGCTTCTAGTCACTCTGGCTGCACTGAAACCTCCGTGAATTGTTCAGTGAACCTGCCTGTCTCCTGATAACTGAGACTTGCTTGCATAACCAGTGAAAAATCAAAAGGTGCCTGAACTAACAAACAAGGATAAAGTGAACCCATGTCACGTTCCAGTGAGCCACAGGGAACCAGCTGCAATGTGAACTTGGCTGAGGGAGCTGGAAGGTTTTCTTGGGTCCAGCTGCTTAGGCACAACCCAAATCCCTTCAGATATTAGAGCCAGCTACTCCCCTGGTTCATGATTCAGCTTTCTTTAAAAATTCTGGCAGCATATGTGTCTGCATGTTAGTGCAGACTGCCAGTGCAGACATGACCTTTTCAGAGTCTTACCCCACCGTGCTTCGTAATATCTTGCTGGCATAGATATGTTTTAATATTTCTCCTACTGAGCTCACCTACCTATAAGAAATTATTCTGAAATAAGCTGTGATGTGAATGCAAATGCTGTAGGAATTCTGAAATCACCCCCTACGTAGACATACTTACCTGCTAGGACAACTTAAGTAAACTGTTGGATTCTCCCATTTCAAGGCACTGCTGAATTTTACTGGGGCAGTTTTACAGATTAAATTACTCCAGAGCAGCTTTCCATAGGAAGGTATCTATTTTAGGGAGGAAATGAAAAGAAAACCATTTCTATATAGAAAAGTACCTATGCAGGGAGTGATTTCAGAACAGTTACTACACATTGCACTGACCTCCTTTTTTGAGAAAACGTAAGCACTCCAATTATGCGGGGATGGCCACCTCTAAGGCACTGGGGTGATTATAAGATAATGTGTTGTTTTCAAAGTCCAAAATATAATACATTATAAATCCAAAGCTTCTTTATTGAGATTCTTCCAACTGTTGCAGCAGAGCAAGCATTTGTTCAGCTTATGGTGTTACAGTCCTGCCTGCCAACCTGCCAGAGATCTCCCCAGATCCAGAGCTGTCAGAGCCAACTTGTGTCTCGGGCATTGCAGTCTGTAGTCTCGTGGCTTCATGAGCACCTCACATGCCTTGAGCGAATATACCTGAGTGTGAAATGGGGAGGTGGTCCTTTCAAGAGTGGTAATACTTTAAACACTACCAGTAGATTTGCCAGTGCTTGTTTGTCAGAAGGCCTCCAGACAACATCAGCCTTTTAGAAATCCTCCCAAAGTGCTGAAGGCAACACTATAATAAAGTTTTTGGTTGGAGCTTAGAGAGAGAAATATGAGCCTCTATCTTTTCCCCTTAGCATCTATTATTTGAAAGCAACTTAGAATCACAGAATCATTTCAATTGGAAAAGACTTTTTAAGATCATCAAGTCCAACTGCTAACCTGTCTGTACCAAACCCACTGCTAAACCATGTCCCTCGACTCCTCATCTACATGACCTTTAAACATGTCTAGCAATGGCTATTCCACCACCTCCCTTCCGATGCCATTTGCCTTCTTGGCTACCTGAGCACACTGCTGGCTCATCAATACTGCCAGGGTCTCAGGCCAATGTGCACTGGCAAATTATGTCTAACTGTGCCAGAGGTGAAAAGCCAGAGGTGAAAAGCCTAGCCTTTGCTTGCCACAAATGGGACACAGTGAACAAATCTGTAAGTACTTTTGTGTTCAACGCTCTGGGTGGACAGAGGAAATGATCTGAATGTTCTGGACCAGAGAGGATTAAGTGACTAAACAATAATTTTCTTTACATGTGCAGAAAGAGAGCATGGTGGTTTGCAGCACAGTTGCGGAAAAATTACCTAGATTTGGGTATGTTGTAGATGTGTGGGAAGAAAGGGAGAATGGAAAATGGAGTCCAGAGCACATCAAAGAGGTGTCTGCACAATCCCCTTTCACAGGTGGAAAAAATGAGGTAGAGAAGTGATTTACACATACTCTGCTTTCACTTGTATTGTCAGAGCCAAAAATTACCACCTCCCAGTCCTAAACATTAACCACAAGACTATTCCTCTGTCCTATTATATCTATTATTTGTTTTGCCTTGTTTTCAGTTTTAAGAATGCATATGATCTGCATAAACATGTCGAAACGCACCGTGATTCAGATGCCTACAGCTGTGATGTTGAAGGATGTGGTTTTACTTCACGGGCTTCATGAACTTTGAGACAGCATTACAAGAGAGCACATGTGATGAGTATATTAAATAGCAGAATAAAACATTTTGCTATAAATGAGATGAAAGTCTCCAATTTACATGCATTTTCTTTCTTGTGAATTAATGAAATGCTTTATTTTTGCATCAAATGAAGTGTTGATTTGCACGCAGTTCTATGACTCTGGCAAGCATTATGCAAATACCTGAATCACCCTTACCTATACGTTTCGTGTACTTACCTTAGGTGCGTGCTGTTGCATACTGACAGTCTTAAACTCTGGCCAAACTCTCCTTTGTTAAAAAAAAAAAAAAAGCCAATCCCAATCTCAACAGCAAAATATTTCCGGGATTAAGGTGCAACGTCACCTTTCTCCTCCTGTTGGTGCTCCAGCCTTAGGGCTGTCACATTACCTGCAAGCACGCTAGAAAGCTCGTGTAACTTTCAGTCATGGTGCATCTGGCCACAACATTAAAATACAGTTTTGGCTGCTATACTTTAGGGTACACTTGTTACCTGTTTCTTCAGCTTTCTGAGTTACGGTCACTGCCATGTTGTAAAATGAGTATATTTTGGTGTATAACACTTTCTAAACATATCTGCAGTACTCACAGCCAATACAGAGAATCTCTGTGTTCACTGGGGTTTCTCGAGATGTAAACCCACAAATTTTAAACCTTTCAGGAAGTTAACTTCAAGAAGGTTTTCACCTAGTTATTACGGTTTCCCCCTTTTCAACAAAGGAATGTTTTTTGTCATATATATGTGCAAGCTTCTAATTACTCTAGCCATCTCCCTTGCCAAGAACAGTGGCATTCTGAAATAAAAATGCCACATCTGTCAGGAGTGCTGTTCCTGTAGTTATGCATTGGCCCAATGTCTTAGAAAGCTCATAAACTCCGCAGTCATTCTTGTTTGCAGGTATGTTACCGGTTGATTCTTGTTGAGATCATAAAGTGTCGTTTTATTCATGTTTTGTTTAAGAGATACGGATATTAATTAAGTGCTGGCTGAAGTTTGGTTCTATTTCAAACATTCTTTGTGTGAAACTATTTACTACTTAGGTTTCACTGTCATGATGGAAAACCCAGTGCAAAGATGGTTAAACCAAAGGTAAAAAAAAGTTCTTGTTGGTTTTATAGCTTTGACCACTGAGACAACCTAGATTGTTGAAAGAAATTTTTTGATGCTGCAGGTTGAATCTACCAAAAAGAGAACATTACTATGTCAACAGTTTCTGTAGTATAAACAACCCATGCTCTCCATTTTGGAACAGGAAAATCCAGCAAATAAAACGTAATTGCATCTAGGTATTTCTTGTTTTCTGATACATGTTATATATTTGATAAAAACTACTTATTCCTTCACATAGAGTGCCTTTTGTTTGAGAGCCATCTAATAAAGAGCAGGCAAGTCCATCCTTTAATTGCTGACATTCTTGGGTTTGGCATTCTCTAATGAGATGTTATTTTCTGCTGCAAATGCTATGATTGTGACCTGTACTTTGAGTATTTTCAGTCTTATTCCCTTAGATGTAAAGAAACTGATGAATGTCATATAAGTTTGAATTTAGCAGTCTATAATGCTGTCATGGGGTTAGGTCAGGCTTTTAAAAATAACAAATGAGTCTTCACCAAATCAAAATAGTTTTGGAAATTAAGGAAAGGACTGTAGCAAAAGAGCCTCTTCCACACAAGCTCCTGGAGAAAATGTTCTGGTAGAAAGAAGAGATTTGTGTGCCAGAGCCTGTGTGTTCTGAACTTCAAACTGCTGTACACGTGTTTGAAAACTGCTAAAGCTGATGAAGCACCAGCAATGAATGTGGGCCCTTCAGTTCAAGAAGGAAGCAGAACTGCTGGAGAGAGTCCAGCCCAGAGCCACAAAGATGATGAAGGGAGTGGAACGTCTCCCTGATGAGGAAAGGCTGAGGGAGCTGGGTCTCTTCTGTTTGGAAAAAAAGGAGACTGAGGGGTGACTTCATTAATGTTTGTAAATGCGGAAAGGGTGGGTGTCAGGAGGATGGAGCCAGGCTCTGCTAAGTGTTATCCAACAATAAGACAAGGGGCAATGGGTGTAAGTTGGAACATAGGAGGTTCCACGCAAATGTGAGAAGGAACTTCTTCCCAGTGAGGGTGACGGAACACTGGAACGGGCTGCCCAGGGTGGTTGTGGAGTCTCCTTCACTGGAGACTTGTAAGACCCGCCTGGATGTGTTCCTGTGTGACTTGGTGTAGGTGATCCTGCTGTGGCAGGGGGATTGGACTAGATGATCTTTCGGGGTCCCTTCCAATCCCTAATGTTCTTTGGTTCGTTCTGTGATTCTGTGAAGGAAAGACTAGTTGAAGCAGAACTGAGCTTGGGAATGAAGTCAGCTTTCCAGAAAAAAAAGCCTTTTTGTGGATTTTTACTGTGAAGAGCATACTCTTTCAAAAAACAAAAGGTGTTTTGAGGTCTTCACTTCTAGCATTGTCAAATCTGTGTTTTCTCAGCTTTTGTGTTAAATTATTCTAATGTACTTAGAGAAGATATGCACAACACTAGGTGCACATAATACTTTCATTTACAGCCTTTTGGAGAAGAAACTTTATAAGTTGTCTATATTCATATAGCATATATAGGTGTGTGCATTTATTTATTAAAGAAGTATAGCCCACGGTGAAAATGTTGAGTTAATGCATGAGATAAAAACCTTGAACTGGTGGGTAAAGTATCCCATGTTTTATTAGCGCACTATGCTATTTATTAGGCATGAGATCACAGAATCACAGAACATTAGGGATTGGAAGGAACCTCAAAAAGTCATCTAGTCCAATCCCCTGCCAGAGCAAGCTGCTTGTTAGATGTATGCAAAAAAGTTACACTTTGGGCAAATCTCTAAACTTTGCTTAGTGCCTTTAAAATTATTTCAAGAGTTATTAGAGATATTTTATTATTGTAATGGACTCAAGCTACAAATAGTTGTTTAATAAATACTTATTGAAAAACGAGTTTATATCTAAATAAAACAAAGTTTCTAGAAAAAGGAGTGAGAGATGTTCACAGAGATGAATATCTGGTACAACGGAAATGTACTTATTTGTTGGGTGCTGCAGGTACAATGATAAGACAGTAAATGAATGATGTTGGGAACGTAGCTAAATGTACCTACCTGTATTTTCAGAAACAATTTCACACGGCCATAGTCATTCTGACCCTATTAGGAAAAGTTCCTGGCAAAGACACTTATTTGATTCTTTTATACAGGACGTAGAAAAAAGACACTGCCCTCAGAATTAATTACAAACTTTGAAACATTTTCCTACAACAAGGACTAACAGAACCCCCCAGTTAACCTAAGTCAGGTATAACACACATATAAGGTGCTCTTCAGGCAGCTGGAAGACTAGATGAGGGGCAATGGGTGTAAGCTGGAACGTAGGAGGTTCCACAAAAATATGAGAAGGAGCTTGTTCACAGGGAGGGTGACAGTGCACTGGAACAGGCTGCCCAGGAGGGTTGTGGAATCTCCTTCACTGGAGATGTTTAAAACCTGCCTGGATGTGTTCCTGTGGACTTGGTCTAGATGATGCTGCTGTGGCAGGGGGATTGGACTAGATGATCTTTCAAGGTCCCTTCCAATCCCTAATGAATCTATGATCAGCTACTACAAGCCAGTGTCCCTTGACAGCACAGAGGTGTTAACTCCTTGCTGTGACATTCTGAAAGCAACTTCTAGTGCACGCACGGAGCAGTATCACCTCACCACCACTTACTGACTGTTCATTAATTATGTACTCAGATACTGAAAGCTCAGGCCAAGCCATCAGCCAACACACATGTTAAGTCCCCAGCAGAAGGGAGTATCAAACAGATGGTGAACACCTGAAGTACTGTGGCCAGTTTTGGGCCCCTCACTACAAGACAGACATTGAAGTGCTGGAGAAGGTACAGAGGCAGGCACCAAGCTAGTAAGGGACTTGGAGCATATGTCATATAAGGAACGGCTGAGGGGTCTAGGGCTGTTTAGCCTGAAGAAGAGGAGACTGAGGGGAGACCTAATCGCTCTCTACAACTACCTGAAAGGAGGTTGCGGAGAGGCATGGGTTGGTTCTTCCTAACTGCGAGTGACAGGATAGGGAGAAATGGCCTTAAGCTGTCCAGGGGAGGTTCAGGTTGGATGTTAGGAGGGGTTATCAGGCATTGGAATAGCCTGGGGGTTGAGTCACCATTCCTGGAGGCATTTAAGGGAAGGTTAGATGTTGCATTGAAGGACATGGTTTAGTGGTGATGATAGGGTTAGGAAAAGGTTGGACTCGATCTTAAAGGTCTCTTCCAGCTGAAACTGTTCTATGATTCCATGAATAGAATGTTAGGGGTTGGAAGGGACCCAAAGAGATCATTGAGTCCAACCCCCAGATCATCGAGTCCAACTGTAACTGAAGTGAGCTTGCCACGTAACCTCAAGAATTCTGGGGCACTTTTCTTTGACATCTTCTGGACAAAACTGTTTACCGTGAGCTGTCTCCTCATGACCATAACTGACAATCACTGTTGCATGTGAAGACTATGAGGCCATGCTAAGCCTATGCATGGGGCCAGGGGATATGGTAGAGAGATAGGTGTTAGTCTCTTCTCACAAGCAATTAGTGATAGAACAAGTGGGAATGGCCTCAAGCTGCCCTAGGGAGTTTAAGGCTGGACATTAGAAACTTTCTTTTTTACTGAAAGAGTAGTCAGACACTGGAACAGGCTGCCCAGGGAAGTGGTTGAGTCACCATCCCTGGGTGTCTTTAAAGATCATTTCAATGTGGTGCTTAGAGATATGGTTTAGTGTTGAACTTGGTAGAGTAGGGTTATTGATCGGACCTGATGATCTTAAGGTGCCCTCAGGAAGGCAAGGTGGGTGCAAGTGGGTGAGGAGGTTGTTCCAGCATAGGATCTGTTACACTCTTACATGAACTGGTTCTTCTGCTTCCTACATTTCCTCTCACAAAGAGTGTGAAGCGAGCCAACTGAAGGGTCTGGGCCATTTTGCTGTGGTTGCATGATGAACAGGAGCAGACTTGATTGGAGGGAGCCCTGAGTCTGACTGTGAACCTATATTCAGCCATCAGCACTCACGGCAGCTCCAGCCTACCAACCTAAAACGGGTTGTCTGCCATGTTTAGCAATCTTGGACTGAAACAGAAAAGGAATTTAAGACCTCTGACACAAATAGAGGCAGGTTAAACATGACAGCTGTAAAACAATCTCCTTCCATAGCTGCCCACCTTGTTACTGCCTTCAAAGTTCCTGCCTTGGAAGTTCCTGCTTTGAAGAGTGCCAAGATCTTTGTGCTCAGGTTTTATTATTATTAAATATGCTGGGCTGTAATTTGTGGCAATTCACCTGGTGTTTCAAGAGAAGTTGAGCCATCTGTGCAGTGGGGGCAGGCCAGACAGCTGTGGGTGGCAGCCTGATTTTAATCTGCCTTTGTGCATGAGTCAGAGCCCCAGCATCTTTAATATTTCACAGTACTGGTAAAACTGACTCACATTTCTCTGGGCAGTAAGTAGGTACCACTATAGCCTCTGGGATGTCCCCTGCTAAATATTAAAGGGTTGCAACAAACAACAGAGGTGTTAATGCTTCCCAAAGTCAGAGTCCTTTATAATGGAAAGTATTAGTCAACCAGCATACAGAGGAATCTTTTCCAAATCTTTTACAATAGTTTAGCAAAAGCCTCTAATCCAATACCCAACAATATAACTCCTTTCAGCAGACCTGCACGTCTGCCTGACTGGGAGGCTGCTGCCTTCAGTGCAGGCTGCATTGCAGGTGCCAGGGTAATTTACACTAAAGTGGTTAACGTGAGGGATTGAAACACAGGATTATAGATCTGTGCTCAAACTGCGGAACCACGCTTGCAGGGCAAGGGTATGAGCTGCAAGTTCCAAATTGCCACAACTTCGTGCAAGCCTATAAAATAAATTCTGGAGTCAGGATCGGCTGTGGAGGTGACACAATGGGATGATGATAGTTTAAAAGAAACCTACTTTTAAACCATATTTTGAAATAATTTCCCTGTTTATGCTGCCTAATGATTCCCTTGAGTCCTGTTCTACTATTGTTTAGGTTCCTCTTCCACTTTATTATTACTCACAGTATTTGCATTCACCTGAGTGCCTCGCAAAGCTAAAACGTGACATCAATTTTCTTGTCAGTCATCTAGTTTAGCGTTTACACTCTTACATGTATTTGTACACACAACTTTTGTTAACACTTGTACATTCACTAGGCAATAGGAATTGGCAACAATGAATTTCCAAGTTGTTTTTCAGAGTTTGTGGGTTTTTTCCTAAGTTTTGTGCTAAGATTTAACTGTAATATTAGCACTCCTAGAAGCTGGTTTGCATGCACAAAGCAAAAAAATCCATCCCAAGGAAAGCACTTTGATGAAAAGAGGCTTTTATTTTATTTTATTTTGCACTGAATTACAGATTTTCTGTGCTAGATATTGGTAACAAAAAACCTGTATGTGAATCTATTTGGCTTTGAAAACCAGGGCATGTGTTTGTGTGTGTGTGGGGGTGTTATGCTTAATTTTCCCCTGTGATTCGAAAGCTGCCTGCTCCCCAGCAAGTGCTGCTGAGTGCTGTCCAGTGAAAGACCCCAGAGGAGTGACTGCAGACCAGGGCTCTGACTCACCTGCCACCTTGTCACAGGACATTGTGTGACAAGGAGTATGTGTCAAACAAACATTTTCATTGAACGTGCACTTTAAGTAGCACCTCCTAGAAGAAAGAAGCTCTACAAGAAAAAAGCCATTATTTGCTGGGATTTGTGTTACCCAGCTTGAAAAACAACTTCTTCCAGTGCACACCAGGTATGAGGTGGACGTGAGTCATTAGGGACTTGTTCTCATGGAGCCAGATCATCAGATAAGGTAAACTGGCATAGGTTTGTAAAGCCAGCATAATGTCTAACTGCGGCTCTGGAACGGGACCTTTGTGGATTTCGGTGGGATGGGAGTAGCTCTATGGAGGCATCTTGCCAGGCTGACAAAGAAACCCTTTGATAATGACCTTGTAGATGGTGCCCTGCAGCACAGCTAACAGCAGGAAAAAAAATGTACCTAAAAATTGTCAGTGGCTGCCAGGAAGCAGAGCAAGACTGAGCTTGAGGAACTGAAGCAGAACATCTTTTTTGTTCTTGAGGGTTTGAGAAAGAAAATTCAAACTGGGCATTCTTCTCCTTAGTAGCACCTTAGGACAAACCATGCAGGTCATTCACTGCTGACACAAACATGTTCAATCTTTCTTTTCTACTGATATTTCTTCACTTTGTAGCAAGCTTTCTGCCATCATAAACACAGCTGACAATGAAATATATGTGAGATTAAAGTAAAATCTGGAACGGCTGATACTGTTCACCTACATTTGCACTATTATTTTTCTCAAGTGTTAAAAAGTTTAGCATCTGGGAGAAGAGTGGTTGTCCTGATCTGGTTTTTGCATTAAAGTTCCATGAATTAAGATGTGTTGAAAGCAATCTGCAAAGCCTACCTTAAGCCCCAAAACAATAATTCTCTTACTAGATCACATCAAAAACAAAGTATGCTCTGTTACTCTCCCTGCAGCAAGGAGCTTATGTGATCTCCAGCAAATTATGATGTGCCTCCATTTTCTGCCTCTACAGAGAGTTATCAGTTTTACAAGGAAGCTGTAAGATTTTTATTAATTTTTGTTTTATTTGCTCAGCTGTTGCAGCCACAAGCACTAAAAACACACTAATGAAGGCCCAAGCATGGTTCCAAGGAGCCTGCCTTTTAATTCATGGCTTACTTTTGTATACTAAAATCTATTTTAAAATGAACTGGCTCTCAGGGTGCTGGGCAGGTAGAGCTGCCATTAAGTTCAACTCTGAATGAGCAAAAATTCATACGCGTGCCTGCCTGGGTACCAGGAGCAGCCCAGCTGGAGTTTGCCATTTGCAAGGGTGTGCTTTAAATGAGATCAGCGAGGGACTCCAGCATCTGCTACAAAGTGTAGCTATGCCCCTTTCTCACCTTCTTTGGAGGTAGTTTCCTTCCAGTCTGCTTGCCTCTCTGTTGACATAAATGAGCATCTAATAAGTGAAGCCAGATTTCTGCTCTGTCTGAGAACTAACTGAGGAAAGTTTTTAAAGTGAGGTCATTGAGCTGATTCAGTTACTGTTTGACCATGTGAATGCGAGGACAATCACGTGAATACTAGCACCGATGCAAATGGGGGACAGCAGCCTCTGTCAGAGATAATGTAGTTTTAGGTTGGCTTAAGCCAAATGCAGTATTGCACCATTTGTATACAAAAATCTAAGCACTGGATTAAATCCTGTTCTCTGAAAGGATTGAGACAAACTGCAAGACAATTAAAAGAGTAAGAAGAGAGTTTCTTTGTGGTGCCCCTGCACAGCCATGCATAGGAGAGAAGGACTTATACAAGAGTGATTACAAGACTTGTCACAGAAGGTAGGTTGTGTTCCCATTACTTGTTTTCAATAAACCTGGCTGTCTATAAGCATTTGTTTATTTATTTATTTTTAGTCAGGAACCTGACTACTCTGGAATCTTATTTCCTTTTTTTTTGCCTCTTGAGGACAAACTGTTCTGGTGCCCTTCGCCAGCCTTCCTACACTTCACCAACTAAAAGTTCGGAGCCTACCCCTTTTGAAAGTACTTACATAACTGAAGTTCTCTCAGAAGATGTCTTTCCATCTTCCACCATGGGTTCTCACTTTTTTTTTTTGCTGAATTAATTCTCAAATCACAGAGCAGGTAGAAAGGTATACAACCTACTTTTTGCCTGAAGTCAACTGCCAACTAAGTGCACATTAGGTTTCTTTTCAGTTTTACAACTTTCACCATCTTCCCAATGAAATGTGAGTTTGAATGACAACATATCGTTAGTGGAATAAGATACCTGGTGTGTTGATTGGAACAAAGTTGTTCACAGCTCCAGAACACATTGTGTCCAAGGCAGTCGTTCCCCAAATTGCTTCAACTTAAGAAGAGCTCACTGAAAGCATGACAGTGTCTCCAAGATAATCCAGTTACTGCTGAAGCTGCAAATCAAAGAAGGATGACAGCCAGGAGAAGGAAGTTAGAGAGAGGTATACTGCTGGGTCACACAGGTGACTTAAAGGTTTGTCTCTATGCACAGCTATTTCTTATTCCTGATTTATTTATACATGGATGTCCTCATTCAGAGTAAACAATTATTTAGCTTAATCTGGAGTAAATTAAGGAGGAACAAGTCCGTGTGGAATAAAGCTCTGAGAACATACTTTATGTTCCATGTCTTCTGAAAATAATTAAATGTCTCTATAAATCCTTTTTAAATTGAGCTTTGCTAAGACAAGACCGACAACTGCTATTATCCCAGCTGTAGAATGTATTGTCCTCTATCTATTGCCTAACTTGCCTGATTAAATGACCATACACTAACTGCCTTGAACAATCAACATGAGTTTGACACTCAGTATAACGAATAAACACTACCTTTGTTAACCTTTGAATATGTGATAGGTGTGAAGGTCATGATGCATGTTAGCAAAGGCTCTTTACCATTGTGTTACAAACCAAAGGTTGCATACTCCTTCCTTTCAACTGCAGCATCTCAGTAACAGAGCAGGACTTGTTATCCATCATTCTGAGTCCTGTCATACCTGCAGTTAGATCCTAAAAGTATTCAGGCACTGAAATCTTCTGCTGGGATCAAGTCTTCCTACTCTTGGGAGCAACTGAAAAACAGAGATGCATCAATTCTTGGCAGTACAGTTTTCCAAAGCCAAGATTGTTGTTGGACAGATGCAGTCACACCTGCACTGGGCTGGCCTGAATCCCATTGACCTGGGTGGAATGCACAGATTAAGGGTTTGTCTTCCTTAGATAGGGACACCAACCATCTGGAGTTCCCAGTGTAGGCCTGATGTAGAACAGGAATATCATAAAACAGTTTAGGTTGGAAAGGACCTTAAAGATAATTTACTCCAACCCCTCTGCCATTAGCAAGGACACCTCTCACTAGAACAGGTTGCCCAGAGCCCCATGCGATCTGGCCTTGAATACTTCCAGGGATGAAGCATCCACAATCTCCCTGAGCAACCCATTCTAGTGTCTCATCACTCTCGCGAGGAGGCGTTTCTTCCTAAGATGCAACCAAATCTACCTTCTTTAAGCTTGAAACCATTGCCCCCTGTCCTGTCACTAGACGTGCTCAAAGTTCCCCTCCAGCTTTACTATAGGCCCCCTTCAGGTAATGGAAGGAACGCACACCCGGTGCTTCCCTGCCCTGTACGGAGCATAACAGTCCCAGCTCAGCAGCATCCCTCCCCATGGCTTTTCCCCGGGGAGCTCTGGACACGAGCGTTGCTTCCCACTGCCGGGATTCGGGGCTGCGGGCGCTCCGGGAGCTCGCAGGGGACTGAGGCGCTGCCCTTGAAACGCGCCGGGAGAAGCCCCAAATCCTGCCCCAGCCTTGGGGACACCCCGACCGCCTCCAGCTGGCCCGGGCGGGCGCTCCCTGTCCTCGTCTGCCAGCGGGGAGGAGGGGGGGGTGGTTGTCGGAGGGCCCTTCCCAGGAAGTGACGCCGCCCCGGGTACACCTGACTCACCTGGGCGGGCGGTGGCGACGGCGGCGGCAGTAGCGTTGAGCTGCGCGGTGCCGGGCGGGGAGCGGTGGCAGCGGCAGCCATGTCGCGGGAGAGCGGCTCCCCGTGGTCCATGGGGCTGCTAAAAACTTTCGAGGAGAGCGAGTTCGGCAGCTGGGAGAAGATCGGCTCAGGGGGGTTCGGGCAGGTGTACAAGGTGCGGCACCTCCACTGGAAGACCTGGCTCGCCATCAAGTGTTCGCCCAGCCTGCATGTGGACGAAAAGTAAGCGGCGACTGGGCGTTCGAGACGGGCAAGGAGGGAGCGAGCGGGTGGAATCGGCGCTTCGTCAGCCGGCCCCGCTGCCCGCGATCTCCTCGAGGCTTCCCCTCCTCATCCCGACCTGGCAACCGGGAGATTAGAGTTGTTGCGGGCGGGGGTTAATTCTTTATTTCTTCAATATATTTTTTCCTCCGTATTTTCTCTTGGCTTAGCCCACCCGAGCCGCGCACACGCAGGTGACTGTGTGCAACAAACTGCAGCTCAGGCGCTGCTGAGGCCAGGTGAGGTGCAACACGCTCACCCTGCAACACCTTGTTTCTGAGAAACAAACCCAGCGCGTAGCTTAGAGTTACGGGTCCTGGGAGCGTGCTTGGGGAAGCACAGCCGACCCCCTACTAGCAACAGCACGGCTAGAGCTGCAGCCCAGCTTGCTGTCCTGTTTACTGACAGAGTAAGGCACGGGAACAGGTTGCTGGGAGGTGCTGCGGATGGCCCTTCCCGGGAGGTGTTCAAGCCCAGGCTGGATGGAGCTCTGAGCAACCTTATCTAGTGAGATGTGCCTCTGCGCCATGACAGGGGGGGTAGGAAACAGATAGTCCCTTCCAACCCCAAGAGCTTTATGATCTGTGGCAGCAGCAGCGAGTAGGAAGGTCTGATTGAACATGGCCTCTGTCACACTTAAGCGAAGGCCAGACTGACACCTTTGGTTATATCACACCTAATGGAGTGGCCGCCCTCAAAGACTGAGCCGTATTCCCCAGCCGCTTGGAAAGAGCTGCCGCACAACTGCAGTGTAGGTCTCGCCCACTCCTCAGGAGCCATTCGGAAAGCATTTTGCCCAGCCCTGGCTATGCATGCTGAAGCACTGAGCCTGCTGCACACTCTGAAGGTCAGGAAGGCGTTTCTGAACGGGAAGCGCAGGAGGAGTGAAAATACCAAACGGGATCCAGGGGCTTCCCAGGCTTGCAGCGACTTTCTCCACTGAGCTCTTCTACCCTGAGAGAGCCGAGCCCTCTAGCTCGCGTTTGCATATGTGTTAGTTGTGGCTCCCGCGTGGTAGGTGGTGGTGGTGGGCAGCAGGTGAGCAGCTGGCTGGGTGTAGGGGCGTTTGGGCTCGGCTTGCTGTCTTTCAGGCGCAGGTGCTGAAAGGAAACGTGCTGGGATCTTCAGTTCAGGGCCAGTGCTTTTCCCTGCGTTCGCCCAGGCTGAGTCCTCACTGGGTGACAGTCCAGTGTAGAGCCATACTGTATTGCTGGTAAAGACACCACATGGAGAGACACCCCCACAGCTTATCTGTCCTCTATCACTAGTTGTGGCCCCTGATGGAGGGTGATCAACTGTACTGTGCTCAACAGTGTGTGTGCAACAGGAACCCACTGAATGCACGTCTCCTTTCTTTGGAGAGGAAGGCTATCACAGCTCTCCTTAGGAGAGCAAAGCTGTCAGATTCATCTTTAGGAAGATCCTTCTGTTCTGAGGGACAGCAGTGAATTCCCAGGTCAGTGGCACTGTGGAGAGGTGAATATGGCCAAGTCACATTCATGGAACTTTTCCAGCTCCACTTTGATCTCTGGGAGCCCTGCCAACTCATGAGCTGATCCTGAAGTTCATTTTTTGAGATGTGGGTTCATTTTGTCACAGAAGGTTTCCCCCATTGCAGTTCCTGTAGGATGAAGGAGATGAGCAGCCCAAGATTGAGAAAGTTTCTAAACCCATCTACAAGACTACTAGGGTGGTGGGGCATCTTGCCCGTTATCTGAATTGCTGACTTCATTGTAGGCATGTCTTTTATAGTATAGTATAAATGAGAGAAAATGTCAATTTTTAAAAGAGGAGAGTATAATGTATGCAAACGATAACTGTGCTGTCCATGAATAAAACGGAAAAGAACTCAGCACTGCAGAATGTCTCACTGGGTTACCCTGTGAGTGACTCATTTTATAGTTAAAACATCTCTCAAAAGTAAGTTCCAACATGTTGTATTTTCACTTTCAGAATACATCTAGAAATGTACTTCAAAGTTGATTTGCAGTCTGATATAAAGGCTGCTCTTGCCTATTTTATTAAGAACAATCAATTTTGAGAGTTCCTGTCAAGTCTCTGTATCGATATAATTGATGTACAGTAGAGAACGCCCTGTCCCTCTGTGGCTATGAGGTGTGCAGATACTGGAGAGACCATGCAGTCATGCAATGCAGCCAACACAAATTTGGGGAATTTAGAGGCATGTGGCCCCTGGTTAATTTGAGCAAACCAATGAAACATTGATTTGTTTTGCTGCAGGTGCTTAAGGGAAGCACACAGATATTGCAGGGTCTCTGGCCTTAGAAAAGACAGCTTCTGGAAAGTAAGGCTAAGTTGAATGTGTATGTGCTTTTCCTTTGGTTCCTGGGCTGCTCTATCACAATGCTTTTGGTAGGTGGTAACACTGCTTCCCAACTAGACTCTTCACCAGAGACTTTTCAAAGGAACTTGTGCCATTCAAGTGGTGGGGTGGGCACAGACAGAGTAAACCACTGCCTCTTTAGTTCACAGGTTGAAACAAGTCTGTGTAATTCAATTGTTAGTCTAGGCGATTATTTTGACTAGCTGTTTCTTGGAACCCTGTGAAGCAGCAGAGGTAGAAGTATTACCAGTGGTATCAGAAACATTAACTGAAAAACACAGGGGGTTTTTTCATGTTTATTTTCTGGTACCACATTAAAACCTCATTTGTAATGGTCTGGTGTAGGTGGTAATAGTCTGTAGTCTCTCTTACTGTGTTTCTGCAGACAGTAAGAGATTTGGAGTAATTGCCTTGACAATTATCTCACCATAGTGCCAAGTGGCCTCGAGCAGAAGGAAAACATGTACAGTGTGAAGTGTTTTTACCTTTAAGCCCAAGCCCTCTCAGGGGATCCAAACGAATTCCATTCCTAACACCTTNGTGTGACCCTGGAAAAAAGGGCCATAAGCTCAGAGAGAACAACCTGGAACTGTTTGTGGATTTCTTAGTCTGCATGCTTATGTTCAGCTTCATGAGTATGAATGACATAACGGTTTAAAGACGGGGCTCTTCACTAGAGGTGTTACCCATTGAGACTACAGGGTATGGAGGTAGAAAGGTCTGCCTTCTGACTGGAAAAAAAATACATTTCTTTTCCTACATTGCTCTACATTTAGAATTTCCTACAAAGCCCTACATTTAGGAACAGAGTAGGACTTAAACGCTTAAGAGATTTTAGAAATGCTTTGCTGTTAGCAGATGCTGCATTTATTTAGATGATTTAGTTGAAAGTTGCGTAGGTAGAACTTCATACTTGCCTTATATCCCTTAAAGAGTAGGGGGAGCTTAGTGGTCTGGGTTAACCTGTAACCCTCTTGGACCTTTGTTGTGCAGCATAGATCTGTTAGTGGGGATGAGATCTGTATTAACACCCCCTACACTTGTTTTTTTTCCCCAAACATAACCCGCCCTGACCATGCAGTGCTTTCTTGTTCTCTTTGAGGATCAGCACTGTGGTTATTCAGGATGTACTCTGGTCACTGTATGTCCTTAAGCACCTGCCATGATGCAGAGTAAAGGAGTCCCTGAAAAAGATCAGGGCTGTTGTAATTGTGTGGACCCCAACTTCACAGGAACAACCTCTTTGTGAAAAGGTAACTTACTCTCTTCATTTTCCACTAGGACAGGAGTGTGGCTGCACAGGGCTGGAGCTTCCCTATGGGCTGGAAGAAGCCTGGCTGGTCTGTGTCTGGATGTAGTTCACACAAACAGCTCCGTTACAGGTTTTCAGGGGGTTTTTGAGTTTCTCTGGAGCAACTTTAACGGCTTTGTTTCAGACTCCATTAGGGAAATGTGATGGTAATGGTGGGGGAATGTAAAACTGCCTCGTGCAGTTGCATTTTTATAATGCCATGTTAACTTTAGGGCATAAAAGTTGGATATGGGCAAATGCAGACATAGTTGTAATTCTTGCTGTTCTTGTGGCAGGGTTTGTGTTACAAGGGTTGGGCCCTGGACCCCAGGGAGTAAGGCAGCGGGCAGGAATAAGTCCCTTGTGTTTCCATGAGAATCCAAACAATGCAGCCCTATCCATTTGGGGTTTGACTTTGAGTGGAAGCAGACTTGGGCTGTCAGAGATCCTTCATTCATGTAATATTTCTGATTGCTTTGAAAATGGTTGCTCTGTCATTGACTTCTCTGACAGATGTTTGGTACTGAACCTGGTTCTAGATCCCTTGGTGTGTGTACCCTTGCCTTTTAATACTGTTATGGGGGGAAGTGAATGCTTCCTGTGATTTACAGGAGCTCGGCTGTCCAATATACAAGCTTTTTCCTTTTTGTTTTTTTAATTTTTATTACCATAATGTTAGGATAGAGGGGGATGCACTGGAGGGGGAGGGGAATGCAGCCAAGGTGCTTGGAGAAGATAGTTCTGACTCTTTAGTTGTGTAGGTGTTAAATACTAAACTGTTATAATAGTGGCTAGTCCCATGACTCTTGACTGAGAAACCTCATAAAGAACTGCTCTTTTCCTCTGCTTTGGAGGGAAGTGCTTCTTGGTGATAGCGCGGAGTAATTTCTAAGCAGTAGGAGTAACTGAGAAGCATAACCCCTCTCCCATCCCTTACTTTGGTCTTTTAAAAGTGAACCTGAAGGGTACCTACTGCATTAGCACTTGCAGGTTGAGGTGATGGCTGCACTGAAAACACCTAAGACTGCGCTGAGTGCCAGTAGCACCTTGGCTAAGGGAAAAGAGAAGGGTGATACCTTTCATCTTTGCCCGGTGCAGGAGATCTTGGTTTAAGGAACTGTTTGTATTAATATGATTAAAACAAGTGCACTCCGGCGCTTGGCTAATGACTAAATTTGTGTTTTGTCTCTGTGTTTCTTTTGGGTTTTTTTTTCCCTTCTGTTTTCTAAAGGTGTCAGGAGCCTGTATTTAAGAGCAGATGTGTCTCACTGGCTGGATCAGATCACTGGCGTTTTGATCACTGGGTATGGGAAGATGCTAAAGGCAGCATTTGTGTGTGGGTTTTATTTAAATCGACAAATTAGATAAGGGGCATTTGCCTATTAATTAGTTAATTCACTCAACTAACCAGGTCTGATCCAAGCAGAAAGGGGGCTTTTTAAAAATATATTTCCTTAAACCTGGAAATCCTCTCTTTATTGGGAAAGTGCTCCATTTTGAGCAGCCAGACTCTGATTTTGGCAACGTTCTCTGAGGCTGTTGTTAACCCAGCATCCCCAGGAGTCTAGTGGTTCTTGTGAGGCTGTAGCTATTGCTGGGTTCTTGCCTTGCCTTGGAGGGCTCAGACAGGTATTTTACATCTCTGACTCCAGTGCTCAGCCCAGCCGCAGCCTGGTGAATTACGCTGGCTATGCATGTGGCTTGGGGGCAAGGAGTTGGTTTTGTTATTCATAGGCGCTCCTTCTAGCGCCAAAGAGCAAACTGGTAACTTGGCTAGAAAGGCAATTATTTCACAAGAAAGTTGCTGTAGGGAGCAGCAGGAGCCAACATGGTTAATAGAGAGAAAAGATTTCCCTTATCATTTTTCTTTTTTTTTTCCTTCCTTGTCTTAAACCATTTTTACAGCCTGATCTTGCCTCTGAAATAGAACTGCTGCTTCTTTCTAGGCTAGACTTGCCCCTGGGGTGAAATGTTAACTGTGTTGGGTTATTGCAGGCTGCTACTGCTGGTGTGCAACCAGCAGCTTGTCTGGGCGAGCATCAGCTCTTTGCTTCCCATAGCAGGTGAGGCAAAGGGGAAGGGGCCACCGTCATGGGACTGTCCTAATGAGGAGTCCAAAAGCTAAATGACAGCTCCCAGGATCGATCCCATGAGAGAACACCAAGGGTCACTAGAGGCTTTGTTCTGGCACAGGTAGGATGTGCTCCCCCTGGTTCACCCAGGCATTGAGGGCATCTCTCCACTTGCTAGGGAAGACTTCACTGACCAAAGGCTGGACTTGGCATTTCACTTTCTGGAGACTGTGAGCTCTTCTAGCTGTCTTTGGATTTCCTTTTTAATTTAAAAAAAATTTAGAAGTTTGATTGAGCTAACTGTGCCATGGCAGAGGCTCCCACACTGCTATCACCTGTTAGTGGCACCAGGCATGAACTGTGACCAGGTCAGGATCAGTCCCCAGGTGTTTTTGAGCTCTTGAGGACTGGCAGGATGAGCAGCTGACAGCTTTCTGCCTTGCGGAGGCTACAGACATCTTTCTTATGAGCAGTTGTTGCAGCTACTGTGAATGTGCTTGCAGAACTTTATGAGTAAACCCTGATGTCTGTCAGGAGAGCTGGTCCTCTCAAAATGCCTACAAGGGGTAGGGGAATGTCAAAGCAATGGGGCTTTTTCTCTTTTAAAGTAGGACTGTCTGTTTTTCAGGCACCTCTGTGCCTGGTAAATGTGATGACTTTGTGCTATTGCTTCAAGTACTGTTCTCCATTAAACAGTGTGCACATATCTGGGGTACATGAGAAGAGCTATTGTGTAATAAGAGAGCATTTGTTCAGGAAATATTACCTATCTGACCTCCCCGTGTCCTCTTTTGTCAAGAGTAGTGGGGTGTTAGTATTTGTGGCCCATAGCTGCTCTAGGTATTGCCCGTTGTCACTAATAATGGAGGTTTTGACAGACTCGAGGTTCTTTCACTGATCATGTGTGGCAGCCCTTCATTGTGGTTGCAGTTGGTGTGGGGAGAAGACACTTGTTTCCTCTTTCCTCAGCACTCAGTGGGTCCTGGCAAGCTGTTGTCTCAAAGTGAGGGGTCTTGACCTGTGAGGCTGCAGCTTAGACTTGAGTAACACTTAGTGCTCTACAGGGTCAGGCTAAAGAGACTGGTAAACAACACAGGGCTGCTCATTACATGTGCTGGTGCTGGGCCTGTTACATCACCAAAGATGGCACGCTGGGAGCTTCCAGCATCTGCTGGATCTGAGCGTAATACTGGAGCTGCTCAATCGTGGTTTTGTTGACAAGGAGGCTTTTGCTGTGTCCTCCTGGATGTAGAGTGGGCAACTTGCTCCCCTAAACAGTGAATACCAGGGATTCCTCTCCCAAGACTAGTTCTGTACACTGGCAACCAGCACCAGCAGAGCAGCTAAAGCAATGCTGTCCATGCTCTGTCCTGATTAACACAGTCTAATGACTCATAAAAATTAATAACTTTAGCCCGAGGAGTTACAGCAGTGGTAAATCTGGGCACTATATGTATTGTCCTCATTCTGAATGGCACAGCATAAACATCAAAGTGGGGAGATGGGCTTTACACTGGGGATGTTTGCAGTATTGAAGTGTACGACTTGCTTGTGGTTCAGTACCTGTGAGCTTTCTACCTTTAGAAGAACAAACCAAAGTTAGTGAACGTGGAAATATGCCTGGGGTACAGGTTGATGAGATGCAGTGTGGTTCAGCCCAGTAGTGATCGCGAAATGTTGTGTTCAGATGTTTTCTGCGTGTTTGAGGCAGAGGAAGAAACAACTACTCCAGCCTTAACAATCTGTTCTCCTCTACCCAGGGAGCGTATGGAGTTACTAGAGGAAGCCAGGAAGATGGAAATGGCAAAGTTTCGCTACATCCTTCCTGTTTATGGCATCTGTAAAGAGCCAGTTGGCTTGGTCATGGAATACATGGAAACAGGGTCTCTGGAAAAGCTCTTGGCTTCAGAACCTCTGCCTTGGGAACTGCGCTTCCGCATCATCCACGAGACAGCTGTGGGGATGAACTTCTTGCACTGCATGTCCCCTCCACTGCTGCATCTGGACCTCAAGCCTGCGAACATCCTGCTTGATGCTCACTACCATGTCAAGGTACAGATCAGGCACTCTGTGCCAGGGACCTGCTTTTGGGTATTCTTGCATAGTTCATGCCAAACTTAAACACCTGAGAGAAACCAGCAGTGCTTCTTTTGAATTACAAAAATGGCTACCAACCCCACCCCAAACTTGTCTGCCTGAATTATGCACCATTTTGGTATGTGGGTAGAATGGGAGTTGGTGATCTGATGAAAACTCTCCTGAAATTTTAGGAGACTGCTGTGTTAGTGAACTCTCATTTTGAGATCTAACGGGTCCCACTATAAATTCAGGGTCATGAAACACATGAGAACAGAGAGAGAGAAGCAGTGTAGACCTCTGAATTGTCTATGCCACTTCCACAGCTCCCAGGGGTAACATTGTCCTGTCTCTGTACCTCTGGCTTTGTATGCTCCACTAAATACCCAAATCTCATTTACAGCTGGAGTCCAGAGAAGTCTTCCCAGAGGCAACTAATTTTCTTCTTTCATTTGCTCAGGGCATATACCATGACGAAGTATCTCTGCCCTGACTGTTTATGCATACCAAAGGTCACTTGAGGGGAATTTTTGTCACTGTATCAGCATGAAATTCTTTTCAATATCCACTTCCAGAGTAAGCTAGAAAACCTGCTGGCCTTCCCTGCTGGAGGCTCCGTTTTGACAGCTGGACTAACAAGGTTGTGCTTGCTTTCTGGTCCTTTCATTTGGAGTGGAAAGAAAGTGTAAATACATCTTTTTTCTGATTTCCAGCCCCACCAAATCAGCAGCCAAATTCTTAACCTTAGAACTGCAGGATTAACCACATTGGCTGGCTGATACAACTCAGCATACGTAGTCAATTTTATTCTTTTTTCTTTCCTGTCTCCCTCAACCTGGTCAGATGGCTTTGGTCTTGCTGTACCATTCTGAAAATGTAGTTTTCGTTAAATGAAAGCATCTCTCCTGTGTCATGAGGGGGTCAGAGCTGCAAGAGGTGTGTGTCTAATGAAATCACATGTGTGATAGTCTCAGCTTTATTACTACACGTCTTAGTGGTTTACTTATTAGAAGGATATTCTTTGTGAGACAGAAGGTATCTACAGGTGGTCCGTGGTAGAACATCAGCATCTGAACTGTTGGAAGTCTATTCTCACATAGTAACGATAAGAGGTCTTTGCTGAGTATTTATTTACCTAGAATTTGTGCTTGCTTGCATAACTGCTTAAATTCCTGATTCTTGATTCATCCGTGAGCCAAGGTGTGAAGGCTATATTTTTCTGTTTCAGGAGGTTGAAACACTGCCTGATATTCTGCCTGCCATGCAGCAGATATCTGGGTGGTGATGTAATACAAGGAGTCAAATTGTGAAATGGGAAAAAGGGAAAAATAATGCTTCTGGTGAGGTCATTGCTGCCATCCCTAAATTTTGTTCCTTGTTCTGTATATGAAACACATGAAGGTCACTGGTCCCTTTCTATTAAGTTCAGAAAACGATGGCCTAATCCAAACCTTTTCCCAGCTAACAGCCTTTTACATCTGCAGGGGTCTTGGAAATACCTCCAAGTAGACACAGAAACCTATAATAATACGAGATAAGAGATGTGAGATGTACATATTTTGTGAGGTTCCTTCACTTTAAAAATGTGGCCCCAAACCTTCGTTTCATGTGATGTGAAGCTTGTAATTAAAGTTCAGACCCTGCAGCTTGATTTAATGCTTTTTTTTTCTTGCTGAAAGGCTAATGGAGTTGTCGATTGAAATGTTTTTAATTTGTAAATGTTAGCGTTAATTTAGTAGGTGACCTGTCCCTAATAGAATCCTAAGGTGAGTGAAGAGATGTTGCAGACTGCAGAAGCACAGTGTAGAGGTAGGGAGGACTTTTATAAACTGCTTGCCCTTGAGCCAGGAAACAGTCTGTCTTCCAGTGGACGCATTAGAAATGCTCCTGCACCGTGTTGCAGGTTAAGTGGAAACACACCCTGCTTTTATGAGCACAGTGCTTGCTGTAAAAAACCCAAGTGAGGACGATGACTAATGCAGCAGTGTTGCAGAGCACTTATCATCAAGTGGGTGCTTCCATATCATAAAGCCGTCTCCTGTGGATTACGTAAGTGTGTGCTGAATTTTGTTGTTGGGAGGGTAATTAAGAGGATGGTGTTACCCCAAGCACCAAGCAGGGCTATAGATAGACAGATTATAACTCTTTCAAAGGCATTTTGGGGGATTCCCTGATGATTTTAAATATATGTGTATACTACATACAACACAAGGTAAAGCTTTGCAGGTTTTTATAGGATGGATGCATGCATTCCTCCTCCACCGTGAGTGGTGGTGGAGCTCTGTACTGACAGTTGGGAGATCCCTTTCCCACCATGTTCTACTTCATCTTGATTGTCTTCAGCAGTGTGGTTTCTTCGGGAGGATTGTTCTGTACCTGGTCAGGTTTTGGTAGCCTGCATCAGCTTTTTTTTCTTTTTTCCTTAATGTCCTAAGGACCTGTCACTTCTGTTTGTACCAACAAGATCCTCTATGCCTCTTTCTTTGGTGTTCTGCATATGCAGCCTTCCACTTCTTGCAAGCTGTCTAACACCTAGTTTTTTGCTTAACTGAACCATATGTTATGAGCTAGCCCTTTAGCTGTCCTGTCCTCCATACGCATTCTGGATGTCTCCCTTTAACTCCCTATGATGTGGCAACTGCTGGTGTCTGGGAAGTTAGTTGGGGCTGTTGGTTCGCTTGGTCTCTGCTCCACTGTGATCTCTCCCTGGCCCTCGGCAGGATAATACACACACTCTCCCCATGCAGTAATCTCGCTCTCCAACTTGTTGCCAGCTACCGTGCTCGCATGCTCTGTTGCTGCTTCCCACGTTTCTTATCTTCACTATCTCATGGTTAAGTGTTACTTTTTGTTCAGGTATTCAAAATGAAGTCAGCCAGCAACTTAATACTTTTAGGCAAGAACATTATTAGTAAGCTCTTGTTTCTCTCACTATGCAGCCTGTTCCTTGCAGCTCCTCGTCTTGTTATACATGTGTATGTATATGAACAAGCTCACATATATACGTGTGGGTGCACGCTCACACAGAGGCAAATCCCACCTGTTATTTTTCATCTCCCAGATTTTGTTTCTAAAAAACCTGAAGCGGGATGAGCTGGTCTGAGCTACACACTGCTTTAAGCTCACTGTCTGTGCACACCCCGACTTCTCCAGTGAAGAGTGATGTTTGCTGCACTGCTGTGCCGATGGTCTTACTAGACATGGAACAGACTGCCTTTGTGGTATTCACCTTTATTTGTTGCAGCTGAAGAAGTAGCTGCAAAATGGAGCAGTGTGGAGTTAGAAGTCTGGTCAGACAGCAGATTCGTTTATCAGAAAGCTTCTTAATGTAAGGTCATTAACTGTAGGTCAAAGTAATGCCTAGAGGCCAGGCTGGTAAAGACTGGTTGTCTCTTTTTATTACACTAGTTGATGTAGTTAACATAGACGCTGTTTTTTATCATCTGCTAATTCTCTCCTGCTACTAGGAGTGGGAAGAGGCTTTGTTGTTTTCTGCATGCTCCTCGCTGTTTCCCACTTCTCCCAGTCCAACATTTGTCTTCATTTCCAACCAGGAAAGCTGGTTTTAACCTTGGTCAGTTTTCTAACTGATCTACTTGTGGCACAGAGGAAGGAAAAAGACCATCACTGTTACAGTAATGCAGATTTATGATGCATTAAATTGGATATTTGATCATGGCTTTGGTTTCTGCTGCTTCTGAACAGAGCATTGCAAATGTCACACCTAAAACTGGTTTGAGAAGTTAAGGTATCAGGGCAGGCTGGAAACAAATGGAAATGCAGTTTGTTTCAGAAAGACTTCTTTTGGTAGCTAACAGACTTTTGCTCATAATAAACACTGAAGAGCTCAAAATGCTGTTGCTGCTTGTGTCTACACTTGAAATTCATTTTTATTCCTAATTTTTAGTAGTCCAATTCTGACTCATGTAAGTTTCTTAAAATTTCTGGCATTTCTTAAAGACTAATTCTGAAACAACCAGCCTTTCTCCCCTACCCCCAGGAAAAAAAACAACAAACGAGGTCAACATCCTGCCCCTGTAAACACCCAGGAACCCCACAGACACATGTGGTGGCATTCTCAATATCCAAGTGCACAGAGACTTTGGACAGAGACAAATACTGGATATGCCAGCAGTGATTAAAAATTAATCTGATGGCTTTTTTACATATGTGATAAAGAAAACCTTTTGGTGAACTCTGTCCCTGAGTCGGCTGCAGTGGGTTCTGGAGTCTTTTTTACAGAAAAATTACATCAGAAGCTAAGCACACTGTTCAGGATGGCTTGTCGGGAGTCTTCAGTGCAAGCATTTTCCAAGCACTGATTTTGTTCCTGGGGGCTAGATCTGGCAGTGCTTGGGAACAGCTGGCCGTTGCAATCACACGATCAGCGATCATTGTGGTTACACGAGCATATCTACTTTTTTAAGAAAAACAAAAAAGAGTTCAAAAAAGAGCTTTGCAAACTCGGAGCATCTAAGACTTTGTTGTTGAGTGTTTTGTACAAACCAGAATGGAAATGTCCACAGATGACAAAAATGCAGAAGCAGAGAAAGGCCTGTGTGCACAGCCTGCTCCACTGAAAAAAAGCAAAACTGGAAAACAAAAAGCAAAACCTCCAGAAAGATCTTCAGATCCTGGAATCACTCAGTAGAGTGTAGCTGGGAAGTGGGCAGGAGAACGTGTACCGCTTCCCTCCCCAGTTACTGCTCACGTGTTTGTTCTCATGCAGCACTTTGAGGAGCAGAGATTGAGCGCATTGTCTGAACATGAACAATCACCCTATCTGCGTGGGCTTTGGCCAATGTTGTTTTTTTCTCATCTTCCTACCTCCTCACCACGTGTTTTGCATGAAGCAGTCTGTCGCCTCCATGTCTCCTCTTAGCCCTGCTGTTATTAGGTATGCTTTTGAAGCAGTATGAGATCCACCTGAAATAACTGACATGAGGAGTGAGATTGTGAGTTCTGTTGGATCGTAGGGCAGGGCAGATCCTGGGGTGGGCTGTAAGGGTAGCTGGGATGTGGACGAAGGAGTGGGGAGGGGTGCTCCACTTTCACTACCTTCACCAGCAAAGCTGCCTTGTGTTGCAGATCCGGGTACCTGGCAAGCAATTTAAAGGCAAAATAGGCAAGTAAAATGGCTGTGTCTTCCACCCACTGCACAGTTCCCACTGATGGTTAAAGAAACTGTTTGGCTAAATACACCATGCAGCGTGGAAAATTCACCCTAAAAGAACTAGTGTAAAAGCTGCACAAGCTGTTGGCAAAATCTTACTGTTTTGTTGCAGCCTGGAAGGTAACAGTTCTTTGTCTGTCAGTGCTTTCTGCAAAATTCAATATGTTTGAAGCCCAGCTCTACAAGTTAATTTCCTATTAACAGATATAAATCTAGGCCTTCACAGTAGATAGGGGCAGGCTCACAATATAAAGTTCTTGCTAGCTTGGGGGAAGGGGTATATTACATCCCTTAGCAGTTTCTTGGTTTGTAGGCTGAAACTGAGACCTTTCCTACCTGATGTGCTTATCTTTCTGTCTTGGCCCCTAGCTTTGGGTTCATGCAACATATCTGGTGGCTTTTAACACAGGATCATCAGTTGTGCTGTCTGCATTTCATTTTATTTCTTAACTTACAGAGAAGGGAAGCCTAGTATTGTTTAGAGAAGAGGAAAGTATATTACTTTAATTATGCCTGCACGCTACATGGATTTATTGAGATGTATACAAGCCTCTGCTTCATGTTAATCAAAGGATAGCTGCGCTTCACCGAGTCAGATCTGTTCAGACTTGCAGCAGGCAGTGAATTTGTTAACCTGACACCATGGGCTTGTGTGATGTTGAGGTTGTGCTTTTGTTCTTCTCTGGAGCACTAAGTGCCCCAAACTCATGCAGCACTTCCTGGGGCGGTTGATTCAGCTATTCCCATGGTAAGTTGGCTTGCAAGCCTGGGTTTCTTGACTACTTAACTGCTCTCCTGGGCTCCAGTTCTTGGCAGGCTGAGGAGGCCAACAGCCCTTCTCTGAATGTGTAGACCCGCAAGTGTAGGTAACTGTTCCTCCAGACGACATTACTTTTTCTTCCCAGCACCTCTTTTTTTTAATTCTTAAATCATTCCCACAGTACCTTACAGATTTAAGATACATATGGACAACAGGTTGGATATAGAACCATAGAATCTTCCAGACTGGAAGAGATCTTTAAGATCATCAAGTCCAACCATTAAACTAACTGTACCAAGCACACTGCTAAATCCGTGTCCCCAAGCCTGCTGTTAAATCTGTGTCCTTAATTCCATATCTGCATGACCTTCAAATGCATCCAGAGGTGGCAATTCGACCACCTGCCTGGGCAATCTGTTCCAGTGCCTGATGTCCCTTTCAATAAAGAAGCTTTTCCTAATGTCTGACCTAAACTTCCAATAGCACAATGTAAGGCCATTTCCTCTTGTCCTACCCCATGTTACCTGTGAGAGGAGACCAACACCTACCTCTCTACAATCTCCTTTCAGGTACCTCTAGACAGGAATAAAAACTTCCCTCAGCCTCCTCTTCTTCAGACTAAACAGCTTCAGCTTCCCCTCCTCACAAGGCTTGCTCTGTGTAGATCCTTCATCAACCATCTTGATCTTCTATGGGCCCACCCCAGCAGCTCAATGCCTTTCTTGTATTGAGGTGCCGAAAACTGAACACAGCACTTGAGGGTGGCCTCACCAGTGCCAAGTACAAGGGGGTGATCATATGTTAGTGTACTAGGGTGCAGGACTTCTACAGCTCCTGAGAATGACCGTTGAGCTTTCTGCCCTTGAAAGAGGTTCTTCCTGAAGCTGTCTGGGTTGCTTTGTTTGGTTTATTGCAAAGGGAGATTCCTAGCAGTTGAAGACTGATGGCTGTAGAGCCTACCTGTTCTCCAGGAGGCTGAAGCTGGCAGCAATTTTCTCCCTTTCCAGTAATGGATGCATGTTACAACTAGCTTTGTGGTATCTGTAGACAGCAACTTCTGAAAGTGTAAAGCTGGAGCCTATTTAAAAAAAAAACAAAACAAAACTCTTCTTTAATTACACTTGTTTTGAGGGAGAACTTTCTTAAAGGAAAAGCTGTGGAGATCAAAAGAGGGATGAGTCACCGAAAAACTTAAGTATTTATTAGATAAAAAGAATGTGTAAGGTGGGGTGGGGGGAATCTTATCTAACACGTAGACAAAAGTCAGTGGGCTGAGTGGTCCTAAAAGACTTGACTTTTCTTGACATTTCTACTTAACATAAAAGTCATTTTTGACCAGTGGGAAATAATTAAGGCAGAGGAAATTCCTTGCCTATCTGTGTGCTCAATGACTGGTATGCCTCTGAGAGCAAACGGATGCATATTTTTGTGACACTTCAAATTAATGTGGAGGTGTGTTTTCCTTTTTAGAAACTTGCTGTCACTTGTTCTGTTCATTTCAGCTGTGTTCACTACATCACCGTGCCAACTTGCCATATCTCCTAGGTGCCAAAAAAGTATTCCCTGTGTGGGTTTTTGATGTGCATGTGTTTGGTTTGGGTTTTTCCTACAGCTGGTGCTGTTGATGTTTGGCTTAGTTCTTGCTAGCATTGTCAGTGTGACAACAGCATCTAAAAGAGCAGTCCTCTTTTGCTCACTTTTTCAGACCAGAGCTCATGGTCTGAAAACAGGTGCTCGGGATGCTTCAACGTAGTGTTCAACATGAGGTTACACAGGGAAAAGGGGTGGCAGGACCAATAATTACATTAATTTGCAGTAGCTGGATTTGGCTAGTTTTGAATTACAGTAAATTGTCATGACTGTTGTGCTCACTGTGTAATGGGCTGACATGCTGCTGCTTGCAAAAATCTGCTTGCCTTGGGTTGGTTTAGCTAAACTGTAAAAAAAAAAAAGCCTACCATAGCACAACGCTTGCAGAGATCTTTTCTTAGTTTAGTGTTTCTGAACAGCAGCTTGCTGTGTTTTGTTGGGTCATCCTTTTCTTTGCAGAAAAGTTTTTGTTAGTGTCTCTGAAGTCTAATGGTAGCTGGACTTCTCTTTCTTTCTTCCTTTGCAGATTTCTGATTTTGGACTTGCGAAGTGTAATGGTTTGTCCCATTCTCACGACATCAGCATGGATGGCCTGTGCGGCACGATTGCGTACCTTCCTCCCGAGCGCATCAAAGAGAAAAACAGGTGTTTTGACACCAAACATGATGTGTACAGGTCAGTTAACTAAGAAAACATGAAAGCACTTTAAGCAGTACTATAAAATTCACCTTCTTTCTCGTTGTAAAACCTAATTGACCGTAAAACCCCTAAGTCTAATTTGAGCCTCTTCTTGCAAAGGGTCATGTTTACTTTGCTCTTTGCCAAGCCGTTATTGGGTAGAGGCTGCTTAACTTCAGGTGATCCTGGTTTTTCAGTGTTTTCATTCCAATTAACACTTACCTATTAGTACCTGGCACAGGAGGCACTCTGCCCACCTTTAATTTTCCCATCATAAGGAACATCCTGACCTGCTTTTTGAGTCTGTGACAAAATTCTTAGTTATCTTCAGGGTATTTCATCACTAGGTCTTTGGTTATTTCATGGTAAGGTTATTAGGAAAAGGAAATCATAGCTGTAGATTAAAAGATATGTCATATTCTAAATCAGGGGTCCTCAAACGTTTTAAACAGGGGGCTGGTTCCCTGTCCCTCAGACAGTGATGGGGGTCGGGCTGTAGTTTGTGCTGTCTGGCTTGTCCTGCCTGGGAGCGGGAGGGAGAGACGGGTGGCTGCCCGCCTCAGCCTGGCCACGCAGTCGGCAGGAAGAAGTCAACTGTGGCTGATTGGCGGGGGGGTGGTAAATATTGGTGGGCTGGATTGGACACCCTAGGGGGCCGTATCTGGCCCGCGGGACGGGGTTTGAGGACCCCTGTTCTAAATGGAGTGTGCTTCTTTAAAGTAATCTTGCAATATAGAATCATTACATAAAATACACAGCAATGCTTTGCCGCTCTCTAATTTTGTCAGTGCTGGTGTAGAGTACTTGGTAAATGTTATCAAGAACTCAGCAGCCTCCAGCAAGTCCCTGTACGTGCTGCCTTGGCTTCCTCCCTGCAGAAACTAGACTTTCAAATTGTGGTTCTTGGCTGCATCTTGCTTTGTGTGTTCATCAGGTGAATTAGATGTTGAAGTGAAAGACATAGAAATTAAACTTAGGAAAATAAATTACAGTTCTGAGAGGTTTTTTGCTGTTTGTTGGGTTGGTTTACTCATTAAAGCTTTTCTAGAAATTTTTTTTTTCATTTATCTGTAGCTTTTCCATTGTGGTTTGGGGAGTCCTTACACAGAAGAAGCCTTTTGCAGGTAAGTTTGTGGTATTGTCAGTTGTGTTGTTTCTTTTCCCCTTTCTCCCATCGATAAGCATGCTTCCTGCTCCACCAGCCCCAGATCTACCCACCCTGTGCATGTCCTCCAAATTCACAGTGTTGTGCAGTGTTGTGTGGTACCCACTTCTAAGCTCTCAAATTCTGATTACAAATCTAAAAGTCTTCCATTGTCAAAATTACCACAGGGGACCCTACCCTATACGTTTTTGCTACTACTGGAGTTTACCACACAGATCCACATTGGCATGTGGCTTGAGCAGACTTCTGTGTGTGTGGCCAATGAGGAATGGTGCAGAGCAAAGTCAAGTGGCAGGCAGCTGTGCCACTTTCAGAAGCAGCCTCTCTGTAGAGAGGTTCTATAGTTTATTTGTAGATTTGTTCCTTATCTGTGAGAATAAGCCCTGTTCCACCCCACAGTAAATTTACTGATCATCAGGCAGCTATTTATTCTTTGTGACTTTTTCTGTGTGTACGACTAGCCTATGTATAGCAAACATGTGTGAACACATCCAGTCTGCTACTAATTTCTCTCCAAGTGAGAGATCCCATTTATCCCAGTAGTTGGCTTCAGAGTCAAGGCCCCACACTACTGCACTGCTTGATATGGATTATTCTTCCACCTTTATGTAATGTTCAGATACCTGGTTTAGACAAAAGCTGTGGTTCAGTTTTCTTACAGCAGAAATGAAAATCCAAAGAGAGGTCACAAGAACTGTTAATTTTTTATTTTAGTTCTTTCTCTTTTATGGGTGGAAAAAGAACAGTCAGTCACTGACAATTGTTTTTAACCAGTGTGCCGGAAGAAGGTGTTACTGTGTCAGTGAATGTGTTGTGGGACAATAAGACCCACTTCTTTTTCCCTGTTGATAACAGAAAGCACTACGGGGGGGAAATATGCATAAAAACAGAGTTTCATCCTAATATACTCTTAATGCTCTTCAGCAAAGGAGAAATCATTCCCTTTTCTGAGAGATCTTAGTTTGTGTGCTTTTGCTTTACAGAAGAAAACAATATTTTACATATTATGGTAAAAGTAGTTAAAGGCCACCGCCCAGAGCTACCTGCTGTTTCCAAATCCAGACCTCATTCGTGTAATAACTTGATCAAACTGATGCAAAAATGTTGGCAAGATGATCCTGGTGAAAGGCCAACATTTCAAGGTAAGATTTCCTCGTAACTTGGCTGCCCATTTATTCTTCTGTGAGTCACATTATTGCTCAAGACTCTGTTAATCCATGGAGTAAATGCTCTGAACCTCTGTGACAGAATAAACAGAGAACATTGTATGGTGGAGACAATGATACAGGCCACTTACTAATTTGTGGAGGAAAGGGTCATGTGGGGACAAGTCTGACCATGATGGTGTTATGTAAACACAACAGGGATAAGATGTGTCCTGAAGTAGCCAATCATTTCTGGTGGAAATGTTAATTTCTGGTTGTGGTTCAGGGTTATACCAACCTGGATTTGAAATTTACTGTTGTGTGCTTGCTGAGAAACCTAGTTGTTTTCTTGTAACAAAACAATCTGTGCAGTCATTTTTCTGCCAGCAAAAGGCAACTCTGGTGAAGGGCTTGAACTTGCCCAAAGCACCTGTTATGAATTTGAATGTACAGAAGGAGGTAGCTAGCGCTGTCTCCAGGTAGATTTATTTGGCAGTAATGGGAGAAATTAGCCTCTTCCTTCTTCTCCTGCCCAAACAAAAGGTATGGAGCCTGAATCTTTTAAAAACATATGTAAAAGTCTACTGGCAGAAATCTGGTTTCCAATGTCTTGACGTGTAGCCACCATGTCAGGTCTGAGTGTGGAAATGGAATTTCAATCAACCCTATGCCCTCTCGTCCAGCCACACATTTGTACCCACTGATGAGGTGCTGGATGCAATTGCGGTCAGAATTGCAGTCTGTCCTTCTCCCAAGGTATTTCAAAACTGTTAAGTTCAAATGATAAAGAAGGGCAGCAGGGCATCTCAGAAAAGTCTCATGTTAAAGATACCAAGTATAATCTTTTCTTGCTTTGTTCAAAGAAATCACATCAGAAACAGAGGCCCTTTGTGAAAAGCCAGAAGATGAAACAAAAGAAATGATAACTCAGGACCTGGACGCCAAGAATTCCCCAGAGCAGCCTGAGGTATTTTCTCCTTCTGCCTCTTGTTGAAGTAGGTTTTCTGAAGAACAGGTTCCTCTTTCTCTGTGACCTGTAGCTTCCAAGCAACATTCTTTTTGCTGCTTTGACCACATTCTTGCCTGATAGAAGTGGGTCTTGTTGAAGGACTGGAATCCATAAGTGACGGAAGATGCGTGGACTAGGTCCAGGAAACCTCAGCACAGGACTACGCACGAGTTGATCTTAGACTGCTGAGGGAGCGCAGGACAGTTAGGAAATAAAGGCTGGAACTATATGGGTGTGACTGAACTTAAAAACTGCTGTAGACAAAAGACCCATGAAGCTTCAGTGCAGTATGTGTCTACTGATGAAAGCTGTCCTCCTGCATCTGAAAATTTTCAGTGACCTTATTCATAGGTTTCCTTTAATACAAACACTACATTAAAGGCTGCCTGCAAGCTAACAAACTTTATTTCTTCCTGGAGGATATCATACTCCCATTTTCCTTACTAACCTTTCTAAAATGCTTATGTGCTTCTCTTGAAGGGGATGTCTGCATTATCCCAGCCGAAACAGGAACCTCTGCTACCATCAGTTAAGGATTACAGTCTCTCAGAGCTGTTGTCCCAGCTGGATTCAGGAATTTCACAGACTATGGAAGGCCCTGAGGAGCTCAGCCGCAGCTCTTCTGAGTCCAAACTTGCCTCCAGCGACAAGCGGCTTTCAGGAGTTTCATCTGTAGATTCAGCTTTTTCATCCAGAGGCTCCCTTTCCCTTTCCTTTGAAAGAGAGAGTTCAGGTAATGGCCAGGTTGTATTTTGTTGTTGTTTAGACAGAGGCATGGGAGTCAATGGGTTGAAGACTAGTCATACAAAGAACAGCATTCCAGAAATCACTGTTACCCTTGCTTTCTCTTGCTGTCAGCATTACAGGTAAGTATTTGCTTACTGGAGGTAGTTATTTATAAGAAAATAATAATGAGGTGTCTCCTAAATATGATCAAATGAGAATTAATAAATCTTCCTTTTGAAAAGTGGTGACCTGAATTCCCATGAAAGCAATTACAGAAACAGTCATATAAAGGTTGGTTGGAAGGCAGGTCACCTAGTCCAGCGTACTACACAAAGCAAGACTAAAGCCAGTGCCCAGTCAGGTCAGCTGAGTTTATGGCTTTTGCAGTTACACTAAACCCAACTCTAAGACTTTTTCTTTAGGAAGACCTGAAGCCTCCTTTCCTAGCAGCCCCCATTAACATTTTAATGAAGACCACTGCTGTTGTGCACATTCCCCTCCCTTTTCAGTCCAGTGCTGAAAAGAACACAATACATCTATTCCCTAGTTACACAAACTGATTAGTGTAAGGAGATAACCACAGCATCTTTTCTTCTTCATGTCACAAGAAGCAGAAGAGCAAGTGAAGTTCCAAGTTTGGCCTTGAAATTGTTCCAAAACTGTTGTGGACAGAGAGTATTTCTTTGCAGTCAAGTCATTGCTGAAGTCACAAGGTATGTTAGCCATGGACAAGTAATGCTCAGGGTAACAGTAGTGTCATAGAATAGTTTAGGTTGGAAACTGCTTTTACCAGTCATCTAGTCCAACCCTTAGTGCAGCAAGCACAGACATCTTCAAGTATATCAGATTGCTCAAAGCCATGTCCAACATGACCTTAAATGTTTACAGAGATGGGGCAACTTATTCAAGTGTTTCACCACCCTCACGATAAAAAATTTCTTCTTTATATCCATTCAGATATTGGTACTACAGACATACAGAAGAGGAAGCTAACAGAGGCCATTTTATCTGGAGATACCAGCAAGTTGATGAAGATCCTCCAGCCTCAAGATGTTGATATTGTCTTAGATGGGAACTCAAGTCTTTTGCACTTGGCTGTTGAAACTGGTCAAGAAGAATGTGTCAAATGGCTTCTCCTGTACAATGCTAACCCTAACCTCACCAACAAGAAAGGATCCACCCCTCTTCACATAGCCATTGAGAAGAAATTTAAAAGCATTGCCGAGCTGATTATGACTAGGAAAATCAATGTTAATGCCAAAGATGAGGATCAGTGGACTGCTCTTCACTTTGCTGCTCAAAATGGGGATGATTTCAGCACCAAAATGCTACTTGATAAAAATGCATCCTTAAATGAGGTAGATTTTGAAGGCAGATCCCCCATCCACATAGCCTGTCAGTATGGCCAAGAGAATATTGTGCGAATCTTCCTGAGAAGAGGCGTTAATGTGAACATCAAAGGCAAGGATGACTGGGTGCCACTGCACTATGCTGCCTGGCAAGGTCATCTCCCCATTGTAAAGCTTCTGGCCAAACAACGAGGTGCAAATGTGAATGTGCAGACTGTGGATGGAAGGACCTCGCTTCACTTGGCTGCTCAACGAGGACATTACCGTGTCGCTCGCCTTCTTATAGACCTGGAGTCGGATGTCAACATACAGAACGTGCTTTTGCAGACTGCTCTCCACATAGCTGCTGAAACTGGCCACACGAGCACGTCGAGGCTGCTTCTTAAACATGGTGCAAACATTGAGGCAGCAACAGCAGAAGGATACACTGCTCTGCACCTGGCATCTCGCAGTGGCCATTTAGCAACAACAAAGTTGCTCATAGATGAAAGGGCCAGTGTTCTAGCCAGAGGCCCCTTAAACAGGACAGCATTACATATTGCTGCAGAAAATGGGCACTCTGAGGTAGTAGAAGAACTTGTCAGCTCAGAAAACATCAACATTCCTGACAATGAAGGGTTGACAGCTCTTCATCTGGCTGCTCGAGGAGGGCACACAAAAACAGTTGAGGTTCTTCTGAGGCATGGGGCTCACACTGACATGCCCAGACCTATGTGTCAGACCCTGCTACATCTTGCTCAACACAGCCCAGTTACTGTGCTGTTAAGTGACACCTAAGGAAAAGGTACAGAACTTGCTACATTTCTACCTGGTACAGGAAGACTGCAGGAGCTTGACTCACATGGCCCTTCTTCCAGTTGTGCAGTGAACTTGCTTGTCAGTGATGTCAGCTGATGAACTCGTGTTTGAGCAAGCAAATGAGAGTCCACACGGACTAAGGCCAGATGTAAGGCTAAGAGCGGAGTCTGACATGCTGTGGTCAGTATCACTCATTCTGTGTGTGCCTGCCCGGTCTGTACAGTGACATTCCCTTCCCAAGGAGAAGGATGCAACTTGTGGGGTTTTCCCCGTCTGTTTTTTTAATGTGCCAAAATAATTTAAGAACTAATGTTCTGCTTTTTTATTTCTTAATAAGGGGAAAGAAAAAAAGGCCTAGATTCCTGTTTTGTTGCAGTGATTTATATTTTGGGCTGAAAGCCCCCAGCATAAAATAATCACAAAAATCTGCTTGATATTGATGCAAGAGATGAGGAGAGGGCTATATAAGATACAGTCAATTGTGTTTCACTGTCAGAGGGTCCTCTGTTGGACGGAGACACAGCTTAAACATTTCCATGTACTCAAAATTGAAGAGATAGACTTGCAAGGCAGGATCCCAAAATTTGCAAGCAGAAGTAAAAGCCTGACACTGCTATCTTCATAGATGGTACCACCTTGTAGGTGTTCACTGAGCTGAACTCAGTGCTTAGTGATTTGTCTTCAATGAAAAAGTCAAAAGCTGAAATTCATACTGGACTGTAACTGGATGGTATGTTTTAAGACCGTTATATGAATCTGCAAAACAATGCTTGGAGGGGCTGATGACTAGACTGATATACTATGTATATAGTACTTCTACCTGTTGTATGCTTTTTTCTACTGAAGAAAATAGACTAGAGTGGGTATGTTTTAATACGCCTTTTAATGTCACCCTTTTCAAAGTTCAAATGTGATCTGTTTTATTAATAAAAGATTATGTTGCATATCTGCCTCCACTCTGTGGTTATTAACGCAAACAAAACCCCACTGACCAGCAGCAGCACACCGCTGTGACATTGTTAAATGGTTTAATGAAGCACAAGCTGATGACACGTAAGGCTGCCTCAATTTTACATTCCCCTTAGCTTTTATATGGGAAGCAAGGAGCCTTGAATGAATTAGAGGTCTCAAAAACACAATTCGTAGACTAAACCACTATATAACCTAGATTTGATTTATGTGCATAATGCTGATGTACAGCTGAGGTGCTTTTTTAGCACCTCTAGCCAGTCAGGGAATTTAGGTTTTTTCCCCATCTTGAAGCCAAGTCAAATTCTTTTGTACTTTCCATGCCAACTGTGAGGCTGCTGCCCAGACAAGTAACTCACCTCTCCACAGTTGTGTGTTCCCACCATTCATGACACAGAGCAAGCAGCAATGGTGTGCTTTGCTCCCACCTCTCCTGACAAGAAAGCTGTCTCTGCTGAAGACCATTTTTGCCAGTACCTGATGTCACTGATAGGAATGGCACTGCTACTTCAGTATCCGATTTTAGGAGTTTCTGTGGGAACCTAGCCTCATGGGGGGGGTTTTCTTAAAAGTCAGCCTCCTGTCATTAGAGATCAAGGATCTACTGGAGAGGGTCCAGCGGAGGGCTACGAGGATGATTAGGGGACAGGAGGGCATGGCTTATGAGGAGAGGCTGAGGGACTTGGGGCTTTTTAGTCTGGAGAAGAGAAGACTTAGGGGAGATTTGATCAATGTTTATAAGTATCTGAAGGCTGGCCAGGAGGGGGGGGACAGGCTCTTTTCACTTACTCCCTGTGTTAGGACAAGGAGCAATGGGTGTAAGTTGCAGCAAAGGAGGTTCAGCCTCAACACGAGGGGGAACTTCTTTACTGTGAGGGTCACAGAGCACTGGAACAGGCTCCCCAGGGAGGTCGTGGAGTCTCCTTCTCTGGGGACTTTCAAGGCCTGCCTGGATGTGTTCCTCTGTGATCTGTGTTAGATAGTTTTGTCCTACTCCGGCAGGGGGGTTGGACTTGATGATCTCTTGGGTCCCTTCCAACCCCTAACATCCTATGATCCTATGATAGTGTTTGAGGGTGATAAAGGAAGATAGCTGCTTGTGGAGGGGCAGGGACCTTGCTCCTAATACTGTTTCTGGCTCCAAGCAGGTACCTCCATGTAGCCGTGTGCAAGTTCCCTAGTTCAATTTCTTAAAATTTCAAGAAAGTTCACTGGCCCCCTAATGAAACTATTAAAGAATAGATGGTAAAGCCATGATCATGTCAATTTACGGAGGTTACAAAGCAATATACCAGAGTATAGCAGCCACAGAAAGTGTTCCAAAGGTGTTGACTGTGAAACTTCTCATTAAATGATCAAAACTCTAATTTTCTTCAACTTCCTATTGAGACCAATGCAGTTGCCACATTTCATTACGCTGTACTTAATCAGTCTGTCCCTACAGCAAGTTCAACTGCAGACCACTTAGCCTCTCAAATCCTATACCACTATGATTACACATCATACCTTTGTATTTCAAAGTTCCCTGAACAGTGAGGCTTGAAATACTTCAATTCCAGCAGTATTTGCCTGAACTGCAGAAGAGCTGCAAGACCAGGTAACAGCAGTCTTGTGCCTCCTAATAAAGGTGGTGCATGCCAGGAGGCATGGGGAAAGTACACTTTTATTAAATGCTTTTAAAAGAACTCAAGCACTGCTTTGCCACTACATTCCTTCAGTGCCTAATAATAATAGCACATTAGCTTCTAATTAAGTATGAGGCCACATTCATGAGTCTTTATTTTCCATGCTGTCTTTCACAACAACAGGCACCGGCTCTGTAATATATCAAAGGCAACACAGCTGGCACTGGTGAAAAAAACCACCCGTGAAGGGATTGCAAAGACCTGCTGCCGGTATTGGAGTGGATATTTGTCCCTGTGAACCAGCCTTCCTTGGGGGCAGGAAAGGCAAATGGGGGTCTTAAATTAGCACTAATGCAGCAAGTACAAATTACTGTTTTATAAAGAACTCCTGTGAGTTACTTTTTGGTAGCTGAAGTTCTAACTGGGCTGCTGACCTAAAGTTTCCAGGTGCTTCTTTGCCTCTTTAGCCACATGTTTAAAAAATGCCCCCCCAAACCCACAGAAAAATCTAATGGTGATATCAGGCTTTGTTGCTACTCAGCTATGTACACACAGACACACATTAATAAAATATATGTCTACCAAAAGAAAAAGGAAATCTGTACCATAAATACACACTTAGTATCATTTGACTACTTTTCGATAGCTGAGTTGGCAGGTTGAACTCAGCTGCCCCAAGTCTGAATATAAACCTGTTCCTCACACCACATTCTGCCAGCTTCCCTCCCTCCACTCCAGCTCACGCCCTGAAGCAAGCCAAGGCAACGGTGTGAACCAGCTTCTAAGTCACAGACTCTGCCCAACCCACTCACCAGCTCCAGCTCTCACGCAAACTCCTAAAACATCCACAAACCTCCACATGTTCAGGAAGCAGGTTTGAGCCATGGTATGAAGGTACAGAGTGCCCCATGGAACCTGACCTCACTCCGGGTCCCCCATGCTGCTAAACTGCTCCCTGGCAGCAGAAGTGGCTGCAACATGAACATAAGTTCTTGTTCACACTCAAAAATCAGGTAGAGATTACATGTAGGGTTTTTACCCTACACTCTCTGGCTTCTTTAGGGTTTCTGACCATAGAGCCAGGTACCTATTTCAGCCCAAGGAGTAACCAATGCAGGAAAAACATAAGATACAGTGAAATGGTGTTAATGACCATAAGCTTCACCTTTTCATCTCCAGACATGATTTTTCCAGGCCAGCCTCTCAGTGCATGCCTGCAGTGGTGTAGTTTGGGTTTCTGCCAGTACCTGCTGGTGCTGGCTCTCTGTGCAGGAGCCCCAGAAGCAGGGAAGGTGCCTCACACCATCCTCATTCCTTGCTCTTTCATCCTGGCCTCTGCCTCTGGGCACTAGCAAAGCTTCTGATGCATTCACTATCCATCTTTGCAAGAATTCGTTCCCAGCACCCAATAGCTTTATTTACCTGCTGCCTAGCACAAGGTGCCTCAGCACCGTGTTCCTACAGGCCTTGAGAAGACTCGACAAGCCTGAGGTTCAAACATGCTTGTAGGCAAGGGGAGAGGATTGCTGGGTGATTGCAAAGAGGCCCAGAGGCAAACCCCAGCCCTTTCATTCTTACCTCCTCTCTTGCACCACCTTGGCTCTGCACAACAGGGCTGCAAGAAAAACAAGGCATGTGGGAGTTTCTCTGCAAGGTCTCCTTTAGCAGAGCAAGGCACCGTCTGTTCTGCATGCTCCTGTAACCCCCACTGGGAGGCCTAACCTAACAGGCAGACTGGCTCTCAACTGTCCCCAAAAAACCAAGCATAGTGTCTGGGTATCGTAGTGTTCTGCTGCGGGGGTGCAAATTTGCATCAGGTCCCATTTTCATGGCACCTTTGTCTTCCCCCTCCCCTTCTGTGTCAGACACGGAGAACTTTCTTCAGGCAGTGTTTATTTTGATCTATTTCTTTGAAGACGACCCACACAAGCAAGGCAGAAAGAGTCCTGGTCTTCTTTACATAAAAGTCCTGGGGCCAGGAGTTTGAGATAAGATATCAGCCACACTTAGTCTTGTCCTGTTCTTTGGCCAAAACTGCCCGCACCCTCCAAGTCTCTGCAGGAAGCCTTTGACTACTTTTGCAATGCTGGTTTGGTGTTGTGGGGCACTGGATCATGCAAGGCACCACTCTTCTGTCTCCCTTCTCCTTGCTTTTGGGACGCAATTTAACCCAGGGGCTGTGGCAAAATGCGAAATGCTGAGGATCCTGTTGCTAACTGGAGTCAGGGAGAGATTCACAACCCAGAACAAGTGCTAATTAAACCAAGTAGCATAACAGCACAGGAAGCCCTTTCAACCAGGGAGGTGGCAGAAGACAGATCTCAACATGTTGGGATAATGTTGTTACTGGGCGGCTGAGCTTCACAGGCTGCTGGCAGCAAATGCAGGGCTGGTAGGCAGCATAGTGTGACTTGGAAACAGCATGGGGGAAGCTGTGCCACTGAGGAGCTCGGCATGACACCCGGCTGGTCCAGAAATGCCTCGCTGCTGCACCAAGGAAGTCCTGAGCTTGTAGGGAACTGTGTTGCTGGCACTTGAGCAAAAACAGGGTTTAAATTCACTGCTGCCACCACCTTACTTACCTCATGCTTTTTAAATGGCATAGGAGAGGCTTTGAGGCTTTCTTCTGCAGTTATGAAGAGCAAAGACCATTTAAAAGCTAATGAGCAATCCATGATCTGCACAGAAACAACTGGCTCTAAGAACCTCGAGTAGAAACATGCAGAAGCACAGGATAGATACTACAGTTATAGAATCGACATGAGGAAAGATGCTCTGTTCTCTTCCCTGGAAGCTCAGGCAAGAGCTTATTTGCAGAGGTGCTGCTGCCTGGGGCAGGTTCTGCCCCACAGGCAGAAACATCCTTGACTGTGGCAGGAACAAGAGCCCACAGGCTGCAGACTCACAACACACATGAGAGACAAATTTGACTGATGAGATTCCCCGCTCCAGTCTCCATCACCTGATCAGACCCAAGGAAATATATCCTGGTAGAGACAATTTTTATGCCCTGACCCTGCCTCAACGGGGACCAGATCCAATCCATTTTCTTCTATCTACTTAAATAGGATTGCTCTTCTTAATCCATTCACAGGCAAAACACACCAAGTCCTGTGCTGCCATTACTGGTGTCTGCCATGTGTTTTAAAACCCCCAGTGAGGCTGGCTTTGTCCCATCTTCATCTTGCTCTTTGCAAAGGCACTTAGCCAGGGGTATCGTGGTAAGTAAAGCAGGCCACGATTAGAACTGACATTGGGAATATTTATCACAGCAGCTGTATCAAAAAGTATATGTGCAATGGAGTTTAGACATCTGCAGAATCAAGTCTAGAGGTTTATGTACGGTGAATAGAAAGGCTGACTTCACCCTACCCTTGCAGAAAAAAAAAAAGCAGAAAAGCCTTTATTCCCCAGTATCTTCCCACTTGGTCCCAACTTCTGAGCACAGCAGCATCCCTCTGCCTGGTGCAGCTAGGGTATGGCTTGTGTAGTACCTTTAGGACAGATGGGAGGTACCAGGCTTCCTCCCTTTGTTGAAGTTCTTTGTTTTCCCACACAAACACATGTGAGCCTATGGCTCAACTGAGCTCCTCAGCAAGGAAGGGTAGGGAAGAAGAGGAGGAGGAAGCTTCACTGCATGGCTATCTGGGTAACCATGGCCTGGGGGAGCAGAGCAGCAAAGGGACTCTGACCACTGATTAGCAGCCAGAGTTTTCTCTTCCTTTTTGACCTAAATCTGGATTTGGATGGTGTTTTACCCAAGGAAGGTGCTAATGTTCTGTTGCTCTCTGAGTCAAACTTTTCTTATGATCTCCTCTGCTCTCTTCTCAGCCTTTAGGCTCCTGACACGTTTCTTAGTGCACAAATCCCCATGGAAAATGTTTGCTTTAGTGCAGTAAACCCAGCCAACCAGCACAGATGCAGACAAGCTCCCTTGCTGCAGCTATTACCTGCAGCATTCCTTGCCCTCCCTTTCACCAGAGCAGTGTTTTCTCTGCTGAAAAGGCCCCACTTCTGGGACGTTTCCAAAGCAAAAAGCTTTGCAGAACTGGAAACTGAGTGGCTCACTCCCTAATCTTTGGTTCTGCCAGCTTTGGGGAAAGAAGGGTGCAGAACTGCTCCCAGCATCCCCTTTGGGGGCATGGCTGTGCCAAGGACACAGCCCCAGACATGCTTTCATCAGAGTACCCTTTCTTCTTCCTCCTTGCAGGCCTGCCACGACCAGGCAGCTCTACCACAGCCCTTTGTCCTGGGTGGCAAGCAAACCCCACCAGCTCATGCGGCATGCGCTAGCATGTACTGCACTACAGGTGGATCCGGCTCACCACCGCCACCTGCTCTTCCATCATAGGAGGCTCTGGCCCAGACGAAGCTGGTGGAGGTCTGCCAGTCAGCCAGTTTTTTGGCAGCGATGTGGCACTGCAGATGTTGTTGGACTTCGTCCATTTATTTCTCCCTGCTAGTAAACCAAACAGCTGTTCCAGCCTTAAGCCAAGGTAGGCAGAGGAGATTTGCTGTGCTGGTGGTGCAAAGCAAAATGGCTGGGTAGTCATCATGGCTCATAACCAGCCTGTGCTAGTGGGGAAGCTGAGACCACACTGATCAGCAGCACAGCTACCAAGCTTACCCTCAGAAAGGAACTGTTTTGCTCAATTATGTTTTGGGGGCAGCCCCTGACAGTCTCTCAGGCCAGGAAAAGCTGCTCCAGGGAGGCTGTCATTCTCTTAATCTCATCATCCTGTTTACAAGGGATTTTATGACTCTATTAAGACTAGAGGGATGTCGAACTAAGGGACTTTACTGTCATTGCTTTTGATGCCTGCAGACAGCAGGGACTGCTCTTTCAGCTCTCCCCTTCTTTGCTTCCTCCTGGAGGAACTGGGCTTGAGGGATGCACTGCAACATCATGCTGTCTTGCTCCAGCCAACACCTCACGCCTGCTCAATGGTACCTAGAAAAGGCCCCTAAGTGCTTAAAGTCTGATCTTTTCCATGTGGAATTCCCTAAACTGTGCTCCTAACTGTGCTTCAAGGGGCCCTCATGCATGCCACTGGTTTGACAGCTCATGGGCAGGACTCTCCCTCGACACCTCTCCCTCTGCTCCCAAGCAGCCTGTGTCACAGGTTGTTGCAAGCATCACAATAAAGCAGTAGGGCTTCCTGGAGAAGGACCAGACCAGCTGATTAGCCCTGTGGCAAGTGTGCAGCACCTCCAGTGGCTGCTGTGTCCCTGCTACTGTTTGGAACAATTAACAGGGATGGGGACAGGGTGAGGCTGGGTGAGGTAGAAGACCGGAGGCAATAAGGATGGGATCTCAAGCTATTTTGGCTTTTTCATGTGGCTCTTTCCTCACTGCAATTACAGGGACAGGCGGGTGTCTGTGCATGCATCTCTCCCCACACAGGCACACGCACTGCCTCCCCACACACGGGCTCACAGGCACACACGTGCCTGCTTTCTGCCCACACACATGGGCAGTCATCTGAGCACACACAGTCACAAGTGTACTCTTTGATTCTTATTTATACAGTGAAAATTCATTATTTTTTGAGGCAGGGACCTCTCAGACCACTATGTCCACTAAACTCACTCCAACCCAAGCCATTACAGACAGGGACATAATTCTTTGCTTTGAGAAATGGACTAGAAAAACAAGGAGACAGCAATAAAGCACTGTTGTACATGCAAGGTTTTTCTAATCTAATCCCAGCAACCACTCAGTTCCACAGCAGTTTGCAGCTCTCCCCTTAAGCTACACGATCCCAGCTCCCTGTGGTCTATCAGGGCATCCCAAAGGGTAAAAGCTACCTCAGGATGTATCCCTGGAGGCTGCCAAAGGTTTGGTCAGACACATCACGGCACTGCCACAACCCTGTAATCCACTCACAGGAGATACTGCCTCTGTCAGAAAGAGATGAAATCCTGGCTGTGAAAGAGAGTTAAAAACAGCCACTTGCACAAATACAAACGCTGGCATGGTCATTCCCATTCAGATGTTCTCAACCCAGTAAACACAATCTGGATCCAGACTAGCATATCCCAAATTCAGTTTTGCCTCAGAGTTCCCCATCTTAAAAGCTTAAGGAAGAGTTATAACATGATCCCACTCTAACCAGTTTGGAAATAAAATGCTTATAGGGAAAACGCCTTCTACATCTCAGTCATTATTACAGTCTTCACATTACCTATAATAAACCTTACAACATTTCCAGCATTCTACACTGTTCTTTAAATTTACATTAAAAATATTCTTATCCATATTTTTAAGATTTTTTGTAAGTATACACACGCACACACATAAATATATGTGTGCACATACATATACATATTAAAACCTGGATGTATTTATCTGATCAGTCTAAAGACACACTGCCATTGGATTCTGCTTCTGCTTTCTATTTTTGCAGAGTAAGGCATCTTTTTCTATAGAAGTAACATGAGATATGGGATACAAACTCACAGTTTCATCTACTTATGACAACAGACCCAAGCCTACCCAATCCTAATGACCCAAATCCAAATCCAAATCAGCAAGGATGCGAGTCCAAACTAGCACAGGCAGCTGCTGCATCCCCAAAGCCTGGGGGACCTGGGAGTAACGTTTTGTACTTTGCATTCGTTTATTCCTCCCCTGCCACCCAGCTGCCTTCTTCAACACATATTTTGATAACTGCCTCTGCTGGTGCAGTGACAGCCTCAAGTTCGCACTAAAGGTCAGCCGTTGGCCTGTAAGAGAAGGTAATTTCCACGTATTTCCTACACCCATTGCAGACGTGTACACACTCACACAAGCTGAGCAGTCAGCTCCAGCGCTACGCTGTTTTTTACAAGCAGCAACACATCAAGTCTCCTCCTGCCCTTCTGCTGTTTTTCCAAGATCTGTTTGTTTTTCTGTGTTTGCTTTAGGCCCTAAATATGTTCCAGATCAACAAAATCCACCAGAGAACAAGATGCAAGGGGCAGAAATTTCCAGCCAGGCAAACCATGGCCCCCAGCAAAGGTATATTTACATATCACAGCTAAAATGGCCCCCTTGCCCCCCCATCCCTGATGCCTGATGTGTGCCAAGGACTCCATGTTTATCTCTGACCACTCCTTGCCAGCCGTATGATTGGCAGCTGCACCCCATCAACATGCCAGAGGATTACGGCTTCCTCGAAGGTCTCCTGAGCAGCTTTAATTATGTACCTTGATGAGATAGTGAAGCTCCTTTGCCATTAGTGAGCAGTGGGAGCAGATCCAGCCAGGCAGAAGAGGAACTCCTGGGCAAGGCATCTGCAGAGCTCCCCTGGCAGGGCTGTTCACAGGGAAACTGAGCCCTAGCACCTTGGCTCCCTGGAAAATTTGATTTCTGGAGAGGGCTCGCTTGGGAGAAGCACAAGCCAGCTCTTGATTAATGCTGATGCTTTGGGGGCATCTCTGCTTTTTCTCACTGGAGGGTGGCTACTGGGGGAGTCAAAGGAGGAAAGCCATTGCTGCTGATGGAGAAACCTGCCAGAAGACTAGAACCAGCCCCAGTTTTTTGGCCTTGCTCCCTACCCCAGTGCTTTTAACTCCTTGATGACCTTCTTGAACAACAAATCCAATCCTACTTTGCCAAAAGGCATTTGGCTGACAACTGCAGAGTTAAGATGTCAGAACAAACATGCTTGTTGCCAGCAGAATTTGACTGCAGATCCAAGTTGTGAAATGATTAATATGTAAGGAGGCTATTAATATTATATTATAGCATACTTAAGATCACCATGTTCCACGGATTATGTATTGTTGAGGAGCCAAGAAATAATCCATTAACTATGGATTAAATTTAGTCCTATTCGACATCCCTTTCTTAGTCAAGCTATTCAAAAAGCCTGGGCTAGAAAGCTACTCTTGTTCTTCAGCAGAAATACTTACACGCAGATGAGATATTTTCCAACATAGATGCAAATAAGTCATGAGCATCTCCACAAAATGGCTTCTCCAAGCTGATGTCTGCGTTGCACCTAGGCAACACTAAACACTGTTCCGTTGTCTTAAAAAGGCCATCAAGCTGCAAATGCACATGTCCCTTCTTTCTTAGGCCTCATTCTTGACTGAAAACCTAACCCAGCAGACCTTAAAGACAGCTACTACAAGCTCACATTTGCTTGTATCTAAAATCAGCAGGTTCCAGGGATGCTGTCACTGCAAGGTGACCTGGCTGTATACCTCCTGGATGCACAGGTGTAACCTACAGCCACCACACACAACCACCCAGACTGCCCTTCTTTTCCTTAGGTGTGCCAGCTGCCGCTGGAAGGCTACTTAAGCCTGTAGTCTTCACCTCCCGCCCCTCTTCTGGGTCCTGTCCTTTGAGCACTCAGTGGATTGAACACATCCAGAGTTGAAAGGTGAGGCCTTAATGACTTATGGGGATGGGAAGAAAATGAACGTAAGAGACATGCCATATTTGTCAGCTCTCAGTGCAGGTTTTTCTTCTCCTCTGATCCTGCAAGGCTATACTGTGTGCCTCAGAGGCTAAAGGCAATAGATGTCTGCTCCTCTGGAGAAGGTGTTCTGTTGCTTTCTTGGAGCATACCTGTTAATAGCCTCTGTAATTCAGCCTATCTGATACCTGTCCCTGTCACTGAAGATTTTTTCCTCCCTCCTTCTTCTGCAGGGACTTAGTCCTTTAAGTGATTAAGGACTTCTCTCTAGCGGCAGGTGATACACAGGAAACATTGATTCAATGAACTGAAAGACAACTCCTGAAACAAATGAGGAAGAAAACCAAGCAGCTGGGCTGTTCTCAGTGTCATGGAGTGATAGGACAAGGGGCAGTGGGTGTAAGCTGGAACATAGAAGGTTCCACATCAACCTGATAAAGATCTTCTTCACAGTGAGGGTGACAGAGCACTGGAACAGGCTGCCTAGGGAGGTTGTGGAGTCTCCTTCACTGGAGATGTTCAAGACCCGCCTGGATGTGTTCCTGTGTGACTTGGTCCAGGTGATCCTGCTGTTGCAGGGGGATTGGACTAGATGATCTTTCGAGGTCCCTTCCGATCCGTAATGATTCTATGATTCTATATGCAGCATCCCTGTAACTAAATCAGTTATTCAACTACTTGTGAGGGCACTTATTTGCATTATTCATAGGATATTAATCACACAAACTTTAATTATTTTTTTAATCTTTGCCGTTACAGCTCAACACTTGCTGCAGGCAGCCCAGCTGCACTTTGCTGCTTCTGCTCCACTAGAGGAAGTCTATTCAGTTTTCTCCTCCTGGCAAATTACGACAATTACATTCTTCCCCTCCTCTTTTATTTCCTTTTACTTGCTTTCTTTGAGCCAGCTATCACAACTTCAATACTCTCATAACTAAATTTTCTTTGCAAAGACCCCACCCAAAATGACACCTTGATATGGACCTAGTATCAATTAGTAGCACTGCAACTGAAATCAGCTCTCTGCCAGGTTTTTTTCTGACAGCTCTTTAAAAAAAGGAAAGAGGAGTTTGAGGGTTTACTTTGTTTTCCCCCAACTACTACATTTCCTCTTACTGTCCCTTCCTTCTCAACACGTGCTGGATAAAACATAGATGCCTGCTCTCATAAGCTTTCTTGGAAGTCGCAGGTGGCACAAAGAGCAAGCTACACTGTCTGCCTAAGCACAGCATCCCACTTCCTCAAAGCTAAAATTCATGTGTCTAAGCAGCACCAAGGACTTGAACTTTCAGCCTTCCTGCAGCAGGACTAGGCAGCCCCTGCAGCATGGGCTCTTTTCCTGCACAATCCAGATCAGGGGCTGTATGCAGACCACAAGCAGGTACTGTGCTAACTGACTAATCATAGAATGGCCAGGGTTGGAAAGGGCATTACAGATCATTTAGTTCCAACCTCCCTGCATAGGCAGGGATGCCTTCACTAGATCAGGTTACTCAGAGCTCCATCCAACCTGGCTTTCAACACTTCCAGGGATGGGGCAGCCACAACTTCCCTGGGCAACCTGTTCCAGCATCTCACCACCCTCAAAGGAAAAAAAATTTCCCTAATGTCTAACCCAAATCTCTCCTCTTCAAGTCTGTAACCCTTTCCCGTTGTCCTCTCACTACACACCTCTGTAAAAAGCCCTATCCCAGATTTTATGTAGGCTCCCTCCTTCAGATATTGGGAAGTGCTAGAAGGTCATCTCCTCTTCTCAAGGCTGAACAACCCCAACTTGCTCAGCCTGTCCTCATAAGGAAGGTACTCCAGCCCTCTGATCATTTGAGTTACTCTCTTTGCACATATTCCAGGAGCTCTATGTCCTTCTTATGCTGGGGACTCCAGATCGGGACACAGTACTCCAAGTGGGGTCTCAAGTGCAGAGTAGAGGAGGAGAATCACCTACCTCAGTTGACTGTCAATGCTTCTTTTCATGCAGCCCAGGACATGGCTGGCTTTCTGGGCTGCAAGAGCACACGGACAGGTCCTGCTAAACTTCTTGTCCACAACAGCTCCCAAGTCCTTCTCCTCAGGGCTGTCCTCAATCCTTTCTCCTCCCAGTCTGTATTCATGCCTGGGATTGCCTCAATCCAGGTGCAGAGCTTTGCACTTGCCCTTGCCTTTGTTGAACTTCATCAGTTTGCACAAGCCCACTTCTCAAGCCTGTCAAGGTTCCCTCTAGCTTGTTGACTTCACTACTCAGTTTGGTGCAATCAGCAAACTTACTGAAGGTCCATTCAATTCCACTGTCTGTATTGCTGACAAAGATGTTAAATAGCACTGGTCCAAGTACCAGCCCTTGAGGAATAACACTTGTCACACCTCTCCATATAGACTCTGAGCCACTGATCTCAATTCTTTGAGTGCAACCATCCAGCCAGCTCCTCATCCAATGTGTGGTCCATACATTGAATCTGTATTGTTCCAGTTTAGAGATCAGAATATCATGCGGGATGGTGTTGAATGCTTTGCACAAGTCCAGGTAGATGATGTCTGTTGCTCTGCCTTTGTCTACTGAGGCTGTGACCCCTTTGTAAGAAGCTATCAAGTTGGTCAGGCAGGACTTGCCCTTGGTTAAAATGTGTTGGCTGCCACCAGTCACCTCTTTATTATCTGCTTGCCTTAGCAGAGCCTTCAGAAGGATCTGCTCCATGATCTTGCCAGATACAGAGGTGAGACTGACTGACTTGTAGTTCCCTGGGTCTTCTTGTCTTTCATTTTTGAAAATGGGGGTTATGGTTCTTCTTTTCCAGTCAGTGGAAGCTTCACCAGACTGCCATGACTTCTCAAATATGATGAAGAGTGGCATTGCAACTTCATCTGCCAACTCTTTCAGGAGCTGCAGGTGAATCCCTTCCAGTGCCATGGACTTGTTCACCTTCAGGTTCTTTAGGTGGTCTTAAACATGCTCTTCATCTACAGTGGGGGGATGTTCCCTTTCCCAGTCCCTGCCTTTGACCTCTGTAACACAGAGGCTGTGACCAGAGTCCCTGCCAGTGAAGACAGAGGCAAAGTAGTTATTGAGTACCTCAGTCTTCTCTGCATCTTGGGTGACTAGCTCTCCAACTTCCTTCTGGAGTTGGCCTACATTTTTCATAGACTACCTCTTATCATTGACATACCTATAGAAATTTCCCCCATTGTCCTTAACCCCTCTTGCTAGATCAAATTGTCTCTGTGCTTTTGCTTTCCTAACCTTATCCTTTGCTTCTATGATTACTTCTCTGTACTTCTTTGAGGTCATTTGTCCTTGCTCCCATTCTCTGTAGGCTAATTATTGAAAGCACCAAGAATGAACAAAGAGAACATGTTTGCAAGTGCTAGAAATACATGTCCAACCCAGAGACAGGGGGAAGAGGGCTAATCAGCAACAGTCAATCACAGCAGTTTAGCTTATTCATTAAGTATACATTTTCATAGCTAGATGGAATTGCAGCTCATGCAGCTTTAAGCCTCCAATAGGCCACAAGTGTGTGAAAGCTCCCCCACCCTGAGTCAGTGGGAAGAAAAAAACCTCAGTGTGTTCATTCATTCCACCTGCTGCAGACCCCAAGCTGTGTCTCTGGGTGAGCTGAGTGCCCTCCTTTGACCAGAGTGAGAGTAGATTGCCTAGAGAAACCCTGTGGATCTGGTCGAGCCAAAGTCAGGAGAGAGAAATCCCACCAAGCTGCTTACACTTTGCTGTTAAAACAGCCCCAGGAAAGGCCAACAGTAAGCAGCACCTGTCCTACGCCTCAGGGTATCACTGGTGTTATAGCAGCATTTTGGTCTAGGAGCAAGAGTACTTGGCTTGTGATTGTGTGTTGTAAAGGAACACACAATCCTTGTCCTCGAGGAAGGACAAGGACTTCAGCAGTAGCAGAGCCAAGTATCTCATCTGATGGGTCCTCCTAGGGTGAGTGCTATTTGTGAGATACTGCTGTCAAAGCTAATCATCTAACAGTTTGGGTTGAAACCGACAAGACTAATGGACTAGGGTTATGCTCACAAACAAGGACAGAAGGAATTTAAGATCTGGGTCTACCACTGTATTAAAAGCAAGAACTGGAGACCTACAGTAAGTGCTGTCCTCTCTAGTGGTAATTGAGTCATCAACCCTTGGGCTAGCAGTGTTTTAATGAAGTAGTCCCCTGTGTTATGTTTGGGGCTGAGGGGTGCCCTAACCAAAGATGATCTGGGGCACATGGGCATGGAGTCAAATTTCTGAAGGGCTGTACATTATTCTGAAGCTGATTGAGGATTCCTGAGTGTAGGGAAGTTCACAGCTGGAAGAATAGGTCAGATGATCATTTGGTCACATTTGGTTTGCACAGCAAGGCTTTGGTAGTGGAGTGGTTTCTCTGAGAAGCTGCTAGATGCATAGCCTATGTTTGACATTGCCTAGAAGGTGACCCAATAGATGCCATAGGAACAAGGAACTTTCAAGCCTCTCAGTAACACTTGCCCATTTCTGTTTGTCCTAAACAAAGTTATTCCATTCAGCACTTCTTGCATCATCTTCACATTCAGTGATCAGCCAAGCTCATTCCGTTCTTTCCACAACAAGGATAACTTCTGCTTTCCCAAGACCTAACACTCATCTTACCTTTTGTCTTAAGCCTCTGCCACAACCCTGCCCACTTTTATGCTGTAGTTTCCTGCACACTAAGAGCAAACAATAGTGCCTGCTCAGTGAATAGAATTTGGTCTGGAATAATCAATGCTGGATTTACACCAGGAGGCATTGGCTCATTTTAACCTCACAGAAAAATCTTATCTCACTTCTGAGCAAAGCCAAGCCATTTTGCCTCCATATGGTGCCACACTTATCTTAGCCAGAGAAGCTCTGCAGGTGCTTATAGAAGCTTTTCAGCTTCTACTCTTAACACTCTAGTGAAGTTGAGCTGAACCTAAATGAATTACAGCCCTTTTTGCCCCAGGAGATAATCTGGATGTTTTACTGTAATAACCCAGCAGAAGTTACAACTGTTTGGGAGATACCTTGAGACCAAAGGGTTGACTTGATATTCTTATTTACAGACCCTGAGTTGGCTCAAAATGAACGAGGACACTTACACCTGTATGATGCAGCCATGCTGCTTTTAAATGTGTAGCAGGGCCCAGCAGAACAGAAAAAGTGCAAGAGGTCTTATTTTTAGGACTTCTTTTGGGGTGAGGCAGGGACTGCTATGTATGTGTCTACGGGCACAAACTTAATGCCTGGGTTGGAGGAACTTGTCTTCCTGCTGTAATTGGCCCAGTGGGAAGGCAAGATGGGAGCTGGTGTCACACTGTCGGGGATGTTTAGGTTTTCTTGTCATCTCAGTGAACACTATCTGTTCAAACTCACCATCTGTCCCACCCTTGGCATCTTCCCAGCTCCCTAAGCAAATCATCTTTTTCAGACCACACTGAATCTATCCTGCCTAATGCCAGCATACCTCGGCACCTCCAGCATCTGGTGTATCCTAACCATCTTTTGAGGAACAGCAGCCTCTCACCACAGCTGCCAGCAGCCCTCTATTACATATCAAAGGAAGAGGATTGGGCAGGATTAGGAATCACAACAATGCAGGAAAGTTCTCAGTCTGCTTCTGAATCATTCAGTGCTTGGAGGCTAGGATTAGAGATGGTTCTACTGGAAGCAAATATCTTCTGCCTGTTTCTTTTCTGGGGCAGGGAGAGTTTTCTGGGGTACTACTTTATGGCACTTTGGCCCAAACTCTATGCCAAATGATAAATCCTAAAGATTTGCATAAATATTGGTGTCAATCTGGATGGCTTCTATGTAACTGTGGGGCATGTATGGATCTCCTGGATATACAATAGCAGAAGCAAATAACATAATAAGTCTGTTGTGAGTAAAGCCTGCTTCAAAGGCTGGAGTTGAATCCTGGTTTAAGAAAACCAAGAGATGAAGAGCTAAGCTGATTTACACATTTTGCAACACCTCCCAAGGTAGAGTGAGGGCTGCTTGTAATTGCAGCAAGCGTCTCCTGGTTTGTCTTGGGGCAAAAATTGTTCTCCAGACAAACATGGGCAAGCCTAGAATGGGGCTTAATATTAGGGAAAGAGACAGCAGGGACCGAAGACCTCGTTATTGTTGTTTTCTCTTAAGCTTAGATCATTAGCGTGGATGCTGCCTTGGCAGGAACTTACTGATATATTCAGCACTCAGTGCCTGACTGGTACTTTTGTTTGATTGGGGTTGTGTAGTCAGTCAGCACTGAGGAAGTAGCACTGCATAAATGACCTTTTTGCTTGGGCTCAGGAGGTCCATGAAGTCCAGTTCCCATTAGCCTCAGCAGAACTACCCACCTTTACCCAGCTATCTAGTACCTTTGTTCCTCAGCCCTAGCATGTGCACCCACCTAACTCCATAAGCACCCCAAACTCCCATGGCACCACTCAGCTAGGCTTTTTATTTTTGCCCCTTGCTCCAGCTCCCTTTTTAGTCTGTGCTATTCTGCAGCCCGGGTATGTCCTGACACCCACTAGACAAGACTACACAGAGAACAGAGACTAATCATCAGGGAAAATGCTTGAGACCTTGAACTTCCAGAATATGTATGTGGCTATTCCCCACCACTTCTCCAATAACAGATGTTGGCCTAGATGATCTCTCTGAATGTTTTTATTTCCTATTAATTAACTATGTAAGTTTGGAGGGGTTTTTACTTAAAGACAAAGATTCAATTAGTAAAGTTTTTGTTATCTATTACATTTGGAGAATGTCTATCTTTGAATAGATGCCTTTGTGCTTCAGATTAGCACTATTCGAAAGGCTATTGAAGCACATGGCTAGCATGAAGCAATATGAACTATGGTTTATAAATTAACATTTTATTGCAGTAATATTTCTCATGAGAGGTAACTCATTTATGTGCCCCTGTCCACCTTCATGTGCAAATGTAATGCTCATGAATTTTAATAGATATTGGAAAAGATCACTGGAGTGAGAACAGACTCTTCATAGGCCACAAAACATAATACGATGTCACTAACATTTTTTTCCACCCTGCTCATTTTTTTGATCCAGGCTTCTTATTTAATAATAAACCAGACTGTGAACACACTGAGTCATCTCTTGTTTTCTCAAAATAGTAAGGAGTTTTATTTATTTTTTTAATCAGTAACTACGTGAGAGAAAGGAATGCTTCACATGATAAAGGCATTTAATTAGTTTGTTTGCTGTTAAGAAAAATATGTAGGTGGATGTGGGCCAAATGCCAAGCCAAAGTGGTCTGGCTTCACTGACAGTTCAGCAAAAGAAAAAGATTAGATGTCATGGAAAGAATTACTCCCTGAACAAGAAAAGCTGGATGTGGCACATATTTCTCCTCGACATATAGCTTTGTAACAGTAAAAAGAACCACTAGCATTAGCTAACAGAAAGTACTAAGGGTGTAAAAGGGCGACAAAACAATAGAAGTGTAGCTCAATTGGAGAACTTTGCCAATTACATTAGATTTATTTTTCATTATGATTATTATTATTACAGCAAAAGTGAGTACTCTCTTGTGTCCTCAGACTGCACAAGGGCCAACATGTCAGCACTGTTCAGGGGCCCTGACCGCTTGGCTACACTACACGATTCAGAGTGGGCTGAAACATCAGGATACTTTCATTTCTAATTCAGAATGCACTACAAAGCACAATACTACCAAGTAAGCCAACAAACAGCACTATATCAAACATCTTAATCTTGGCTTTAATGCTTTTCACATTCCTGTGGACATGAAACACTTGAGACACAATATGTTGGAATCTCAAACTGCAAACAAAGCCAGAGAGCTCATAGAGGAATCATAGAATCATCAGGGATTAGAAGGGACTCGGAAAGATCATCTAGTCCAATCCCCCTGCCACAGCAGGATCACCTGACTGGAGAAGCCATGGAATCAGAATGATTCAGGGTTGGAAGGAACCATCATCCAGTTCCAACTCCCCCATCACAGGCAGGGACACCCCACCCTAGACCAGGCTGGCCAGATCCCCATCCAGCCTGGCCTTAAACACCTCCAGGGATGGGGCCCCAACCACCTCCCTGGGCAACCCATTCCAGGCCCTCACCACTCTCACGCTGAAGAACTTCCTCCTCACATGCACTCTAAATCTACCCATCTCCAGCTTTGCTCCATTCCCCCTAGTCCTGTCAGTACACGCCATCCTAAATAGTCCCTCCCCAGCCTTTTTGTAGGCTCCCTTCAGATACTGAAAGGCCACAATAAGGTTGCTTTATAGCCTCCTCTTTTCCAGACTGAATAGTCCCAGTTCCCTCAGTCTGTCCTCATAGAAGAGATGCTCCAGCCCTCTGATCATCCTCGTGGCCCTCCTCTGCACTCTCTTCAGCACATCCACATCCCTGTTGTAATAAGGGATCCAGTACTGGACGCAGTACTCCAGGTGGGGTCCCAACAGGGCTGAGTAAAGGAGGAGAATCACCTCCCTTGACCTGCTGGCCACACTTCTCCTGATGCAGCCCAGGATCAGGTTTGCCTTCTGGGCTGCAAGTGCACACTGCTGGCTCATGTTGAGCCTCTCGTCCACAAGGACCCCCAAGTCCTTCTCCCCAGGGCTACTCTCCAGCCAGTCACTGCCCAGCCTGTATTTGTACTTAGCATTGCCTTGATGCAGATGCAGGACCTTACATTTAGTCTTGTTGAACGTCATGAGGTTGGCCTGTGCCCACCTCTCCAGGTCCTTCTGGATGGCATCCCTTCCCTCCAGTGTGTCTGCTGCGCCACACAGCTTGGTGTTGTCAGCAAACTTGCTGAGGGTGCACTCAATGCCTTTGTCCATGTCACCAACAAAGATGTTGAACAAGACTGGTCCCAGTACCGATCCCTGAAGGAATCCACTGAAAGGCCTCCACTCGGACATGGATCCATTGACAACCACTCTCTGGTAAACACAAGTCACTTTAGACTTTGGCCATTCTTCAAATTTGCATCACAACTGGATATTGTTTGTAGTCTGTTCACAACCGGATCCTTCTGCCCCTTCTTCCAAGGAACTATTCCTCACACCTGAGTTTGTGCCACATCCTGAAGCAAAAGCATGCCCACCCCTACTGAGCTCTTCACCTGGGAATACAGGGCATTCCAGACAAAGCTTTCCAGTGGCTACTTTGTCAGGAAAGTCTACTAGCATGTTTTGGATACAGTACATTATTGCCAGTCATTCTTTACCCTTTAGACTTTTGTCCCAGATAACAACCAACCACCTCCATTCCTTTGCTGAAATCCATGATTCTTATCATGGTGACCTGGCTTATTTTATGAGCACTCAATTAACTCCCACCTTCAGATTGTTAAAGCAGTTTCTATTAACCAGGAGAGATACTGAAATAGCCAGTCCATTATTAGCTGCCTTCCACATCTGAGACAAGCTGCTTCTGCCGTGTTGGAGGAAACTGATTGATGCTTCAAAAGGTTTTGGGAAAGCAGCATATCTGTTTACTGCAAGGTCTCACCCCATCTAGAAAAGCATGACAGGTGCCTTAGATGACCCAATCACCACATTCATTCCCATGCCATTGAGGTATGTTTTGGACCCTCCTATAATATTACTTTGACTTGCCCTTTTACAATTGGAGAGTCTGTATACACTACCACAAATACTTGTAAGGACAATTTCTTCTGTCTTAGCCATTCAACACCCAGTTCATGTGCATGCATAGGACAGGTTAGTATACCAGTCTTCAGAACAAATTGAATCTAATGGGAGGCATCTAGTTTTCAAGAACCATTTCCACAAGCTATCACTAATGGCAAAGGGACCTGATAGATTGGAGAGGATGGACACATGAACAGAGAACAGAAATTTACCTCACATCAAAGACCATGAACCACCAGCAAATTGAAAGATTAAAAAAAATAACAGGTGGGTGGTCTGCTCCATAAACAGTAGAGAGATGTCTCTTATGCTTTCTTCTCCCATAAGAGCTTCCATCCTTATATCACAATTTCCCCTTCCCCATGACCCAGCCACACTTCCAGCTTGTGTCCTTACACAAGTCCAAATTCCCTGGGAGATGGGCCAGGAACCCTACCTCAATAGACAGCAACTGGCTCAGCACTTCTTGCTGCTGAGCCAGTAGCACCAAAGGTAATGCCCACACCACAGGCTAAAAGGGTGTGACTGCTTCCAGGGAAGCCACAGTTCAGGAACTGGAGTCAGTCTGTGTCCCTCAGCAGAGCACCAGCAATCTTCAACTCTCCGAGGCAAGGTTTGCATTTTACCCTGCATTGTCATTGGATCAGGACTGGTGTCAGACACTTTAAACCTAGGCTGGTTATTTTTGCTTTCTAAAGGTGTCAAAGGAAAAAAAGAACAAGATTAACTCTTGGTTTTCTTCTCCAGGAGAATTAGAAATTAAATCCCTGCTCAATAAACCTGCATTTTACCCAGTCTGGTCCCCACATGGAGCTAAAGACGACTTGCTCTTCCTACTACTTCCACATGGCTTGCCTGGCTTGTGTCCTGCCAGGGAAGTTGGGCTCCTCTAAGTTAATTTCTTCTGTCGTACTATATATAATCTTCTCCAGGTCACATCCCCTCTGGCAGGATGACACAACTACCATTTTGTAACATCTTGTCTGTATGCACACCAGTTTGAACCTCCTTTTGCTCCTGCTATCTCCTTTCTCAAACCAGTGAGCTTCTCCCTCTGCCTCACCACAACTGCTGCTTTTCACCAGGAAATATATCCGGGCATCCACAGTTTCCATCACACAGGGCTAGATCTGAATTGTTTCCTTCCTAAACTGATTTTGAGAACTGGTTCTCTAGCACAGAGATAGGAAAACTGAACCCATGATTTCCCACAATAATCAGGTGGAAAGCCCCACCTGTGAAGTCCCAGCTCTGCTGCTCACCTGTTCTATTGATCTTTGTCCAGTCTCCATTTTCACCCCTTGTTCCCAAAGGATGCTCTGAGACTCCTACTTTCCAAGTCCACACAGGCTGATGCCTGGCTTGGGGCAGCAGTGAGAGAGCTACAGCGTGCCCTGACAGCTTCAGGCTCAGTAGGCTGAAGAAGCCTAGTGCTGTGGGATAGGAGGTGCAGGGCAATAGGGGACACACAGGTGACTAGCTGTAGCTGTGTTCACATCTCAGGTTGATGTGATACCCAAAAGCCCTCTGTGGCTCCAGGTAAGGAAAAGGTTCCTCACCCCCTTCTAGTTGAACAAAAGCCTTTCCCTTCCAGTTTTGTTTCTGCACTTTTCATACTCAGCCCAGCTTAATCTTCACTGCACTCACATATAGTATTTAGTCATATCATTAAGCCTTTGTAGGCTGTAGCAGACACACACTGCATTGTGTGGAAAATGTAGGAATTAATGTAATGGTTTTTAAACATGGCACTGTTTCTTGCCTCAATTAAATACTTGAAGTAAAACATATGCATGGGAGATAATGGTAGGAGTATAAAAACGGCACTGGATATACAGCTCTGAAAGAACATGAGTTTCTGGTTAAGGAAAAAAAAAAAAAACCTGAAAAGTATACATTACATGAAAAGTCTCCAAAACAACTCATATTAATTTCACAGCAGAAGTTTCATAATACAGTTAGACTTGAATAATTAAAAGAAAAAAATCTCACCAAGTCAATATTCCTTATTCATTTGAAGAGCATGATTTGCTAAATGAAATTATTTGACACATGTGTCTTGAAACAACTTAAGCAAACAAATTGGCCGATCAGATTTTGGAAGCAGAGATAGTCAAAGGAGAAGACTCAAAAAGCAGGAGGAAGAATTAAATAGATGTTGTCCTTGACAATACACAAAGTAGCATCAATTAAAAAGGAAAGAGGATTGAGGACTTTATTTTTTGTAAAAGCACACTGACATGAATGTAAGTTCTGAGCAAATTCAATTTTGCCTATAAAATAACCACCTCAGTGCCTGTTGTAAAAATGTAAACCCCCGCTCTGTGTATCTTCCATCAATATTTTTGCTCTTCCTCCCCAGCAATGATATGGAGGAGAGTAGTGAATGTCCTGGCCACAAGAGATGTAGGCAGCATCTGAAAGTGTGTAAGGAAGCTCAGTAAAAGATGCAATGCTAATGGCAAGACGAATGAGAAGAGGTCAGATGACTTGAAAATGTGTCACTTAAGGTAGAAAACCTGACAAAGTGTGCTGGGGAATGGGAAGCTGACTTAACAGCCTGTGAGCAATGATGAATATCTCCAACATTTGGTGCAGACAGTAGCAAGTTTATGTTCAGCTTTTACTACAGTGTCTGTCTCCTAAGCTGAAAAATGAGTAGGCTAATATCCTCTACATTTCCTGTATACTTCACTTGGGAACAGCACCATTTACTTATCATGAGTTTAATTTAGATGCAGAGTAAGAGCCTTGTCACATAAGTAGGTCAAAGGTACTATCTGAAATTGATCCCAAGATATCTCCTATGTAAAATTTTACAGTTAAATATTAACATATAGGAAAGATTCTAGACTTGGGGCATTTTTCATTCCTTACACTGCATACAATTATTTTAACCCTTATATAAGTTTTCCCACCCTTATGGGGATATACTTATATTTTTTTAGTTCCTTTTTTTGCCTTAGAAGACAGCTTGACTTCTGCTGTTCTGTTCGTGTTTATCCATATTATCCTGTTATTCCATATTATTCTCTGTCCTCTGCATCTGGCTAAAAGCTGCCTTCCCATTAACTGTAGCCAGGCCCAGGACATGTGCGCTGCACTTCTCTGCATGAACACAGCCTGCATTTAAGAAGAAAAAGGAAGGAAAGCAAAAAAGCAACTATCCTGAGAACAGAGTGTAACGACACTTTGAGAAGTGCTGTTTTTATTTATTCCAAAGGTTTGCAGAAAGGGGCCAGCTTGTATGCTTCTCTGAAGATTGGGTCACCTTTGAAGGCACTCATCTTGCAAAGCCAAGTATGATGGAGGGAGAAGAACTAGGGTAGGAGTCTTGGGTCATGAGTGGAAACTATCAGAAAACCACCAGACAAACAGTAGCCCAATAAAACCCTTCAGTTCTGACAGCAAGAGCTCCAAGTCCCTGTTCACTCTGAGGCTGAGTGGGAGTGGTAACAGTGAGCAGCCCTGCTGTGTCTGCATGTGGCCCTGCGTGTGCACACACATACTGATTCATCAAATGTGCATAAGCATTTCCCACCAAGGACAGCTTATCAGCAAGAGAGCTATGAGAAAACGATCATTGGGTAAGTATTGTGGGGCTCATGCAGAGTCCCTTATAATTTATCCAAAGTCACCCTGCACCTCACAGGATCTGAAACACTGGACACTCATATGCTAAATACAACTGAAAAGTATCTAGGGGAAGAGTTCCTTGTTGAAAGCTTAAACAGAATCAAAATGTTTTGCAGAAACAGTTTGAAATAAGTGTTTTCAAGAAAGGAGACACCAAAAGGTGTCCAAAAAACACGTAGATCTGATACTTGACACCTCCTGGTTTAGTGGGCATGATGCCATTGAGTTGACAGCAGACTTTATGATCCTGGAGGTCTCTTACAACTTTAATGAATCTATGACTGTGCTAAACCACTTTCAGATTAACACAGTAGAATGATAAAATTATTTTGATTGGTGGATATTTTTCTTTTTTTTTTATAAAACTTTCCTGCTAACAGAATGCGTTTACCTACAGAACAGTGGTGCATAAGATGCCCATATCATCAAAATAAAAGGTTTTGTGGAAAATTCCCACTAGAATAACAGATTTTTTTTGCAAGAAATGTGGACTATTTATTCCCACATTGGATTTAAATGTCAACATTGGACATAATAATTTCCCAGCAGCTCCACCACTAAAAACATGCTGCCCATAACTAAATTTTGTGGTAACTCCTGTAATAAAGGCACATAAAGATATTTTTCCTCAAGAAAAGAGGTACAACTAATATTTGCTTGGAAAAGTTATAAAGTTAACTTTCCACAATGGCACGTTCCTTAGCCTGGACAGAACCCATCAAAAAAAAAGCACACAGAAAAGTTAGGTAGCACATAGCAAACCAAATTAATTTCTCACTTTCCCACAGAGAAAATTTGCCACTGGGCGTTTTCTTCTCTGCATCTCCAAGTCATCATGGCCCAACCACTCACAGGATAAACTTCAGCTAATTAGATCTCAGTCTCTCAGGTTTTAATCCCCGACTCTCATTTAAAGTTTACACCATGACACCAGAAGCTGCTTGACATCAGCAGCTTAATTTGCTGCCATTGATCGCTCCACTGCTGCTTTAATCAGCTAGGCTGCAGTGTCACAGACCCACTGAATTAGCAGCCTGTGGTGTAATCCTGGGTGCGTAATACTGAGTTATATATTAATAAAAGCTGATATCACCATGATGCACTCCTGAGGCAGATGGGAGATGCTGAAATGACTGGAGTAATGAGGAACCCCACCCTTTCCATATATACTTGCTAATAACTGGTTTCCCTTAATAAAGCTCTTCTAAAGGACAGGCATTTTCCTTCCCAGCAGCCATACATAATATCCACATAAGCATAAACTGAGACAATTCCATAAGAGTATTGCTCTTATGCAATGCCAAAAGGCATATCTGCATCAAGCCAGGGGCACAAAAAGAGAAAACTAAAATTAAGCAGAAGAAAGTGAAGTCAAAAGTAGGAACTGTCCTATGACTAAGTCTTGTGGACATTGTATTCCCAGATGCCTCCATGCTCTTTTCCAAAGCAGGTGAGACAGAAAATCACTTATGCCCACTCTGTACCCTCTTGGGTTCACAGCACCTCAGTGTAATCCTGCCATCACTACTGGTTTTAGGAACAGACTGGTAGCTGGGCTATAGTCCTGCTGCCCCACTGCATAGACACCAAACCCCAGCAGAGAGGCAGAGCACAAAAAGGAACAAACAGGTATAGATGCATCTCCCAGAGCTCATCTCTCATCATGCTTAGTCAGATGTCTGTTAAACACAAGCAACACAAGTATCAAGGCTGAAATGTGCACGTTAATGTACCAGTGTTAGCATCACTGATTTCCTTCTAACTGGTCTAGAAGTCCATCTTGCATCCCACTTTGCTATAAGTCACATTTTGCTTTGTCCTCTGTTATGGCTACAAAGACAGACATTTTTCTCAAGCCTTCCCAAAAATTCCTCTGCTTCTTGCTGTGCTAGCTTGCATTTAAGTTAACTGGAGAGAGATCATCAGTCAAGTGAAATAAGGTCTGAACTATGCTGTGTGTCATAGCTCTCCAACTGTCTAGAAGATAAAGCTGGGTGTTGTCCAAGGAGGAAAGGAGAGCAGAGGGAAGATGGTGTGGGGCGGGCACTAAAGACCCAGGAAGGAAAACACATAGTACAGAAGGGGGTGAGATGCAGGCAGCTCCTTGCCCAGGTGAACAGGAAGCAATGGAAGGGTGAGAAGAGCCCTTGGTATTAAAGTTAGGTATGACATTCATTACTGCAGGGAGACTGCTGAGTGGAGAGGGATTATAGGGAACAGAACATCCCTGAAATAGAGGAATGAGCAGGCAGTTCATGACTACTAGCATCTACAGCACTGACATTAGAGGGATCCAAGTACACTACCACAGGACTGTGGCCACACCAGAGAGAGACCTGGCCCTCAACAACTACAAAAAAAACCCCCAACAACAACAAAAAAAGCCCTGCTTTCTCCTTTCATCTGCATGTAAAAAACTTTAATCCAGATCCTGAAATATAACCCCAAATAAAGAAGCCAGACCAACCTTGTAGACTTCCAGAGACAACAGCAAGGCTCAGGACAGGATCCAGAGGTGTCCTATAAGGAGTAACACTGATATGGGGAGAGGTGTGAAGGGTCTGAAATATCCCTGCAGACCAGAGGCTTATGAGAAGCTTTGAGCTGGAAAGGGCAGACTTGGCCATTACAGAAGTCCCCTTCCACAAACACAAAAAACCTCAACACCTTAAAATACCACAGCTCTACCATTACTGATCTTGAGGCAGCACAGGAGCCCCAGATGAATACAAGCCCTGAACACTTACAAACAGAGCAAGACATGTACCTGCTCCAGGAAACTGCAATGCGAGGTCAGGGGATAAGGCAGCATGTGGCTACAGCTTGGCTCACAACTAGTGCCCTGATGCTGGGTGAGCCTGTCCCCAGGCAACCAACCATCCCCCTTTGCTGTCCAGCAGGATCTCAGCAAGGCTTTTGGGAAAAAGAGGGTGAAAGGCACTGCACCAGTTAGCCCGCCCACTAGTATGAAAACACAGGGGAAGATGAAATGGAGGGGTAATAAGAATGAATTGACTGTGATCACTCTGATAGGAAGCAACCTTCACACAGAATTGCCTAATTGCTGTGGTAATTTTGGTAACACAGTACAGGGATGAAGGGGCTTGCAGGAGAGCAATGTGAAGAAGCACACAAGATTTTGTTTCCTCCCAGAGAGAACAAAGGGTGTCCAAATGTCACGCCAAACCTTGCCTTGACTCAGCAAAGTCATGAGTGTGAGACATGCACACAGCCAAGATCAGAAAGTACCTTGTGCTCATCACATGGAAAGCACTATGGCAACTGGAGGGGCACAGATGAGGGCTAGATCCTGAGGTGGTTACTCAGTGGTAATTTTGCCTGAACAACAACTGAGTAATGACTTTGCATGTTGGCACACACATGACACACCATTGCATTTTATATGGGAGTTGTCTAGATTTCTAATTAGTTTGCAGTTGTCCTGGTTGTATTTTGACAAAACAGCACTAAGTGAACCTATTTCCTTCTACCTCCCCCTGTATTTAATAGCACTCATCATCCACCTAAAAAACACATGGCTAGCTCCACACTCCAGAGACCTAGCTCCATGCTGCAGTCTGAGCATAGCTACAAGATACACAAGTGTAAAGTCATTGTAGACTTAGTGCATGCTCCAAGGATGGTGGCAGGGAAAGCCTAACTCTGCTTTGCATGACATGCTGGACAGAAGCTTTTCCACTAGGCACAGGTACTGTTGTGCATGTCTGGACTTTATTCACTACCTCCTGTCCCATAAGGGGCTGCAACTATGCTAAGTAGAAAGATGTGATCCTGTGCAATCTATGCTGAAGGATGTAGGAAGAGTTGGGGTTTGTGGGGCAAGGAAAGCACTTTTTTTTCTCTGCTCCCACTAGCAGACATTTACCACCTAGAGCACATATCACAAAGGACCTCTCCATTCAGCTCTCAGGACCATCCTCCCCAACAATGCCCACAGATTGACAGATGCCTTATCCTGTTTGTGATTTAATGCTTCGCTACCTCCATCACATTTAAGAAGAAATCTTAAAGCAGCAGTACCTCAAATCAGGCTCTGCTTCAAAACAGAGTGACTACTCAACCTCCTTCCCACACACCTTGACACAGGACTGACCCATTATGACAGTCCTCCCCGATCCGATTTCCTGGTCAAAGTCCTCCTACTCCTTTGAGCACACACTTAAGTTGTTATATAATACCCTCTAAATGCTGTTTCAGCATCACTGAAACATAATTTCTTAACATGGAAAATAAACTCCTGTCACCCCCATGGACCTCTGTCACCATAAGTTATTGCAGAACTCCTTCCAGTTGAGGCTGAGAGGAGAACATTAAGTTTTACAAGATGGGTTTTATTTCTCTGAACAGACAGAAAGAGATTTCCCCTTTCAGGCACTTGCAGTTTTATTTCTTAACCCAAAGAAGTGTGTGCGTCATCATGCCACAACGTGCCTTCAGTCAGGGATTTAGGAGTAAGATATAGAAAGAAAAACACCATGTGTGTCAAACTAAATATTGTCCTTATGAAACATAGTGATAACAACAGATCAAACCAGAGACCAGCACGCAACAAAAAAACCCCATCCGTCCCACAGCTTCACTGAAGCCAACAGGAGCACAAAGAGCAGCTCAGCCCAAAGTGCTGCTCAGTCTGAAACCTCCACCTGGTGACAAGTTTGTTGTTATAGGAGATATACTGCAAACATTAGGCACCTTTAGAATCTATTTTTATCTTCAGATAAGATCAGTTTATTAAATGAAGCTCAGAAATTGCACAGGTCTCCTTACTGGCTTAAAGGTGAGCAGTTCCAGCAGAGCTTTTAAGGGCATGGGTCAAGCATGCAATGCCAAGTTTAATAGCAGCAATTTAGAATGCTGCTATGTGTTAAGATGTTTATAAGCCAGGCCTTTGCACTGTATGGCCAGCCACCTGCAAGGCTGTAAAACATCACATGCCAGCACCTTGACTTTGCCAGGGCTGAGCTCACAGACTAGCTCAAACCCTTTTACAGGAAATTGCTTTGCACCAAAACAGCTAAAACACAAGTACATGCTCTCTGCCACCAAAAGCAGACCTCTGCTGCTGAAAGCCAGTTTGCCCTTCAACCACCACGGATATTTCTGCTCTGAAAGCATTTTTTAATCTCATTTTACTATTTCACTAGCACAAGTACCAATGTCTTTAAATAAAAACTTAAATGGAGATGCAAGCACCTAAAAGCAGACTGGTATTACAACACCCGAGGGGCTCCTTACCAAAACATGGAGGAACTCAGACTTCAAAAACTGACCAAATGAGTTGAACTTCAGAGTCCTGGTAGATTTTGAACAGCATCAAACCTTCCTATCCAACTCAAGCGTGAGGTGATTAACACCCCTCCAGTCTCATCCAACATATGTTTTTAGCATCATCTTTGGTTTCCTGGAACTTGCCCTGTGAACTGGCATTTTACTGTAAAATAATGTGAATGTCTGTAACTTTCCTTAACTGACAAGGAAGTTCACAGTGAATCTATTTCTGGTTACCATACCAGACAGCTCAGGCACATTGCAACAGGATATATAAATCCCTGCATACATAAAGCCTCATGAAAAAAACCCCAACATTACTCACTTGTATTTTGCCATTGTTTGACTACTTTCCAGACTACGTATAGCAGACAAGCGTATGTGCATAGATCCACAAAGAAGTCTCTGCCATTTTCATATATAATAAAAAGACAAAAGGTGGAGTTTCCTGACCAATATATATTTGGACAAAAAATACTTTGATTCCAGAATTTCATTTTTTTTATCTTGCACAGTTTCAGGTTTTTTTCTAAGCAGCTTCATGCTACCTTTCTAAGACATATAATACAAAACTGAGGAATAGCACACCCTTATTGTTTTCTGCTGAGCTGAAAGTCTTGGAACAGTTAGATTTGCTTATTTTGTATTTTCTACTCATCCAAACCCCACAGTATGTCCTCACTGGAGATATTTTTCAACATAGAACAGTGATTCTAAAAGATGAAAGAAAAGGAAGCGCCTTAACATGAGTTCCAACTGGACAGCTGAAATCCAGTAGCAGCAACTGACAAGTTCCAATCTGAAGCATTTCTGGAATATTTTTTTTAAATTGTTTTATATTCCACATAAAAACAAATAAATCTCTCAATAGACAGGGATTCTGAGTTTCACTCATCTGAAAATACCTGCATATCTGTTCATAACTACAGATATGGAATAGTTACCTTCCTTGAGCACTGATCCCCAGTGTTTTTCAAAACATTCTCATGCTGACAGCAAAATCATGTTCCCTTTGTATTATGTGTTTCTACAATCCAGTACTGCTGCTAATCAAACATTATGATAAAAAAAAATAAAGCTTCCCTCTCCTGAAAAATCCAAGGTATTTCAAGCGTGGATGAGTACTTTGTCCTGGAAGCAGGAAGACAATGTGTCAACAGACAGGTTACCATCTGAAAGCATTAGCATTTAGGATAGAGAAACAGATGTGGCAATAAAGTCTTTTGAGGACAATTGCTTCTTGAAATGAAGGTGAGAGCTTGTTGGTCAATGTATCTTAGTGCAAACAGTTCCCTTCTCCTGAAAAAAAAAATCATGAAGGAAAAAGTAGTAGAATATAATGAAATGAGATCCTACAACCACAACCCACTGAAGCATTTCCTTCCTTTACTAGCTGAAAAGTACCCTAGATTTTTTTGTGCTACATTTCATAATTTTTTTTATCCTCCTCACTGAATTAGACTGAAGTAAATAATTTATTGGGAGAGAGGTTTAGGAAACAATGGGGAGGAGTGGCTTGTTTGGAAACACAATGACACAGCCAGACACACTCAATATCAATAAAGATTTCAATGCACTTGCACAAGAAGATGTTATGGGAGAGGTCTGCACTGTAAGTGGGTAAAATACCCCTGCTTGTATCAGTAATGTATCATCATTACAACGCAAATCAGTTTATACCAGGTTCTACCTCATGGCTTTGCTACAGATATTCATTATGAAGCCATCCTTGATCATGAGAAACAGGAGGTCATTTCATTTAACACTCCATTAGTGACTTGTCTACAAATATCTGAATTCTTAGCTTTCCCACAGGGCTGGCATGACAGCCTTAGAGAGGATTGCTTCATTTAAGAAGAAATAGTAAGCTGCGTCTTTTAATTAGATTTCTGTGTTGAAAGACACCACTTAAAAATTTGTGTATTTCATGCAAGTACCTGAAAGTTCTTCCTGAACAGACCTTTTTATATCTTTGTGAACTTCAACCCCCTAAAAAACCCCAACAACCTGAGGTTTTGAAATAATTGGAAAGTTATTTATTTAATGAAGGTACATCAAGTCATACTCTGAAACGAAAAGTAAGAAAACCTCAAGAGGAAAAACAATTGTTTTCAGTGTTTGTGAAGATCTTTTTTATAATCCACTTAATAAATTAATTAATAAGTTTCCAATTAACATTTACTACTTTACTTTTTCTCTTTGTTCTCCACACTGTTGTCCTCCCAAATCTCTTTCTCCCTGAAAACATGCCTATCGTAGACTTTTTCTGAGCACAGACCAAAAGGCTGTCACCTGATCCACAGGAATCTTCTAGATCTTGCTCTGCAGCTCAGGACCATACCCCAGCTTTTGTCTCAGCTCACAACCACTGGTAGGGTAACTCTGTTCTGCCTATGCATTGCCCCTTATACTCTTTACTTGATGCCAAGACAGGTCATGTTGGGGCTTGATTACTTCTTACTTCCAGAAGTGGAAGCTTCTGCTCACCTTCCTTCCTCCTCCCTCCACCCACCACATGGCTGGTAGCCAGGCAGAGCACTTACTGACTACAGGGGTGTGCAGGGGAAGAGCACCCAGGGTTTTGACCTGTGGGCAGTCACTTCTTTCTCCACTTGCTTAATGCACACTCAGCCTGATCTCTCCTCTTTCTTTGTACAAGTCCATCTTCTAGTATTATTTAAGCATCACGATCATCTTGGTGGAGCCTGGTACAGGTACTGATGCTGAAGGGAGTTGACTCAAGTACATCATTAGCTTAAATACATTAGTTTAAAGATACATTACAAATATCCTCAAACAAAATGTAATTCTACCTCTTGCTTGTGCACCCTACTTTGCATAACTCAACTCATAACCAGACTTTGCAAGCAATTCCAAACTTCATGGAAACATAGAGCCTTTCCATGGATACTAAGACATAGCTGCCCATCTAAATATCAGTCTGAGCACTACTACTGACTGCAGGGCCCAGCACGCTCTTCACAACAGCGGAAGAGAGCCTCCATAAAACTCACAACATGTCTCTACAGAAAAGCAGCAGAGCATGCCATTAGTAAGCCAAGTTTACTCTAGGTAGAAATCCAGATGCTAAATGTGTGTTAGAGCATTGCTTTGTTTTTCAGTGTTTTTTAATGGACAGAGCTGCAGCCCTTGTTTGTCACAGGAGAGGCCCAACAAAAAAAGAATGAAGTAAAGATAGACACACATGCCCAAACTTGCAGAATCTCCAAACAATGACTCAGCTGCTAGACCTCTCTTGGTCACCTCACAGTAAATTCAGCATGGCAGAGTAACAGCGATGCCAGTTCAATATCAAAATGGAGCTGCTGGAGGGAGTCCACCATAGAGCAACGAGGATGATGAAGGATGTGGAGCACCTCCCTTATGAGTGGATTCTGAGGGAGCTGGGTCTCTTTAGCTTGGAGAGAGGAGACTGAGGGGCGACCTCATTAATGTCTATAAATATGTGAAGGGTGGGTGTCAGGAGGATGGAGCCAGGCTCTTCTCAGTGCCATCTAGTGATAGGACAAGGGGCAATAGCCGTAAGCCAGAACATAGGATGTTCCACATAAATATCAGAAGGAACTTCTTCACAGTGAGGGTGACAGAGCAGTGGAACAGGCCTGTCCAGGGAAGTTGTCGAGTCTCCTTCTCTGGAGATGTTTAAAGCCTGCCTGGATGTATTCCTGTGTGACTTGGTGTAGGTGATCCTGCTGTGTCAGGGGCATTGGACTAGATGATCTTTCGAGGTCCCTTCCAATCCCTAATGATTCTGTGGTTAGTTCTTCAACAGTTGATCTTTTCTGTAGGTTAAGCAAAGACTTGTGGTTAAATGTAAAGACCATAAAGAGGTATGAAATTCTGAATGGAGAGAAATGCAACATGAAGGGAAGAAAAGCTATAAAAATTTAAATGAGAGGGCTAGGGCATGGAGGAAGAGAGAAGGAAGTAGCAGAATCAGACAGGTCAGAAATAGTAACATCCTGAGGGGCTAGCTCCTGAAAAAGAAAAAACAATTAAAACCTCCACTAATTAATGACCAGACAAAAATTATATCCTTGCCTCCTCTATGTAAGCTGCTTCTTGATAGCAGAGATCCTTCTAGAGGGAGAGACAGACCTGACTTCAGGGCTAGTTATAAATCTATTGCTCACGAGGTCAGAGAGGAATTTCTGGCCTAAGGACCCTTTCCCAGAAGTGTAGTTGGGGGAGAGCAGCCACAGCACATCTTGTCTTCCCAAAGGGCAAGTGCCTTGGACAGAACATATCTTTTAGAAGTAAGCAATGCGCCCACCTCCACTGCTAGTGCAATTAGCTGCAAGCCACCGCATGGCTGCCTGCCTCCCAATAGGAATCATTGCTGAGCTTTCTGCTCCAAACTGGTGTTTGCTGGAGTATTTCAAAACATCCAGAAATGTGATCAATGACTTATCTTTCCCAGACAGGGTTCTGTTGCTCTGGCAAGATTGTTAGAGCATTAAGAGGCCTAAAGTTTATCTTCTGTGCCACACAGAAGGAGATCTGCTTCTGCAGACATCCTAATCTGCAGTATTCTATTTAAATGTCACCTGATTCACAGTCCCACAAGGGGAATAAAACAGACTGATTAGAAGTTGGGTGAATCAATTTGTGCTGAATGGCCTAGAGAAGCAGGCACATTCATTTTGGCACTAATAGAACTGGGAAAGCTGTGGGTGGATGACTAAACGGAACAAAGGACTGCTTACCAGCACTGAGGTAGGGTAAAAAGGCCAGGAAGAGAAGCACTCATAAAACTTTGTGACTAAGATCAGAATGAGAAATACACTGGAAGAAGTGTTGGATCAGGTAGAAACACTACCCAAACCTTCCAGTGAATCATGCTGGCTCTTGCCTTTTAGAACGAGAAGTCTGCTTTACTGTAAGGGTCATGATCCCCTCTTTGACACCCCCAAGAAATGGCTGGCTTCCTTCAGCGAACTAATGCGACGGCTCAAAGGAGGCCCAACCTCACATTTCAAAGCAAGATAAGCACCAAGGCGCCACAGCCGCTGGTTATTCCAGAGCTGTATGAAGAAGAGGGGGAAGAAATTACCTAGAGGTGATTGCAGGCTAACAGATGTGCCCTGAAGGACTTGAAATAAGGAGAACACCACCTTCAGCCTTTGGGGAGACAGGACAAGTATTCAACTGAGCCAGACGACCTGAGGCCAAAGTTACAGCACTTTGTCAGGGCTTGTATTTCTTCTGCCCTTGCTTTATTTGCCCCATGGCTATGCAGGGAACTTTATCCTCCAAAGTTGTCAATTTGCAAGTCTCATGAGTGTTTAATAATCTGGTTTTTGCTAATGTGTATTTTGAGCCAGTCTTCGTTCATCAAAACCAATTTTCTTCTAGAAGTAAAGAATGGTTTCAATATTTGAAACAGCAATGCGGGAGGTCCCTTGGAGAGTTGTGTTCAGACTTAAAGTTTACTGAAGTTTCCAAGTAAGATTGTTTACTATGTTTTAGAAGCATTATTTGTTATTAAAAACAAATACTACACAAATAGGGATAGATACCTAAAGGTGCTTGGTTTTGCACCTTAATTGCCTTCTAAGAGGTTTTCCTTTCCTTCTCTCTTCCTTAAAACTTACAATTCAAGTATCTTTGTAACTAATCTGTAGTAGAACAGAAACAACACTTGAGCATGGGTGTGTAATTGCAAGCTCTGTCATAAGTTCACCATGCCCCTAAGAGAGCTTCAGCCCAGATTTTGACTACGTGTAAGGTTTATTTACAAAATGCATTAGAAACACTATGGCAAGGCTGCTGGAACTACGCAAAAAACAACCAGTAGGATTTTTAGGTAATTTATTTTTTAGCTAATAAGGCTAAATTTGGGGTTCAGACACTCTGAACCACAACCCTTGACAACATAGTAATGTTCTGCCTGAAAGACACCAAACATCTTTGCTTTCTACAGATTTTGAGTTTCTGCTATCAACATCAGCCAAATGTAACAAATAGGATGAAACAGGTTCAGTGAAGCAGAGATGTCCTTGGAGCATTCTCCACACTTCCCACCACCTCCAGCAAAGAACAACAACAAAAGCAAACAAGACAGTAGCAGCAAAGCAGTGCTTGGGATATTTCTAACCCTACAGCAAAAAACACACCTAAAGACTCAGAAGAAAGCCTTCCAATTTCCAAATAACCTCCACTGACCCAAGAGGTTTCCAAATTCAGATAAATTTTGGTAGCACCACGCACACTTGGCTACTTTCAGGCTAATGCTGATAAATACGGAGGTTCCTTGCTACAGGTCTCTGTCAGGATGCATTCAGAACACACTTTCAAAAAGACGTGTCATTACAGCATGGAAACACCGATGAGTGATTTGCCACTGACATCCGAGGAGCCCAAGCATGCTCTCCGGGATAGAGTCGACTTTCAATGCTGTTCTGCGAGCATGTGGAGGAGAAGAAAGCCCGCAGCCTTCCAAACCGCAACAGGCTCCTCCGTCTTTGTTTCCCACACCTCAGACAACTCCTTCCCTATGAGAAATGGTCTTCTCAAGTCAATTTACTGACTGAGGACATCTAGTGGGCCTTTGCTTAAGTATCAACGCCACAAAAAAATAAGAGCATGATGTATTAAAAACCATCATTACTATTAAATCTTTCTTTAAAACAAAACTAAATATAAGACATTTACTTTTTAATTCAGTAACTGATGCTACCAAAAAAAAAAAAAAAATCACAGTCTATTTTCCTAAGCCTCTTCCAATGTGGTCATACCAACAGAAGTGCTTCAGATTCTTTCCCTTTTTACATTTTTCACTTGGGCTGCTGTTTCTCAGAGACTGAGGTCACCAGATGCTTAGACCGGTATTTCAGACTTTGAGGTCAACAGATCATTGTTATGTTTTGAGTGTTTCATGGGCCTAAACCCATCACTAGAGTCAAACAACATTAGCAATCTCATCAGTATTACTGGTTGGAAGAGTTCCATGGCCACAAACCACCAACCACAGAGCCCCAAACTGCAGGGCAGCAATCATTCATTTAAACTTGGGAAAGGTAGAACTTTTCATTTTTGCCCATTCATAAAGTCCTGTCAACTGTAAAACAAATAAATACTTACTATTGAGTCACTAATAGGCTATTGATCATTAGCAGTTTCTACAAAGGAGTTAATTTCTGGGGTTTTTTTCCATCAGGAATAACAAGATGAAGACATTTTAAGACATGATCTGATACCTGACAGATTTTGATTTCTTTTTTTTAAATGGGCAAAAACTCTGTTTGGATTTCTCTAAGCTGAGAACTTTTGTTTTGGATTACTGCAGCTGCATGAGAAGTTTTCAAAAAAGACTTCAAATACTGTGTGTCACTTTTGGATTCTCAGTCCATCTTCTACTTTAGTTGTGGAACAGACATTTTATTTCCTGTTTGCATCTCCTCCAAATTATTGATTTAGAGCACTATCTGAAACCATAAATAATAAGCACCTGAACTTTATCTACTACACTGAAGATTTACTTCAAAAAAATGAAATAAAATATATGTGTATTTGTATCCCCAAACAGCCCCTTTTCAATAACTGAGGGATGTGTGCCAAGTACTCACACTGTTCATTCACTTCTCTGGGTAGATCATACAATGATTGATAACTCAGCCTGTGCTCCAGCCTGTCCCTTAATTGCCTTAAATACCTGTTTCATCATATTCCCTCCACCAGCTCCCATGTTTAAGAGGCACAAGAAGCCAGGCCACAAGGATTTTTTATGGATTCAAAGTAAAAATAAAGACAAACTGAGACAGGAGAACCTTCTCCCACCCCTCCCAATCGAAGCTAAATGTACTACTGAAATATACTTTGGTTTAAGAGTGGATTGATTGGCAAAAGCCTTTTCTCCTTTTCTTTCCAACATTAGCTCAAAGCCAACAGATCCCCAAAGAAGCCAGCACCAGCCTGAAACAGGTCAGAGCACTTTTCTGGGAAGGGTGGGGGGAAGCTGCATGGAGAACAGCTCTTGCATAGTCAAATGACAGTATTTACAATGGAAAAGCCAAAATAATTTCAGATTTCTAACATTAAACCAAAAAAAGAGGGAAAATTGGTAACTGGGACACTATTTATTCTCTCTCGGTGAATTCACCCAAACATGCAGAATAGTTCACTAGTAAAAGGCACTAGGGTCTGTTTTTTACTGTGTGAAATCAAATTGCCTTCATTTTACATGCTGAGTGCAGGGAGGGTACAAGAGCATACATACTGAACCCAGCAGCATGAGAAAGATGATGGGATGAGCTATCATAATGGCTTGCACACTGAAGCCCTATGGCTAAAGAGCAGTGTCATATCCTTGACTACAAGGCAATCTCGAGATAAGGATACAGCTCCCTTTGGGAGCTGAAGGATGACGCATTTGGGTGCTAGGTCAGCCTTTAAGGATGAGATTTCCCTTCTGCCCACACTGTGTTTGATGCTGTCTTACTGAATGAGGTTACTTTCTCAGGTACTGATAAGAGCAGGATACAGGTTCCATTGTTACCCCAATTCTTCATTTCTTACCATGAGATCTGTGTGACGTTAATGGAGTTCACGGTTCACACCAGACTGAAACTCTCTGACCATCCATTCAAAACAAGAAGCTATGAAATTTAGAACTTTTCTAGGAGAAGCAGAAGAACGAGTTCATTTGGGCTCAAGTTAATACCTCCCAACACTGTTGACTCCTGTGAACCCTAAACACAATGCTGTTTCTTCTGTTCATGAGATCTGTGCTTTTGTGCTGAAAATAAGAGTCCTACCAGTAAGACACTGCGGGTTTTCTTCCTCGCACCCAGAAGCATGACCAGCAGTGTGATGGTAAGTCTCACCTATAACTATGCTACAATACCGACCAGACATCTGCTGGGTTATCTCTTTGTCAGCTTCAGTGTAGACAATAGCTCTCTAAGATTTTGCTCAGTGCTATCTAAAACACCTCCCACAGAGGAGCTTTCATATCTCTCTGTTTGAAGGCTAGGGCTTTTCTACCACTCTTAGCGCTAGGCATGAGGGTCTTTCAGAGACAGGGACCAAGCCCAGGCCTTACTTAATGCCTTACCGTGAACAAATAAGAAATTAACATTTAAACAATACACCCCAATAAGCAGATGGTCATGGCCTCAGTTTTTGCCCTGAGCCTTGTAGATTGTCCCTCAGTATCTACTTAGCAGAGTGCAGACTCTGTGCCAGCACTATCTGTGCCTGGAGAGGTGTGTGCATTTCAAATGGATATCATGATAAAAAAAGATTGCAAATGGGCAAGGAACCGAGGACTGGAGAGAATTAGCCTAGTAAAGGCCATGAATACAAGGCAGACTTATGGTTCAAGATTCTTGTTTTCCCATACTTGCAGCAGGTACAGGTGACCTATAATCTTCCCTCTGTGTCCTCCAGGCACCACAGACAGCCATCTGTAATCCCACAGGGTTTCATCATCAGTAAAGTCTCTTGACTAGCTGTTTTCCTCTTTGCAATGTTTTGCTACCAGTCTTCAAAATTCAAATGTGTTTACAATTATTTCGATTCTGTCACAACCGGCCCATGTTGTCATCTGTTTTAATCAAAATCTGATCTCCCAAGGGGAAGCAATTATACATGATTCCCCAGTTACATTAAAAAAAAAATACTCCAGATCTCAGAAATAAGAAAAAGCTTTAATAACTAAAAAATATTCTACAGGTTACAATAATATACAATGAAACACAGAAAAACAAAGGTTTTAAAAATTAGATGCAGGCTGTTCATATTCCAATCTTTTCCTTTTTTAAAGTAAAATAATTTTCCCCCAGTGGGAGAGAATAGAAGGGGATAAAGCTTGAGTCAGCTTAGACTGACTGGGACTTCTAATACTGAATTTTGCAGTTAATTTGACAAATCTGTTTAGTCTAAAGAGGTCAAATAATCTCACATGTAAGAAGGAAGAACTATTATAAAACTAGTTTATTGTTTTAATCCCTGGTATGAATATCTCTGATTAATTGAAAATTAATTCAGCTTTGTTTTTGCTATTGTTTACACAGCACTAAGAACATCAGACACTTTATAAATGCTGGAGGCTGACTTACATAACTGAAATAGGAATACGTGACCTTTATATGAGGGAGGGAAGCTGAGCATTGTTTAATTATGTTCTCTGACTGGTACCAGGCTGTACCTTTTGCTAAGATGAATAGCACTAAAGATACAAAATGCATGCTTTGTGGAGCACCGGTCCCAAAGGAAGACAGACAGACTGAGGTCCACAATAGCTTTCCTGTTCTTACAGGACAGATAGTGTCTTTGCTAGCAAAATGCTTAATCATCATAAATTCCTTGCATGTGTCTTCACTTACAGCTGGACAAGCTGTCATGCCAATGCATCACTTGGGTTACCTCACCTGATAGACTCTTTGAAATTATTTATTGCAACCTTTCAAGTGCACTACAAACCTGCAGGGGAGGACTCCATTCCACAAGGTACCATCTAAACAAGTAGCCCTTCCACACAAGGGCTAAAGTTCACAGTCTCAAATTCAGGCAATGATATCCTGGCTGAGAAAGCAGGCAAACAGGCCTAGGTAGTGAGGGTAAATCCACACACTGGTCTAGATGTAGCAGCCACTAAGGGACTTGGAATTTTATTTGTGTATTTATTTAATTAAAGCCACAAAAGAAGTGCATTTACAAACTGCCCTAAGACCTGAACCCCTTCATTCCTGTTCCAACATGTAAGATCCCAAGGAGCAAACAACATTTTTGTAATCAACTCTAATCTATGCATGTTAAAGTGAAAAAAGAAAGAGGACTGCTTTGTATCAAAGCCTGGGCCACCGTTTGCTCCAGTGGCCCAAATGGGGCTACCCCAGCCCAGCAGTGCTAATATGGAGGCCAGGCCTGGTTATATCTCCTCACGTCCTGCATAGGATGAACTCTGCAAAAACCAAAACCGACTTTTAAGGTTATACACGGGCAAAGGCTCTCCTGCAGCTCAGGATCCTGGCTGAGAAGGCTCCACGGGCACAGCTTCGGCCCAGGCCCAGCCTCTGCTCCTGCCGCCCCATGGCCGGGCCGTTGGCGCCCTCTGCCGGCCCCGCCGGGGTGACCCGAGGGACAGACGTGCGGTCGCTGCTGCCCAGGAAAAGGAGGATGGGGCTGGCCGTAGGGTATCCGACAGCTCAGGAAGTGTGGGTGGTCGTCCCTCTTAAAAACTGGCTAGCTAATGAATCAGAGTACAGTTATTCCTAGGAAAGGGAGATCCCAGAGCCTCTTTACAAGTCCAGTGGTGCCAAAAGAACTAGTCACTGTCTGCACCTGAAGCGTATCTGTACAAGGCTCTTCTGTATGGTGTTTAATAGAACCCCATCATGGCAGGGGTTGGAAAGGTCCTCTAGAGATCCTTTAGTCTAACAGCACTATGACTTACCTTGGTTGGTGAGGCCAGCAACTTCTGCACCTGCATCCCTCACACTGTGCTAACTAAAGCTCTGTACCCGAGCTGGGAAGCAAAGCTTTGCAAGTCCGTCCACTTTCCTTCCACTGCAGCTCTGGCTAGGCAGGCACAACAATCAACTGGATGACCCTCTTACTAAAGCAAAACTCAACCTTTGCATCTACCCTTTCATTTTAAGTAGAGAGTATCTACAGCCAGGTTCACAGTAAAGAGACAAAAAGCAAGACCCAGTGAACAAGAAAGAAAATAACAATAAATTGCTTTAACTCTCACCTGCTATCTCATGAACTCCTTTTGTGAGATGAGGCTTCTTCTGGCAGAAGGAAGCTGTGGCTATCTCACTTCTAAACCCAAAAGGCATGTTACCTTTTGGAAAGCAGCTACACCCACAATCAAAAAGAGAGACTCCCTGAAGCATGCTCAGTCCCCACCTGCCACGACCTCTGCAAGCATTGAAAAAGAGATAGACAGCCCTTGGGAAGCCTTTAAAAAACACAGCTTCAGGGAAAGTGCCTCACATGACCGAGCAATAAAGGTCTGGCAAGGCTGAATAAAGTGTTTTCAGCTGTGTTTTAGGGCAAGCCACAAGTTTGAATAAGGGCTGTTGCTGCTTGGCAATTTTAATATTCTTCAATGACCACGCTAGGCCTTTTGCAGTAGGAGAACAAGCCAAAACAGCTTTCAGGGTTATCCAAATTTGCAAGTGGAGAACAATGTGTGTTCCTTCCCCACCTGCTGCTCCAGGGCATTATCTCTCTGGATTTAATAACTAATGGGATTAAGCTGTCATGAAAAGAGAAAGGAGCAGGCGACAAATGTCTGATGTGAGAAATTATTATAACTTGCCCTACTACTTCCAGAAGGGATGTGATTCCTTCCAGATGAAGGAATCATTAGACAATGAGGTGATGATATCAGAAGAGCTGACTGCAACTAACCAAGCATCATAATGGTTCATAAAATGTCACTTACGGGAGTCTGGAGGTTTTTGTTTTGTTGAAGACTGAGATCAGTTATGTGTAAAGTATTTGGTCTGTAACCTTTCTGCACTGACAGGTCAAACAGCCCCCTTGTTTGAGAAGTTATAACTGTGTTATGGGCAATGGCTTAATTCCTCTGTTCTAGACCCATTTGAGATGGAGCAATTTTTGTCTCTTTGCTCCCCTTGAACATTTCACGCAGCCTTCAGATGAAACTTGCTGCTCACTTTTCTGCTACCACTTTCTTTTCCCCTCAAGCCCCACAGACTCCAGTTTCTATACTCTCCTACTCATTTGACAATACTTGTGGAATTGAAATGCATGGGGCATAAGTTATTTAATTCTAAGGTGAAGGGTGCTCCACAGTTTACTATATCAGATAAGTAGATTTTAGTCAGGTGAGGGCAGTATTACAAAACGTGTTGGTTCTCAATGTCACATGTCACTGCTTTTCCTCCCAGTGCAAGTACTTATGTTTCAGGTTTGCCTTCTGAAATGACCTAGGCTGGAAAGAAATAAGCTCAGTGAAAAGGAAAGGAGATACGAGATGTCTGCCAAATCATCTCAGAGATCCAGTTTACTGTGGGGCCACTTCAACATTCTGCAAAGGAGATAGCAAATGCTATGGCCAGGGAGTGAGTGCCCAGGACAGGAGTATTTTCTCAAGCAGAGCTTTTCTGCCAAAGGCAACATGTTGCCCTAGCCAAAGATTTCTGCATGTTTGCTTTAATCCTGAAATTTGAAATTGAATTACTTTGATCCCTACTGCACATTGTAGTTACTTTGTGGGTATATCACTCTTTTATCTTGCTCTCTATTCCCTTGCCCTTACTTCTCCCAAATTGGTTTACACAAATCCTTGGACATGCCACAGACTGGTCATCAGTTTCCTTGAATAGGCAAGTGACAAAGATGACAATTCTTGCCTCAATATAGAGGTCAAATTGGGCAGAGCTCTGAGAAATCTGATTTAGTTGGAGGTTCCTGCCTACTGAAATGGACTCAGACTAGATTTTTCAAGGTCTCTTCCAGCACAAACCATTCTATAATTCTATTATTCAGATGGTAGCTTGGGGAGGAGAGAGAGTAGGTCAGCAAAAAGTCCCCTCATCAAATGTAACTGAAAAGCAGTCTTTACTGAGGCAGATATACTCATGTGTATATTCAGGAGCATTTATTTGTTTTTGAAAAATTCCATTTATGACTTATGAGTTCATTTGCAGTGCAGTATGATGAGAAGCAGCTGTGGAATTCCCATTGGTGATAATGCAAATACAGTAATTGAGGTTAATTCAGGCTGAGGATTTTTAATTCTTCTTGTCTGGTTCTCAAGTAGCTTATTCTACAGATAAGGAACTAAAGAGTATTAAGAACTTCCCTCAAAAGCAATGGATAACTAAAATACAAACTAAGGAGAATTACAAAACTCTTCTATCACTTAATGCAATGGACTAGAAGTTGGATTAGAAGGGATTGTGACTGAAGAGTATCTGCATGAATGATCTGGGATGTATAGGCTGAGCTCATAGGTCAGGTATTACCGGAAGCTGGATAAGGGTACCCAGTCTCAGCCTCCACATATGTGAGTAGAGAGGGCCTGATGCTTATTTCAGTAACTGAGCAAAATCACAACCAAACTTATTTATCATTCACAGGTTTACAGTGAAGCAGGTGATTTAGACAATTCTATTTGGAGATGGGTATTGAAAGTTTGGAACTATGAGATATTTTGCTCTTCTTCTTCCAGATGTACTCACAGGGCAATTCATAACCCTTAGAGCATAATTAACCATAGGACAGGAGAATCTTGTTAACACTGTTTTACAAAATGGTTAAGATGCATGCCCAGGGCCATGGAATAAATCAGTGGCAGAGCAGGAAACCACATTGAGGAAGGTGAGGTGATTTGCTCTCTGTAGCATTCAGATGCTCAGGAAGGGCGACACACTCCTTTCTGTCATCTGTTGGGAGTACTGGGCATAAGTGTGTCTTAACACATGGTGTTCCCTCTATTAAGAGTCATGATCAGCTGGTTTATAACTCTCTGGGCCTCTTAGGTAAAAGCCTTACTCTTTTCTTCCTTTTGCCTCTATGCCTAACCTTGTGCTTAAAAATTCAGTCCCAAGCCAGGGAAGTAATTGCTGTGTGCTGGGTTTTTTTAGCAGTTGTTAGATTGGTTTATCTTAACGTCAAAACTTCACCTTGGTGTACTTTTTCCTATCGCAGCTACTTTTTCCAACAGCAGCTACCAAATGCTATCCCACTTGAAATAAATATAAACCATATAGGATTAATACTAACACAAACATGACATGAAATAACAATGCAGTTGTTAATCAGAAGAATTTTTACTTGATAATTTACCCACAGGCAGAAAGAGGTATCTGTATGTAACAAATAGGTAATTTATTAACAATACCTTTTCTGTGAAATATCACAGATATTTCTCAATCACTTGTCAGGTAGTGGCCTGTTTGCTCTGGCAGCGGCTCCAAAAGCTGTCCAGCACCTCTGCACTTGAGAAGGAATGACTCCCTTGCTCAGAGGAGTGCAGCCCTCACCATTGCTCTGCTGTCATTCACCTGAAAGGTGACATCATTTGAGATTTATAAACATTTAAGCACTTTGTGTACTTTCAGAAAAGCAATTATTGATTGAACACTGTTTGGTCTCTAGACTTTCTCCAGTGCACGCATACCAAAGAAATAAAGGTGAACCTGATGTGGAAGCAAAATCTTAAAACATTGTGGCAACTACGGCACCTTCCAGCTTCCAAACACACAGAATTCACACTCCTCCTAAACTTCATCTGTTTTAAGCTAAAGAATAATACAGTGTTTCCTTGGAGGTCCTGGGAGGGAGGTTTTGCTGCAGTTCTTTTCTACCAGTCTCCTCCTGTCTTTCTTTAAACATTCTTGACCTGAGATGTTGAATGCAAAATTTTAGCCTCATCAGTGATGAAGCAAGGGAGAAGTTTGTCTGCAAACTGTATTTTTTTTTTTTCTCACAAAAGCATGGCATTGCTGACTCACAGTCAGCTTTTGACTTCATGTAGACCTTGAAGTAATTTCTGTTTGAATTTGCCACCATTTTGACAGTGAACCACTGAAAATTGCTTTTGAAGCATGGCTGTCTAAGCCTGTTTTCACACTCACTCTGCTTCAATAGTTTTGTCAAGATGCAGATATTTTGCTGTCTTATCAGCACAAATGAAAGCAAATAAATCATTCACAACGATGTGAATGTGAAATGGAATTGTCACAATAAAGTAGTTCTGAGTGTATTTCAGTCCACTGGTCTAAAGAACATATTACCCTTAAAAAAGAAGATAATAAGAAAATGGTATCATTCAAAACTGATTTCAACAGCCTTACTCAGCTTTGGAGTCAAAAGGGGGAGGGAGCTGACCCCAGATATGGGTGTCTTAAACTCACTTAAAACTCCAGTTATACATTGAGCAGTGTTTAGAGGGCAATTCAGCTTATCCTAGTGTAGAATTTCACTCACATTAAGTCATCTACACACCAGGAACCTAAATTTAGGCAACTAGAATCATGTCCTACCCTGTCATTCTCTCTGTTTATCTGTCTTTGTCTATCTTTTCTCCACAAAGTCCATTCTGCAGTCACAAAAGGAATTCAGACTGTTTTGTCATGTGAAAGATCATCTTGCTGAGTTGAAGGGTGAGATCCTCTTTCCTAAAATGCAATCTTACTCGCTGAGAATGCCAGGCAAACCAATCCAGCACCAGGCTAGAAAAAGAATAAAACCAGCAACACAAACCCACAGGGTTACTTGGTTGAGTTTGTACAGGTAACAGCCCCATTCTTCGGGGTGAAAACTCTTCCTTTTGTTCAAATCTGGAGCAATCTCCACATGCAGATGCAAAGAACTGCAGCGGAGAAGGTGAAGAAATGTAAATCCCTAGTTAACCCTCTTCTCTGACTACTGTTACTGGAAAGGGGGAGAAGGGGAAGAGAAGAGGTTAAAGCAGGAAGCAGGATTTATCACCTCAGCTAGAATTCAATTTAGTTAACCATTAGCTAAGAGGTGAATCCAGGTGCCTCCCTTGGCTGTAGGAGCTCTCCAGAGTCACAGAAAGGACCTCCAACATGGTTATGTCTACAAAGTGAGTGGAAATGGCTCCACACACAGCTGGATAGAACTGAAAAAATTGGCATTTTGATAATTTTATAGCTATATTTTCCCCCCTAATATTTCCATTGTGTTGGATATATATGGTTAATATTTGAAGCTTTTTTAATAGCTTGAGTACAGCTCTCCCAGTCGTGGTCAGAAAATTGAGCAGCACAGAAAGAAAGGGAAAATTTTTAGCAGATCCGTGGAGGCCAATAGCAATAACATATCTACAAGTTTTTTTACTCATTCTCCCACACACCAATTTAGATTAAAATGTGGAAGAAAAAAAGTGTAGGTGTGTGTAATACAGAACACAGACTTTGTTAGGCTAGGTGAAGCCAAATTTTCTCACTGCCATATTTTGCTAGAAGACCTAGCTGCTCCTTATATGTAGAAAAGATAATCTATCTTCCCCATCTTGATATCTGCATCTACTGCATTTGTCCTCACAAAACCAGGCAGGCAACCACTCTTTGTTCCCATCTAGTAGCTGAGAGAAGGAAGCCAAGAAGATAAAAGGTCATGTCTTGTATGTACTCAAATCCAAATTTTTAATACCAGTGAAGACTCTCCAGGCCCCCACCAGCTGCCATTTGTCACCCTGTACCTCCTACTTATGTGACCTGGAGCCCTGTCTCATCTCATACATCCCAGCAAATACTCCCTGGGCCAGACTGTACTCTTGTAGATAATCAGGTCCGGACAGCTGGTACTCCCAGCCAGTAAGATTGGCTATAGCTAGGAAATGTGATCTGGGACATGGACTAGAAAGACTTCAATCCATCTCACATCTGCTTTATGGCCATAGCTTGCACACAGATCTTCTCTCTGCCAGGATGTTGCTTACTGCAAAGGTGTGAAGGGTGTTCTTTCTCATATCAGTGACTTTCCTTAGTGTTGTCTGTACCCTCATACCTTGGGTTTCTTTTGCTTAGACATACAGAATGCAGAAGACTCCAGTTGCACCTACCTTCTTTCCTAGTTTCCTATTAAAATGATAAGACAAATGATAAGAAAACTCAGGCCATACCACTAGGAAGGAGGACCTCAGCACACACTTCTAGGGATGTCTTCAAACATACAATCCCGTGTTTTCCACTTATATTTGTACAGCCCATTTGAATATTTTATCTCCTGGTAATAATTATTTCTATGAACCTTTGTTTATAATGCTTGTTGTATGCTAAATGTGTTCTGTGTGACTTGAACTCCTGCGAGTCCCAAAACCCAGCTTGTGATAGGCACAGTGGACTGGCTACATGCCAATTAGAATCATAGAATCATTACGGATTGGAAGGGACCTTGAAAGATCATCTAGTCCAATCCCCCTGACACAGCAGGATCACCTGGACCAAGTCACACAGGAACACATCCAGGCGGGTCTTGAACATCTCCAGTGAAGGAGACTCCACAACCCCCCTGGACAACCTGTTCCACTGCTCTGTCACCTCACTGTGAAGAAATTCCTTCTCAGGTTGATGTGGAACCCTCTATGTTCCAGCTTACAACCATTAGAAGCCAAATTACACAATTACTGATTAAAATATTATTGATAACACTCTAGTAGCAAAACAGCCGAACTGAAATGTTACTCTTCAAAACTTTGATTTATTCACATTATGAGGCACCTAAAGGGCACCTTCAACTCAACTTTATGTTTAACTGTTAACATCCTTTATCATGTGATGGCAGTTCCTCAGGCAACCAGGCAGATGTGAAAAACATTCCTTTCCTTATGACCAACTGTGAAATTATATTCTCTATCAAACTGCAAACAACATAACTGTATGGCTTGTGTAAGAAATTATACAAAATAATTCTACTCTGATTAGGTTTTTGTTTAATTTTGTGGAAAAGGTTGAGAGAAGTGCACTGTGTTCTTTTAATCAATTTGGACAGAAATCTGAATGTAAAGAAAAAGCTCTGGAGAGCCTGTATGATAAAACAAGATCTGACTTTGATTCTAAAAAATATAAATACAGGAAACATGGAGGAATAGACCTGACACTCTCCATGAAACTCAGATTATCTTTTCTCCTTGTTTTACATACCACAGACCAAACTTGCACCAAACTTGCAAACAACTCTTGTGCAGGCCTTTGGTACCTTTCTTTCTTGCCTCAGAATTGTTTCAAATTTGTGCTGACTTGGCTGCATTAATGACAAAAAGTGAAATAATATTGTAACATCCAAGAATATAGGAAGAATTATTAGGTTCACAGAATAACTGAGATTGTAAAGGAGGTAATTGAATATCACCTGCTGCTTGTGGGAGGGATAGTTACCTTTCATGATTTGTGCAACTAATTTTTCTCCAAGTATAAGTATCTCCTCGTATCTCCAAGAATAAGGGTCCTACAATCTCTCTGGCACCTTGCCTGACCATCCTCATGGTGATAATTTTATTTCCTAGTAGGTATTCAGTTCCCTGTGTTTCAGGCTGTACTCATGACCTCTTGTCCTGTCGCTCTGCACTTCTGAGAAAAGCCTGGCTCAATCATGTCTGCAGTCTCCCCCTAGCTAGGTTCAGACAGTGATAACTTCTGCTTGATCTGTCTCTTCTCCAGGCTGAAATCCTTCCACCTCCGCTTGTGTGTCCTGTGCCCTAAATCCCTGACTATTTTGGTGGCCACATGCTGAACTTGTTCTTGTTAGTCCGTATCATTCTTGTACTGGGAACCCCAAGCAGGGCACAGCAGTCAGGATGTGGCCTCATTGTTGTTGAGCAGAGGGGAAGAATCACCGACGTCTGGGCTTTCTTGCTATATCCTTTCCAAAGTCCCTCTGAAGAGCAGCCCAGCCCTACAGTGTATCAACTGCTCCTGCAGTGTCCTCTGCCTTGGTTATTTAATAAAAGCATAAAACACTGTTGGTCCTAGTATTGATTCCCGAGGCATACTGCTGGTAACTGGTCACCAGTTGAACTTTGTACCACTAGCGGATTGCAAACAACCCTCTGAGCCTCGCAGTCCAGCCAATTTTCTACCTACCTTATCTTCTACTTATCGAGTCCGTATCTTGCTAGTTTGGCAATAAAGATATTGAACAAAACAGTGTCAAAGGCCTTGCTGGAGTCTAGAAATGTTGTGTCCACATTTTTCCCTTAAACCATAGAGCCAGTTCTAACATCATAGAAAGTGTTCAGGATGAAAAGGCCTGATTTGCCCTTAGTAAATACATGTTGTCCTTCCTGTATGTGAAATGGCTTGTAAGAGGTCTTTCTGTGTCACCTCCCAGGGACCAAGCTGGGGCTAACTAGTCTTGAGCTCTCCAGATCCTCCTTCTTGCATGGTTTGAAATTTGCCTTTTTCTGATCACCAAGAACCTCACTGTGACCAATGATAGAGAGGCTTTGCAGTAACATATGTCAGCTTCCCTAAGTCCTTAGATGTCTCCCTTCCTTGGACTTGTCTACGGCTAATTAGCTTGGCCCTAGCACCCATTAATTCTGTCTCACTGTACTCTAACTGTGGTTTCTCTTGCACAGGCTCTATTAGGAGCTCAAACACCTGAGACCAGAAGCCAAATGTGACCAGTGATAAACATGAAGGAACCAGGCACTGAGCACGTTTCTATACTTAGACATGAGGTCCCAGCCTCACTGAAGAAAGGACCAACTTTATTATCAGCCTTCACTTTTGCTGCAAATGTTCTTGTCTTCTTGTCCTTCACATCCTTTGCTAGAGGCACTTCCAGCTGAACTTTGGTTTTCCTAAACCCATCCCTGCATGCTCTGCCAATGCCTTTATACACCTCCCATATAGTTTGTTCTTTACTTCTCGTTCTTGGATTTGGTTTTGGTATGTCATCGATTTAAGACCACTACACTAACAGTGACAGCTTTAGATTATTTTACACAGGCATCCCACTGCATATCCGTACAGTCAACAGACCCTTCTCATCCTAAGTTTCTTCAGAAGTAAAGTTTTCTGATTTTTCTTCTCCATTTCTGATTACCTCCCAACTTAATTTCATTCTATCAATTTTAGCTCATGTCTTCATTTTCTCGAAGTTGTGCTGACACAACCTCCAAATCTAAAATTAATTGAACATTTTTAAGCAGCATCTGTGTATTTTTTGAGTCTATGTTGAGCCAGTGTAATTGTGACAGACTGAAAAAAGTGTGCATGTTATACCTGAATTAAACCTTGTATTACCTTTAACTGATTACACATGGGATTCATTTCGTTAAGTTTCCAATAATAAGAACTAAGTACATGTAACTGGATACATCAGTATTAATAAATATATTATTCTAATAATATAATATTAACAATATATGTTTTTATTATCAATGTCTAAGCAATATATATTTTAATGGAAATTATATATTATATTATTCATATTTTTATTAATATATATTAATATATACTTAAGAATTTATCATTCCATCCAAACTTTTAAGTGTTTACCAGCTGCATCTTACAAATACAGTAAAGACTCTTGGGACAAGATATGGAGATCTGGGTTTTTAATTATAAAATGCACCAAGCTAACAGATGAGATTTTCCTCATTCTGCCTTTTAAACCCAAAAGAATACCATGTAGCTATGCCAGTTATTCTCCCTTATTCCAAAGTTAATAAGGTGGTTAACAGATGTAGTTGAATTTCACAGGGGAAAAAAAACCCAGCAAAACAAAATCACAGTGGGTGGCTACTCAGACACTGATTTTTAGGTGAGCTGAAACATCTTCATCTCCACTGGGAATTGGTGGTCCTTTATACTCTCAGTACCTTTGGATGGAAGAAACCAGGTCAAATCTACCACCACATAAACAGCAGGGCAGTGTCTGGTGCTGACAGGACTGGGGAATTCAGCAGGATTACTCAATGTATTTATTTATGTATCACAGAATCACAGAATGATTGAGGCTGGAAAAGACCCTTAAGATCATCAAGCCCAGCCTATGACTTAACATCACCACGATCAGCTAGACCATGGCACTAAGTGCCACATCCAGTCTTCTCTTAAACATCTCCAGGGATGGCGACTTTACCACCTTCCTAGGCAGTCCATTCCAATGTCTTATCATCCTTTCCATGAGGAAATTCTTAATATACAACCTAACCCTCCCCTGGTGCCATGCCCTCTTATCTTATCACTAGTTGCCCAGGAGAAAAGCCCCGACACCCACCTGTCTACAGCTTCCCTTCAGGTAGGTGTAGAGAGGGAGAAGGTCCCCCCTGAATCTCCTGTTCTCCAGGCTAAACAATACCAGTTCCCTCATCCTCTCCTCATAAGACTTTTCCTCCAGCTGCTTCACCAACCTCATTGCTCTCCTCCTCTGGACCCTCTCCAGTACCTCAATCTCTTTCTTGAAGCAAGGGGCCCAGAAATGCACACAGTGCTCAAGGTGAGGTCTCACCAGCACCCAGTACAGGAGGAGAATCACATCCGTAGTGCTGCCGGCCACACTACTCCTGCTACAAGCCAGGATGCCATTGGCCTTTTGTGCCACCTGGGCACCCTGCTGATTCATGTTCAGCCAGTTGTCAGCCATTACTCCCAGGTTCCTCTCTGCCAGGCTGCTCTCTAGCCACTCATCCTCCAGCCTGTAGCTGCATGGGGTTATTGTGGCCAAAATGTAGGACTTTGCACTTAGGCCTGTTAAACTTCATCGTGTTGGCTTCTGCCCATTGACCTAGACTGTCCAGATCTCTCTGCAGCATCTTCCTCCCCTCCAGCAGATCAACAGTCCCTCCCAACTTGGTATCATGCATGAATTTGCTAAGGGTAGATTTGATCCCCTCATCCAGGTCATCAATAAAGATGTTGAGTAGAACTAGGCCCAGTACTGATCCCTGGGGGACACCACTGGTCACTGGACACCAACTGGATATGGCACCATTCAGAACCAACCAGTTTTTAACCCAGCAGAGGCTGTACCCATCCAAGCCATGGGCTGCCAGGTCTTCCAGGAGGATGTGGGAGACTGTGTCGAAGGCTTTGCTGAAGTCTGGGCAGACCACATCCACAGCCTTCCCCTCATCCACTTGGTGATTATCAAGGTTTGCGATTTTGGCCTTATAATAGCAGCAAGTTTCTGATCACATTCCTAAACACAGGTTATGGGGGAAGCAAGAAGTCCAGGTTAGATCTCCTCATCCCAAAATCCCATTTTACTGTTCTCTCACACACCCACAAACTAAAGCATACTGTCCTTTCATTATTACCTATGGCTGTTATTCTTCTGACACGTGTGATTCATTCAGTTTGCTCATGCAGTAGCATGCACATGCATTCAAAATGTAAATGCACTAATCTTATGAAAACTATTGCTTGACAGTTTAAGGACTTATGTCCAAACAAAGGATCTACACAATGGGAATGCTAATATGCACTGTTCTCTGTGCATCCCATTCTATTTTCAATAGCCATAAATAGTGTATATAACAATGAAAGTAAAACTGAATAATGACTATGATAATTCACACGTCTTGCTGCCATTTCTGTTTACTATTGGGTGTTATATGGAGTCAAACCCTCGTACTTTCCTTCTTCCAGCTTCCTTTAGCAGGATAGCAGCTTTAACAGGGCATACAGTACAAAGCATACAATATAAGATATACAGTACAGTCGTGTAATTTTTTTATCTTTGTGTAGGAAAGCTTTTTCACTAGGTAGTATTGAACAACTAGGACAGCAATAAATTTTTCCCTTAACCTTCACACTTCTTTTAATCAGAAACATGTGTCTATATATATCTTTGAGTTGAACATGAGACTCATCTTTCCTCTTAACAGCATTTTCTTTGTATTTGGCAAAACTACCGACTTAGCTTAACTGCTTTTTAGTAAGTTTTTAGTGTTTGTTCTCTGAGTTGTTTTTGAAATCCTTTTTCATGTTAGGTAAATCTTGGTGCTGATAAGTCTAACAACCAAGGAATTAATTTTACAAATCAAAATTTGAAGAAATCCCATAGTGTTTATTTATGCATTTAGGAGCGATCTAAATTCCATTATCAAGATTACATTTCCAAATTACCTGATTGGCTTTTGGATTAAAGGGGAAAGACTGGCATTTTGAAAGTCTAGTTATTGAGATCTGAGTAAACCTTAAGGGTTTTGGTCAGAAAACAAAGAGGGGGTGGGAAACTGAAGCTCTTCATTTTGCAGATCATGTTCTTCCTTGCAGCAGTTGAGTCAAAATACTTTTCTGAAGAATTCTTAGATCTTGTAGATAGTTTGAATTTTTTATTATGGCTTTAATTATGCTGTCTTCCTGCAAGATCATGAATCTAACCCCTTAAATGCCCAGCTCCACTTTGAACCAAGATTTTTAGCAGTTATTCATTGTGTCTACAACACTGATTTTGATGTGAGCACCTGTGGATTTTTGCATATGTTCCTGATATGGAAAGCAGAGGTAACTCTTCTTCTCTACATCACTATGCAATGCTCAAGGTAACCTGGCTACCTTAAGTGCTGGTAAGATCCCACAATGCCTGGAAGGTCTCTGAGCTCCAGTCAGAAGAATGTCTGGGGCCTTATCTGTACTGTTATAAAAATGCCCGAGGTTAGAAAGCAGAGGTCTCTCCAGGGTTGTTTTATTGCCCCCTGCATTCCCCATCCACCAGCAGCAAGTGTTGTCCAGGTGGAGCCCACCTCAAGGGCAGTGCCTCCAGCAAGGGACCCTCAGCTCAGAGACTCTGTTTACTTCTAGAAATTTCAGTTCTCAAAACTGATAGCTGAGGCCACATTGCAGGAATTAACTGTACTTCACCTGTGTTGCAATCAAGGTCAAAAATGCACCTCTGCAATTTTTAAATTGTGCTTTTAAGCAAGATGTCCCACCAGATTAACTGCAAGAGGAAACAGTCAGCAATAAGCTCTGCATGCTTGCCCATGCCGAGCTATGTAAGGTCAGTCTTTGCTGGTAAGGGTGAGGGAATATTGTATTCCTTTAAAAATGGGCTGCTTTCCTTAGGATGCAGTGAAGAAAGGAAGGAGCTGGCAATTGCCACATATTTTCATTGTAGTAATTTTTGTCATTTCAGCAGTCTGTGAGGAGCTGAGTGCTCACTGTAGTTACATAGTTGATCATATGAATGATCTGTAAGATTTAATATTAAAATGTTTGCATATGGTGATAAAGTCTACTTGGCAGACATTCACAAAAAAATGCAAATGAAGAGGGTTCTGAAACCCTCTCTTTTTGACAACACAGAGAGGCTTTCCTTTTCTTTCGTCTTACTAGGTGTATTTTTATGGAAGTACACTTTCAGGAGGGCATAAATGGAGCCATGTGATGGTTTTGCAAATTTAAGAACAGAAAAATATGGCAGGAAGAGAAAGAGCTGGGGCAAAAGGGAAGAAAACTCAATAGTTCATCCATGTTTGTTTTGCTCAAAAAGCAAAAGATTGATGCAGATCACACAGCCAGGCACAGGTGGATACGAGACCTATGTTCAGCTCAGCAGGTAGCTCATGTCCATATATAGGCAGCTCCTGCCAGCACATCTCCACCTCTCTTATATGACCTAGACAGCCCCTGGCTTGCTCACTTCAAACAGTGTAAGAAGGAAGAAAAAGCTGCCAAGGGAGCCATGTGTACACCTATTTGCTGCTTGCACCTATGTAATGGTACTTTGTGAAGCGGGCTCCATCTCATACAAGTGAGGTTAAAAAGCAGGTCCTTTACAGTCACCTTGCAGGGTGGCAAGGGAAAAAGCAGTCACTTGTAGTTTGCATTCATGGGGCTGAACAGTACATGTAGCAATATGCCAGCTAGAGCACTTTTGATGCCACTTTATGTATTAGGGGTAAAATCCTAGTTTTGTTTTAGCTTTCCAGAAATAAATTTTCAGAATTGATTTATAGATTTTTTTAATTGTTTGCTTGTTTTCATTTATAGACATTAAAATTTTGGTGACAAATGATGTTTCTATAAAAACTACCTTGTCAACATTTACCTCAGCAGAGGCCTCAAGTCATTTGAAGACAAACCAGGTCTCAGCCTTACAGGAAGGAGAAAATAAGAAACAATCATGATATCAAAGTTGCAGTTGTCATGACAGGTTTTGTTAAGAAAAGTGGAGGGAAGAAAGAGTGAGCTAAAAACCAGAAGGCATGAATAGGGAAGCCTCTTCTTTAAAAAAGAAACCCCATCAGGATAGGCAAAGAAAGAAGGGCAAGGGAAAGCAGGAAGGCAATCTCCAGTAGTAAACCAAGTCAGATCTTTGGGTGAACAAAGAACTATATCTTGCACCCACTGACTATTCTATCAGTACTTTCCCAAAAGCCATAGCTTCTTAATTTATACCTTACCCCTTTTTCAGTTCACCTGCTTGCATGGTCCTTAAAGCCCCAAAGCATGTAGAAATTCCTGTTTTTNCCCCCCCCCCCCCCCCCCTTTTTAGATTTTGATATCCAGGGCATGATTCAATCCATGAGCTATATATAGTTCAACAAGACAGTGTTTCTCAGTGGCTTGGAAGACATTCTGACTATGAGGTTTAATGCTTAGGTTGGCTGCAGTGCTGGTCATAAGACAATCTTGTGGCCCCACTGACAACTACCAGTCAAGCCTGAAAGCCCACAAAGAGGTCAAACCTTTTTCTCTTCTGCCTTCAAAGAGAACAGCTAACAGTGTGGTTTGCTCCCGTACAGTAGATTTCCACAGGAATTCCTAGACGTGCCTCCTGTAAATTCATTTACGGATAAGTGAACACCACTTAGAGTGCAGCATATTTTAGGGATAAATATATGTGTATGTATTATTTTAACTTGAGTAACAGAGGCAGTCAGTGGTGTAGTATGAACAAGATTCTACTTGTGATTCTGTAAGATTTGATAAGTGTCTAGAGTGGTGTGTGAAATGCTGTGTTAGATCTGAATTCTTTTAGTCCCACCCAAGGGATGCATGACACTAGAAAATCCAAAGAACAAAAAAGTGTGCAGGTATCAGTGACACATGTTGTCCTAACATCCCAAACCTTGAACAAAGGCATCTGAGGAAAAAACTGTAGAAAATCATGTTCTGTAGCCTTGCCTTACGGTTTAGCAGAATAGGTAAGACACGTACTAGGTTCTGAAGAACAAAAAAGCACAGGCAAGCTTTAGACTCACTAACCCACACAAAAAGAAAAAAGATAAAAATGTCTCCCTTTGACACAAAATAGTTCTTTCTGTTTGTTTCCCACACAGTTTTGCTAAAACAAGTTTTTCAAGAAGTTTTGTGGCAGAGCATTTTATGCAATACTCCATTAAGTGTTTGTCAGATGAGGGTTGTTTCTACATCCTGTCTTTTCCGAAGTCAGTTCATTCTGAGTGTGAAAAACCTGTCCAGCTGTCAGTCCCTTTGAGGCTGAGAGAGCCAGGCTGCCCACCTCACAAAGGGATATCTGTCCATCAGATTGTGGAAGAATTTTTGTAGTGAACTTTATATCTTCCATTTCTCAAATCATTCTGCAGGAGCTCCATTCCAAAGCTCTCACTTTTACCAATATCAGGATTATTTACTTGAGAGGCACAGATATTTTTATTTTTGCTTTGAGATCCTGAAAACTTGCTTTTTGTTTTTAGTGGTACACTTTGTGGAGTCTGTTGCTACAGCCACGGAAGGCAGAACAACATGAGATGGACCATCTGTAAATGCTCATGTGAAAAAAAACAAATTTACTTGTCTCTTTGTCTGAGCCCAGTTGGGCTTTCAAACAAGACAACTGCTTTAACAAATGCCAGGTTGCACAGTTCCCTTCAGGAGAGCTTGAACATTGGCTAGCAGTGCGTTTGAGTAGGCTGAAGTCCTTGTTTTGCATGAATGCGGAATAGTCAGCAGCAGCTACAGATAGGACGCACAGTGTTGAAGGGGATCATATTTCTTAAATAAGTGGGGGAATATTAAGAACAAGGTGTCAAGATGAGATACATTGACTCAGACTTAGCTGTGGGTCTCTACACGCTGAATTCTGAGGATCAGAGTTTGGAAAATCTCTTCATTAAGACAGGGATCATAACATTCCTGACCTTTCTCACTACCTTCTTAAGACAGGCTTGAGTAAATGTCAGACTGGCACATGGCAGTGATGTTACTGAAGACATAGAAGCAAGCTCAAGGGTGAATGGTGATGCTAACTCCACAGTCAGTCGTCATGGATTTTTGTTTCTGGAAATACTTTCCAAAAAAGCCTCAGGGGATTTACTGTCTACACTAGTTCTTCTTAACTCAGAAGTTTTCTGTGTGCACTAGTGAAAACACTGGCAAAAATTTTCACAGAAGTACAGCGAGTACTGTGTCTGCACAAGGAAGTAGAACCAGCTCGTACCTGATTTGCCATAGATTTGTAGTGCTGGATAGCACGTCTGGTTTGTTTTTCCAGACAAGTCTTCTGCAGGTCACATAAGATATTTGACAGGTTTCTTTTATGCTCACTGATGAGCTGGGAAAAACCTGCATGGTCCACATAAAGTAAGGGAGGATATGGGAAAGCTCTTGATTTCAGGCTCTTGATTTCAGGCTAAAGTCCATCACAGAATCACAGAACATCAGGGATTGGAAGGGATCTTGAAAGATCATCTAGTCCAATCTTCCTGCCAGAACATCAGACTCTAAGCTCTCTCAAAACAATTCAATTTTCTGACCCAGGCTTCTTCCAGATCAGCCATGCCTTCCCACCAGAATTTTAACTAAGACAGAAGATATCTGAATCCCTTTTAGTGTGTTAAGAAGAAACTACTATTGTAGGTTTCATTTTCTTAGGGACAAACAGTCCTAGGACAGAGTGAAAAGAAATCTCATGGAAGCCTGTGACATTTGCTAGAGTGATTAGCAGCAGCTAGTACCACTGCCATACATTGTGCCCCTGTAACTTCTTTCAGCACATCTTTCAGTCAAAGCATCCTACTGATCTAGAGCTTGTGCATAGTATCCAGTCACCCCAGGTGACTCAGCAGGATTTTGTGAGTTTTATGCAAAAACCAAGTTTATCTTCCATAGCCCCACTAGACAACAGCCTCAACGGAAAGTAATTTACAACTTGTCTGCTCCCAAGGGGCAGAAATGCTGGCTGGAGAATTGTATATGTTGTGAGGACCAGAGTCTTACACATAACCAAAGGTGGATTTTGAGCAAAAATTTGGATTTTGCTGAAACTGTGTTTCTTCCTGTTTCTTCAGTGGATACCCATGTGTATGAGGTAGCTCCTGACCTGGGCAGTCTGGAGAGAGTAACCTAAAAAAAGGCTTCTATGTTCTTGCGGATGCTTGACCAGAAATATAAAATGAGAGACAACCTAAAAATCGTCAGATAGAACAATAAGTGCTTCAACTTTCTTTTCTGGCCTTACAGACTGGTGACTTACACAGTGACTCTGCTGCTCTGGAGGGTCTGAAGGGCACAGGCACACAAGTTGTTTCACACTATGTAACCAGTCTGCTGTGAGGCTGTCTAAAATGCTTGTTCTTTGCACATCACTGCAACCTTTTTCTGAAAGTCCAACCAAAGAAACTGCCTTCTTTTGGGTATAAAACCGATATGTGCCAGGAAAGTGTCTATGGTTCTGCTATTAATAAAGACTTAATTTTTCAGTTGTCTCTGAGGGAGGTGCCCAGTATTTCTGTTCAGTCTTTTTATGCTCCCGTTCCTTTTATTCAGGTGATAGGAGAGCAATTAGACATCTGTCAATTTCAAGAGCACTCCGAAAGGGATGCCTGTATTTTGGGTATTGTCCCGGAACAAGGATGACAGGGTTCCTGCCTTTCACTTTGTTGTTTTAGCTCTGGGTCTGTAGCTATGAGCACAACAGCATTTGCAAAAGTGGATACCTGGTTCCTGGTTTCAGGGGTCTTTCACAGGGCTGCTCAGTCTGACACTGGGTGCCCCCCCCCCAACAACCAGAGATGAAAATTTCCTAGCTGAATACAGAACTGCTGGTCCTTGGATGGAGAGCAAGGTTGCTTTCCTCTTTGAATAACCAAATATTTGTAGATCACCATGTGGTTGCCTACCACACAGTGTGTCTGAGAGCAAGAGACATTGTTAGTATTTGCACCATTAATCTACTCTTATTTTAGCTCACACTATATTTAATGACAGCATAGTCTTTATGGGGCTTACTCTGCCTCAGAAAACCCTCCACCCTTAGCTTGTTGGTATGGGTCATATGTTCCACTTATCTTTGGACAACCTACATCTTGGCTTATCAGAACAGTCTGCTTACACAGATGGACAGATACACAATCCTGATTTACCGGGCTTACACCACAAGTCCTACTCATCTGTAAAGGGAGATTGATATGCTTGTGTCCTCCAGGGACTTGGCACCGTCCTACCTTCGCAAGACAAGCAGGCTAACTTCAGCCAACCGAAAAATTTTTTTCTAGCCTGATTTCTTCCTCCAGAACGGAACATCTGAAGAAGCTGTTAAAGGTTTATTTCTGGTCCTTCGAGGAGCCCTTCGAGGGCTTCATGCAGAAACAGTAGCACTAGGCTTCCCTGTTCACATGCAAATGTATGAAATGTCACCACAGTCAAAACCTGCTGGTTTTGCCCCATTTAGAACCTGATAGATAGCCTGGGTGTCCCATTTAGGTAACACTCTAGGAAAAAAGCTCTATTGCTCATGAGACTGTTAGGAAAGGATTGACCCTGTCACACGGTACAAGAGTTTTGTCTTCGTACTGGGGTTTTTTTTTTTGAGGCTTTTGTAGCCTTGTCACATAGTGCTACAATTTCTGTATTATATATTACAATATATTACATTCAAAATACGCGGGATCGACCTATTTTGGGTGCACAGGATGAGACCTCCTTGAAGTCTTCTTTACAAGTGACTAGCTGAATGTCTGAAGGTCAGTTACTTTGTGCTGAATGAGCTGTCAACGGACATCTGGGCTAATTTGTCATCGTTAGCATATGTAAAACCAAAATTCCGAGGCTTCTTAGACGGAAATTAAAAAACTGGTGTCATGCTGAGCTACTGGCTCTGCTGAATTGCTGCTTCCATACCTGTCCTGCTGAGGTATGTAATGGGCTGCTAAAGGTCTGGCTGTTTTGTGGATTCTTTGCCTTAAGGTCATTTATCAGTTCCCATCATTTACAGGCTAAATTCCTCTGAGTTTCAACTCTAATCTCTGCAAGGATAGAATCTGGTAGAACCCCACAATTCTTGTTTTAACACTGCAGCTCAGTGTTAGAAGACAGTGTACTGAGTAGGGTTTTCTAATAAATCTGACTGGTGTCAAGGCACAAGCAAGAGCAGAATATCTTCATAATTTTAAGATTATTTTGTATTTATAAGACATAGGAAAAATGTATTAAACCCTTCTATATGGTATCTAGACCACTCAAGTGTTGTCAACATCTGCAACACACAAGAAATATGTGGAAAGGCTGGAGAAAGTCCAGAGAAGGGTAAGGAGAATGATCAAAGAACTAGAAGAGCTGCCACATGAAGAAAGGCTGAGACCTGGGTTTGTTCAGCCTTGAGAAGACAAGGCTTACGAGGAGACTTGTTACCATATACCAGTACATTAAGGGTGGCTACCAAGAAGACTTCCTTTTCAGAAGGAATCTCATAGAAAAGATAAAGGGTAGTGGATATAAGTTGCTCTTAGGGATGTTCCAGTTGGACTCCATTTCACTGTGAGAGTAATTAGACATTGGAATAGTCTTCCCAGGGAAGTGGTGGATTCCACAACTATAAACAGTTTTAAGGCTCAGCTTGACAGGGTGCTGGCCCGTCTCATTTAAACTGTATTTCTTTCATTTAACAGGTTGTGGTCCCTTCCAATCTGGTCTACTGTGATAACATGCACTGTAATGCAGTGTTCACCTTGGCTGCTCAACTGAATTTCAAGAGAATATCAAGCTATTCAAACCACCACCCTTTGAGGTGGGTTCCAAGACTCATTTATTTAACAGTTGACCCAGCTTCTGTGCCAACAATCACTCACTAAGCCAGTCTCCCTGGGAACAAGTACAGAGAGCACAGGAAGTTGCAGGACACAAAAAGCACCAGGCTCTTCATCACTCCTGAAGAACCTGCCTGCTTCTATGTAGCAACCTGAAGATGCTCAGAATCTCTCTCTGTCCCAATTCTCTCTCCCACTTCTCGCTCTCTCGCTTCACTGCAGACAGTTCAGGATCATGTTGACTACTTGTTTCACAGTTCAGGATCATGTTGACTACTTGTTTTCATGCAAAAGGCACCTTGCAGCATTCCTACTGCGTTAAAAGATGTGAGAAGCAGGCTGAAGTAGTTTAGTGGAACTAAGTTCACTGAAGCAGTGCAGACGGTTGTTTCATCCTAAGGGTACTACAACAGAAAACAAAACAAGGTAATGTTTTTGCTTGTTGTATATGTAATATGAACAGTTGCAACATGTACATAGATGCAAGCAGAAACGAAACAAACAAACGAAAAGAGCCCTTAATAGAGGAGCAAAATAAATTAAAATAACAAAAAGCCTGCCCAAAACATTAGAAACTTACAATGTGTCTTCCACAAAGTCTGAATAAGAGAGGATGCTCTGTAAGTAGCCTTTGAAAAATAAAAGAGGAAATGGAATGATCTTTCGAGGTCCCTTCCAATCCCTAATGTTCTGTGATTCTGTGAAATACAAGTCCACCAAAGCAATTATAACTCAGTCAGTTCAGATACTAATTTTCTATGGGATTAGGCAGCAAGGGAACTGTAAAAAAAAGAAGTGTCAGTATTAATCTGTTCAGAAGCCTACAAACACAGAAACAGAAGATACTAGTTTGAATCATAGAAAAAGATAGGAAGGAAAAGAAATCCACTTCAGTGTAATATGCACATAAGGAAAATGGCAAAAATATTCTGCGAACACTAAAGACTGTCCCAGAGAGGAAATTCTTTTTGAAGAGGAAAGGACTATGTAACCTAAGTTTTCATTCCTTCTTCCCCATAGTTTCTCTGTGGATAATAAGAATATGCAGTCTGAAATCTTGTTTAAAAAAACAACCTAAGGAGCTACTACAAAGCAAGATATCTCCTTTAAAAAATGTCAATACAATAATGTCACAGGAAAATACAGATTTGTGGGAAGCAGCTAAACTTTCAACTAGCAATAGCTGCATGAAAACAACTATAAAGCAACCTGAATTTTTATTAGTAAATTATTGCAAGGGTACTAACTTAATGAATGTTTGGGGATCGTTTGGTTGTGTTTGTTTTTTTAAATAAAGGCAGCAAAGTTACATTTCTAAGTACCTCAAATATTTAGTTCCTGCAGCTTTTATAGATCTTCAAAATATGTCCTACCTGCTGTGGTTTATAAAAAATATCTTACTATTGAAGTCCTAGCATTCATGCATCGATCTCTGATGATGCTAGACTTTAAAAAAACCCACACATAACATATGAATAGAATGAACTCTGATTTGACCTGTTTCTGTTACCTGATGGCTAGCTACATCATCTATTCTGTGTTTTTTTTCTTCAAAACTGGTGCAGACAGTTTTTTGCAAAGAAATCAGATCAGTATTTTGCAAAGAAATCTCTGCAAGCCCCACCTGGCCATCAGCTGTAGTGTAACAGTGTTAAGAAGTAAAGTCTAGACTTTGTCAGCTTTGGATATTCACAGAAATACTAATTTCCCAAAGCTATTTTCTACAGTGTACATGTAATGTTTCTAAGTGTTTTTCATTGCACCTATACTTTGAACAGTTTTAAAAATAAGACCAGTGAAGACGCCAGCTCCAGCTGGTATTTGCTGCTGTTGTTACTACAGAAGTATTTAGGGAAAGAGATTAATCAGCAGCAGAAGCTGGAGTCAGCCAGCTTGTAGGCCTTTCTCAGGGCAGGGTCAAATTACCCTTTGGAAACTACTTGCTGGGTGGTTGTACAGGATTTTGACAGCTTTGCCACCGCCAATCAATCCCAGAGCAAACAGATACTTCAGCTAGCTCCTTTCAGCTATGTACAAAGCTTTGATATGTTTAATGTGATCGGGATTTAATTCCCAAGGTGTCATAGAATTAGTAAGAAAAAGTTTGGTAAACAAGCAGTTAAACCAGCACAGGAATTCCTTCTCCAAAAACTTGCTCAGTTTTGGCAAATAAGTAAAAGTGGAATCAAAGCATCAATCTTTCACTTCTTAGAGGAAAATAGTAATGCCACAGTTCTCACTGTTCACCAGAACGGATCTGTTTTCTCATGTGGCCTTGTCCAAAGAGAAGTGTTTAATTTCAAGTTTTTTACACCTTCAAACACAAGACTTATTTACATAAGAAATAGGAAAACAAACTGGCTCTTTCTTAAGACATTAATGGAGCCACCAAACCAGAACAAACTAATGAAGACAGTCAGATCTAAATTAAGCACAATTAAGTAATTACAAAGAAATGTAAATATATTTTAGCCATTAATAAGGAAAATATTCCAAGCAGTGAAAGAGCTATGTGTGGTGTTCTACTACACTATGTGGAATAATGGTAACTGTGATTCAGAAGTATTTTCAGAAATAATTTTTTTCCTCCACTCCAAAATATATTTATTTTGTGATCAGGGCTTCATGAATCCAGTTCAGTTAGAAAATAAAAATTATTTTTAAAGTCTAGAAAAACAAGTTAACATATTTGAGTCAATCTGTAAAATCTTGCCAAACTCATAACCATAAAGTTATCCTGTGAAAAGTTACATAAACATGTGCAGCTGCTCCTGTGGAAAGCCCAACTTCCTGAGTGCCAAGGGACTGCAAAAGTCCCTTCTTTAATAATATTTGCTCAGGAACACAGAAACATCAATCCCGTGTTAGCAAATGCAAACACCACTTTCTTGTAATTGCAATGAAAGATATTTCTTTTTCTAACGTTAATTACTGCCTTACTGAAGAATATAAACAGGCGAAACTAAGCAAGTGAACGCAGTTCCTAGTATCCCTGATCCAGTGAACTGGATCAGTGTTTTGTTTGCCACCCGTAGGTGATTAACAGTTTTCTGACTTCATCTGCACTGTTTATAACAGAACTAAAACAATGCCCAATTGTTGATAAAAATCAAGTACTTGTATCTGATGCAGGAACAAACCATAAACACTTGTCTAGCTACAGGTAAATACAAAGAGGATGTTTTGTTGTTACCCTTATGTTAATCAACAATTTTCCAAGCACTGTTAAAAATATTTGGTGAAATGTGGAAATAGCTATACTCATGGAATGATCAGAATTGGAAGAGACCTCAAGAAATCACCAAGTCCAGCTGCCCTGCCAAGGCAGGGCTGCCTAAAGCACATTGCACAGGACTGCACCCAGTACAGTTTGAAGGTGTCCAGAAAAGGAGACTCCACAACCTCTCCTGGAAGCCTATGCCAGGGCTTCTGTGACTCACACTAAAAGGAATCTTTTCCTTATATCTAAATGAAACTTCCTACGTTCCGTCTTCTGGCCAGTGCTCCTTGTCCTGCCACTGAGCATAACCAAAATGTCTGGCATCATCCTTCCTACAGCCACACTTCAGGTATTTATAGGCATGGATCAGACCTCCTCTCATTCTCCTCAAGGATAAACAATCCCAGCTCTCTCAATCTTTCCTCATAACAGAGATGCCTCAGGCCCTCAATAATCTTCATTACCCTCCACTGACCTATGTCCAGTAGTTTAATATCTCTTTTGAACTGCAGAGCCCAGAACTGAACACAGTCCTCAAGATGTGGCCTCACTAGGGCAGAGTAGAGGGGGAGAGTGACCTCTCTAGACCTATTAGCCACACACTTCTTAATACTATTGGCTTTCTTGGCAACTGTCTGTTGACGAATTAGTAATTGACGAGTATGTTGAACAAAACTGGACACAGTACTGACCTCTGGAGAACACTGCTTGTCACAGGTCTCCAACCTAACACTGCGCTGCTGATAATGACTCTTTGAGCTCTGCCACACAACCAGCTCTTGACTCACCTTGCCACCTATTCATCTAACCTGTGCTGTTCACCCCTCATCTACCCAACCAGATATGACATCATAAAAAGCTATCAGATTAGGCAAGAATTACTCTTAGTGGTAATCAATTCCCTGTTACAGAGCAGGAAATAAATCCACTAAATTAATGTTAATTTTGTTTAAGATTGCATTTGGATCCAAAACATAACTTTTATTTCCTACTTAGAAAAAAAAGTGTTAATTTCAGATGTATTGTGGTTTGTTGCTTTTTATTTTCCAGAGCAGTGGTTTGCCACATGCATCAGCAAAACAAAATATATTTGATTCTAATTTCATCTGAAACTCTGTTCTGTCTCTTATTGTTTAAAGCAAATCACATAAGAATTGGCTCATTTTCATTTGGCAAATATTTATTAAATAAAAATATTTTAAAATACAAGTAAAAATGTATTTGTGTAATTTCTTTTTATAAGAACAGTGAGGTCAATCTCCATCGAAACACATAATCACTGATGCATTGTAGTTGCTTCAAACCTGTTTGCTGGCACAAGAGTAACTACTAAGCTTGTTTAACTTGTTGAGTAGTTTGGATTTATGGCTGTTTTGTGTTACAAGTGCAAGATAAAGCTAACAAGATCAGCAAAGAAAAATGCCATCCTGAGTATCAGGAAAAAAAATCTTACAATAAATCCAAGTTGTCATTCAATTTCTGTACCACAAGAGTAGCATTATTTTAATGTGGACAGCAGGTCAAACACTGTTCCGATGTAGGAAAATGCAGCTGTATTTACATGGTACACCCAGAAAAATTCAATGAGGAGCAGTATTTGATTTTTTTTTATTCTCTTGTTTTACAATAACAAAGAAGAAATCCATTGAATCAACATGCACCTAAAGGAAAGTTATTCCTGACCGTTCCTCTGCTTTGGAAGAAAGCAGAGTATTTCATCTCTCTGGGACTTTCTTTGTCCCTACACAGGAAAGTGAAACTGGGAAGAAAAAGAAAAAATAAAAGACATAACCAAGAAGACCAGGGTAAATTTTCTGTTTTTCCAGATATATAGGTTTGAAACTCCTAAAGAATCATAGAATCATTAGGGATTGGAAGGGACCTCAAAAGATCATCTAGTCCAACCCCCCTGCCACAGCAGGATCACCTAGACCAAGTCACACAGGAACATATCCAGGTGGGTCTTAAATGTCTCCAGTGAAGGAGACTCCACAATCCCCCTTGGGCAGCCTGTTCCAGTGCTCTGTCACCCTCACTGCGAAGAAGTTCCTTCTCAGATTTATATGGAACCTCCTATGTTCCAGAAGTGAGATTATTTGCAGGGACACACCTTTCTAATCTACACGCCCAAGAGATTATCTCCTAGTTCCCAGATAACAGTGTAATTGGAGTAAGGTGTTGTGTTTTCCCTACATGTTAGTTAGTACCCTAGCCATCTCCTGTTTGACGGGTGCTCAACAGTTAAAAACAAAAGGTAATTTTTGAAGAAGTTTGCCCATTTCTTTCAATTTTCAAATATGCCTGCTGCAGGCAAATTTATCTATGTGTGCTCTTGGTAATAGCAGCAGATGCAAATGTACTTCCAAAGTCAATGTACATTTAGTTTAAGCTTAGTTATTAAATGACTAGTTAAGTTCCTAGGTCTGATGTAGTTTTATGGGTGAGTGCATAACTGTAATGTGTGAACTGCAGCTCTCTCTTCTTTTACTGGTGGAAAAAAAATGTGTAGAGGACACTACCATAGTTGGGCACAATGAGATACCTCATGCCTAAAATTTGTTGTGAAAATAAAGGATGTACTGAGTTGGTGAGCCAGCTCCTCATCTGATGATGAGGCACTGGAACAGGCTGCCCAGAAAATATATTGATTCTCCTTTCGTGGAACTGTTCAAGGACAGGTTGGATGGAGCTTTGAGGAAGCTGGTCTAGGGAGAGGTGTTCCTGACCATGGCCAGGGAACTGGAACTAGATTATTTTTAAGATCCTTTCCAGCCAAAACCGTTCTGTGACTCTATGGATGGTTTGGTTGGGTTTTTTTCAGTTGGGGTCTTTAGCATTCAATTTCCACGGAGACAGCTGTAATTCTAGTTCTATTGGTGTGGTAAAAGGAAAGAAAGTTTGTGCTGTAGCCTCAAGGTGGCAAGGTCAAGCTCATTCTGATATGTCTTGAGGAAGTACTCTGCTGTTTGGCTTTAAAAAACCCACATCTCCCAATCTCATAGATTTTTTATCAGACACTAGAAACAGACAAAAAATGAGAAGTAGGAAATACAATGGAACAGAAAACATGCTGGGTATTAACAGAGCAGGAAATGAACTGCTGTGATGAAGTACCACAGAACCAAAGTGAGTTATGATTAATGGCCAGAGCTACGTGAGAGAATAAAGAAGGTGTCATGTGAAGGTGTCAAAAGTATCACAAGGTAGGACAACTTCTGCTGCTAAGAGGCAGCAGTGTCACCCCTCCCCACCTCCACCTCTGTCGTCTCTGCTGCTCCAGCTCTCTTGTTCCTTTGACCTTTGTCAGCAAGCTGAGTTAACCTTGGGGAATATTAACTCGGTTCAAAAAAAAAAAAAAGAGAGAAAGCTTTTACGACATTAGATATCTGAAAGGCCAACGGTTTAATAAGCCAGATACCAGCCTCAAGGAAGGGTGGTAAGAACTGGGGAGAAAGAGGGTGGGAATGCACTGTTCACTGACCAGACCTGCCCTCCCTGAGAAGAAAAGGTGTTAAAAGGGGTAATCAACGATCTGCTGGCTTCTGCCCCCATCTTCAAGTCTGTAACTAAGCCAAGAGCCATTCATTTTAACCGAGCTGCACTGAATCCCGTCACAGCAGGTCTGGTTATTGTTTAGCAGTGCAAAAAGCAATGTAACCCCTCATAAAGAGTTCAAACCTGCTGTGGCAGAGGAGCACACCACTTCTCAGCACAGTGTATTTGCTACCCGTTTCTAACACCTGAACTGATGTAGTTACCTTGGAATGGCTACATAGACACAACACCAACTTACAGAGGAACCGCCTATATATTTTACATCTCTCTTTCTCCTTTTCTGTAACCATTGTGTAAGACACAATGCAATGTGAGATCCAGAATATACTTAAGCACAAAAGAAATATCTTTCAAAACTTAAATTGCTAGGTGTCCTAATAAAATAAGTGAGTTTTGTCTTGAGAGGAACTAGATATCATCAGTACAGGAGTACTTAGCCTCCAAATGACTTTCAAAGCAAAAATATGTGGATTTCTAAAGTAGAGTAATATTCAGGTTCTCCTATAAAGCAGGAATAGATCTTGAGGAATCTCTTCTTATGGCTGTTATACCAGGTGATCCAAACTGAGGGGACAAATTCTATGTAAGGAAACTTGACAGGGGAACCTTATGACTAGATACCATGCTTCAAACCTGAAATATCTGTAAGCTCTGAAGGCCACCTGATGGTTGCTTGTACATTAAAGACAAAGATATGAGCGGACTCTGAACAGGATTTGTGTTACAGAATAACAGCAGGTGACAATACAGGGAATTATCATTGTAACGTGGCATGATTTTACTTTTTACTTCGGATGAAATTTGAGGTCCAATTCCTGCAAGTGAATCCGTATTGAAAAATTGGTGAATTCTACTGTTTTCTTTGGAGAGGGCATGAGCAGAAGTAGCCCTACAAAAAGGTTCACCTGAAAAGTCTAACTAAATTTCAGAGGCATTTCATCCAATACTTCTTTTGTGAGTAATAAAGGTTCTTAAGATTAAACATATTGAACAAACACATAGAGTCGGAAAAATAGGATCTTGTCTTCTTGGCACTTGACATAATTCCTTGATATGCATTTGAAAATACAAACAAAGCCAAACACTCATCATACCAAACCTGTGTACTTTGCCTTATCTGTAATCTCCATACAGAGATGTTAAGCATAGTGCAGCAACTTTGTACCTGACTTGGAGCTGTTACTGGAAGGGAGCGGAATTTCTTCAAACACCTGTGATTTGCACTTTCCCAGTCGCACTCCGAGATTTCAGGATGTAATTGGATTTAATTTTTTTTATTATAATGAAACTCAGCTTTGACAGAGAAAAACCTCACATCCATCTGCCACACTTGACATTAGGGAAAAAAGTTTCACTGAAAGAGTGATCCGGTTTTGGAATGGGCTGCCCACAGAGGTGGCCGAGTCACCATCCCTGGAGGTGTTCAAGGTTAGGCTGGATGAGGTGCTGAGTGGCATGATCTAGATGTTAGATGTTAGGATTACTGGGTTTTTTTTGGATTTGGGTTGGACTGGATGATCTTTAAGGTCTTTTCCAACCTTATCATTACTGTGATACTGTGATTTGTAGATCTGCTTTACAGGAGTTACCACAAGTCACTAGCCCATTATAAGTTAACACAACAATTGAGATCTCACTGATTTTTTCCAGAGTGGTCCTTTATTAAATTGCACAAAAAGGCTACAGAAAAACAACAACAACATAAAAAAGGAAGTAATATCCTCGGGCTGGATATTCCATGAACAATTATTATCAGCTCCTGACCTGCCCTGGTGTGACTCTTATTTGCACACAACACCCTGAAAAGCAGATTAATAAGGACATGTGTAAGTGCACCATAGCAGGCTTAGAATGGAGCAGCAAAAGCCAACCTGGGACAGATATACGTGGGAGAGGAGTGGGAGGTCCCTTCGGTTTGTGTGTTTGGCTCACGTCTGAGGGATGAGAAGGGGTGGGGGAAGGCCCCCGACTGGCACGAAGAGCTATCAGTGTCCCCCACCATAGAGTGGTGGGTGCCGTCCGTGCATCTGGGCCAGACCCCATGGCCCCTCAATACGGGCGGGGCGGAAAGGGCAGCTCCCTCCTCCCCGGAGGGAGGAAGGGGCCGGACGATACATCCATCTGCCACACCTGCCCCTTCCCCGTCCCTCTCCCCATCCCGCCCGGTAACTCCGCCCCAGCCGCAGCCACTGCTCTCAGCAAGGTGCGTTCCGTCCAGGCTCTTCTCTGGCAGGGGCAGCTCCAGGTAAGCGCTGCCTGTTTCCACCGCGGCACCGTCTCCCCTCACGGGCTCTTTTCCGAGGTACGGCTTGGTCTCGGCCGCTTCGAGCTCCGTCTGAGGGATTTTTGCTTTTAATTAAAGAACTTTCGGCTTTGTTTTGCGGTTGTGGGGATGAGGGGGAGGGGAGTGGACACGGAGGGACCCAGGAGGCGCTCCCGAGGCTTGGAGGCAGCGGAAAGCGGTTCCCGGGAGCCAGAACAGGAGGCTCCGTCCGATAAAATCGAGAGGGCGCAGCAGCTCGCCCCGTTCAGCGGAGTTTCCCTCCACTTTTCCCGTTCGCCCCTTTCCCGCAGCCGTTTTTCCCGACTGGTGAGTGCTGGAGAGGGGGTGAGTAAGGTGGAATGATAGCTGGCTAAGCTCCGGGTGGGTGTTGCGTGGTGAATAACTCGATCGGAGGAGGTCGAGGAGGAAGGAGAGGGGAGACCTGCTCACCTGTCCGGAGCTGCCCCACCTCGTTCTTATCGAGAAGGAGGTTGTTCCATTTCTTGCCGTTGTGGATGACGAGAGAGCCAGTGTTTTCAAGGTCATTGGGGCAAGTAGTCGCTCCTACGAAGAAAAAACTAAAATAGCTTCTAGTTCTGGGCTCTCTTCATTTTTGCTTTGATGTCATCGCCGTTTTGGTTTCTCACAAAAGTGCTTACAATTATCACAGCCGGTCAAGTAGTTTTAGAAGAGTAGCTTTGTGGTGGAGTGTCTTGCCACGGAAGCATTGAGACTTCATTTATTGAAGTGCCATTAAAACTTCTGAACCAGATTTGCGAATGTTTAAATCAACTCCGCTTCCCCTAAGGGGGCTTCACTGATAGTCATAACTCGATGGACCTTCGAATTTCTTCTCAGGTTTTTGGGTGAGTGCCGGCCAACTTAGGAGACCAATCTCAGATTTTGCTTAAGTATCGCTTTTTGCCTTGAGAAAAGTAGCTCTAATGCCAAAGAAAGTTGCTTCTCCTTTGCAGACTGGTTTGTGTCAGCTAAGGCAGTGTTAGGCAGGGGAAGAGACTGGTGTTCTAAGTGATGAATGAAACTGGGAAATTATTGCAGTTCTGGCTGTTACCTACGGGTATCAATGTAAGTGTAAAACAAAAAATCGAGTGGACTAGAATAAAATTTTCTATCAAAGATAAGAGGTGTTTTTGTTTCATTTTGTTTCCCCTTCTTAAACTATTAAAAATTATACTGATTCATAGGAAAGTCAGCCTAGAGCAAATCTGTCATGGCAGTCTGTACAGATGTGAAGATAAGTTGAAACCGTGTTTCTGGATATTGACGAAAAAATAAGGCAAACCAGTACTCTAGGATGCTGGTCAAAATGCTTATCTTGAAGTTTCCCCTCCTGGGAAACTTTTCTTCCTGTGTCAGTCAAGGGTCGATTCGTGCTGAGTGGTTCGTATACCATGACGGTATCACGGTACTGAAATGGAAAGAGTTAGAAGCGGCTTCTGGAGATCATCTATGCCAGTTCCCTGCTAGACCAGGATCCTCTTAGAGGACATTGCACAGGATGTGTCCAGGTGGGTACTGGATTGACTCCAGAGGAGACTTCATAACCTTTCTGGGCAGCCTGTGCCAATGCCGTGAAAATGTGTTTCCTTACATTTAAACTGAACCCTCTATGCTCCAGTTTGTGCCCAAACTAGCTGGTACTACTACTACATCAGTGCTTCTCCCACCTTTGAGGTGCGGATCTCTAAACCTGTCTTTGCAGTACAATCCAAGGCTCCCTGTGGAGCGAATTCATCCGCTTGTCTTGCATTCTTGCTTTTTTTTTTTTTTTTGCGTTTGTCAGAGACCCCATGGAAGTGGTTTACACAGCTCCTTGGGATTTGTAGTTCATAGCTGAAAACAGGTGACCTGGACAAATATCTGAATAACTCTTACTTGTTAACACTGATAGTTTTTATTTTTCTTTAGAATGGATACCTACTGGTACTGTATTCATACAATATTAAATTGTAACTTAACAAGTTCTACAAATCTTCTTGAGAGCTCTTTTTTCCTTTCTCCTGGAGACCCTTGGTAGATCTAGGCTTGAATTTTACTGCCAGAAGATGAGGTTATTTGCCTCTGCCCTAGAAGGATAAGGTTAGAGTGAGACCTGAGGTTGCAGTGTGGTGGAAGAAAGCATCCAAAAGCCAGGCTGGTTATTAGTGCATCCTCTAGCAACACTAAATCTGTGTACCTAAGCTGGTGGGTGCTGTGGGCAATGGCTGCCTCTGCAGCTCTTGCTTGGCAAATAGGAAAATTTTCCACCATGCCCGCAAACCTGATTCCTCTGAGCTCTTCATCTTGTCTGTTTCAGAATTTTAAATTGCATTTTCTTTTGTACTGCTACTGTGCATGACTACTCAGTTAGGCAACAGCTTTTCAGCCTCCTTTTCCACATTACCATTCCTAACACAGGCACATGAAGTATGTGTGATACACTGACTTTCATGGTAACAACTGTTTTCAGAGAAGACAAATAGATGGTTATACTATGAATACAGAGTCCTTTAATGGTTTAAAATGAGACTGCTAGGTTCAGAGCTTTTTTTTAAACACTATTTAAATTTCCCATGCAGAAGTAGTCTTAATCTTGGTTTGTTTGCCTTGGGAATGCTGTTGTGGACTTTATTGTAGCTGCTGCTGCTGCTTATCAAGAGGCACTGTTTTTTGACACCTGTTAATAAGTAGTTCTACAGTTTGATATAGTAAGACCTAATCTAAAATAGTTTCAAAGCTATTTCTTTGACGATCTAAGCCTGCTGTTCTACTTGTTGCAAATTTCATATAAATATTTACCCAGTCTGGTACATTTCTCTTCCAGATGTGTAATGGTACTGCATGGGCACACTGAGTAGAGCATTTCTCTCTTGAGCGGGTTAGCTGAAACACCAGAACCTGATTTTTATGACCTTGACATGTGAAATTGCTTATGGATTTGTCTTACATATTTATCATCTCTGAAGAGGATAAATTTTATCTGGTGGAGTAAATTAAATTAACTTTTTTTAATCACTACAATAAAAAAACTTGCTTGATACTTCTTCAGGAAGTAGTACGGGACACCTTGTTGATAAAAGGAGATGAAAATTCTTTAGTTCCTTTCCCTTTTCATACATAACTGGATTTGTTGGGGTTTTTTTAACCTTTCTATATTTAATTTGCAAGTAATGATTATTTTTAGTGCTGCTGGTTAAACAGGAACCTTAACCATGTTTTCCTCATGTCCAGGTATTGGGCAGGAATTGTTCATTTTGTGAAACGATTGTATAAATGAATCTGAATCACCTTTTTCCTTGCTTTCACTCTTAACTTTTTTTAATTCTCCTTTGCCTTCCCTTCCTACCATGGTTTTATTTAAGATTGTACTAAGGAAACTTCCAGCTGGTCATAAATTATTTGGCAATTTTAAAAGAGTGAAACAACTTCCTTTCTAGAGCCATCAACAAGAAGTCATAATTTGTTGGCCTGCCCTTTTTTGAGGCTGAGCTTTGGACTGGAATTGCTCCTTTGCTATCTTTAATGAGCTTTGCCAGTTTGTTCGGCTGCAAGTACTCTATTTCTTTGTTCAGAAAAAGGAAGTTGCTAATTTTTTGGATGTGACATGTGACACTCTGTTACTGTTCATGTAGAGTCTTTGGATGCTTTTATGTTTACTCCTTTTAGAAGGAGAATTTGACTTTGCGCATTTGGTTTTTAACTGTTTTGCCCTCTCCCTCCTGGCTTGTTTGCATGTGGTTGCTTTTACGTAGTTCTAACTGCGAAGAACTAGTTTGTTGGCTTGTGGTGGGAGGGTTTGTTATTTTGGCAATGGTTGATACCTATCACAGAGCTTAGCAAGCAGCAAATGACGCTTGTATTTCAGGAAACAGTACAAAATACGTATTGTAGTAATATGTAAATGCAGGAAGCATACTGTTGCCAATGAATTCGCTAGCCAAGTTGAATTCACAGTGTTATATTAGGATAGCTGAAGCTAATTATTTAATCTTTTTGACTTAGGTGTTTGGGCATGGAACCAACACAGAGTGATCTCTATAAAAAAGCTTGCAGAACCTAATAGAGCTAGCAGTACTTGTGGAACGCTATGCCTGCAAAGCACAGTACTGTTCTTAATTAACCATTAGTATGTACTGTGTACTAATGAAGTACACTTATTGTGGAGAATGAGGGCAAAATCCAGCAAGCCTGGTTTCATCAACACAATAATGGTTAAATCTTTAGGATTTCTTTGCTTTTCATTCTTTCTGACCTGATGTTGCTGCAAGGAGGTAAAAGCAGAGATTCCCCTTTACCCAGCCAGTAGCAAGATGAGGAGCTTAAGGTGATGTGGTGGTGAGGACCACTTGCAGCTGAACAGCATGATTCCATTCTTGGTGGTTTTCTTGTCCAGGGGACAGAATGTCTGTCACTGCGGTAGGGAGGAGAACAAGCATTGGAGATCTATACTAAATTACATCAAGAAATTCTATATTCAGTTAAGTAGTGCATTATCAAGTGAAGTACAGATCAACAGTACTGCATTTTTTTTAAAAATGAGAAATAAATAATTTGCAGAAATTAATAGAAAAACTAAAAATGGTATTGAATTAACATAATTTTCAATTTTTTCCCCATTTTTTATTATTATTTGTCTTTGTATTGTTGGGATTTTTAATACTGGTAATTTCAATTGGAAGACAGTTATGTATTTAATGGAACTTTAACTGTAGCGTTTCTGAGGTGTATGTGAGAAGAAGCTAAATAAAAGCTGTCAGCTCTGAGGCAGCACATCTCACTGTATTCATCAGTATACTATGCTGGCAATAGCTATATGTTTTATACTCTTACTATTGCCTGTCATTACGAACAGCAGCATGATTTCTTTGCGTTCAGAGTTATGTTCCTGTGTGCTGTACAGAGCATGTTCCATGGTGGATCTTCTGAGCTGGAGGTCCAAACTTTGGTTCTGCTCCATCAGTGCTGGAGTAACCTGAGGTTTCTGGAGTTCAGGGGCTTGACTGTGTATGTGTGACAAGTCTCATTATTTGAGTATACTTTTTCCAAAGCTAGAGGTTAGTAAACCAGCCAGAAAGGCAGTGGCTCTCTGGGTCCAGTTTCTTATACTTTTGTGCATGCTGTGGGGGTGAGGTCCATCCCTGTTCCCTTGCCTGGGGATCTTTGTATGCTTTTAACTCCACCAACTCACTTTAAAGGGCTCCTGAGGTTTGTTTCTTCAGATGTATCCAGTCAAGTGCTGTGACAGTTTGACAGACGTCAGGACAATTGACTGGCAGCGGGAGGGAATGATAGTTGTTTGTCTCCCTACACTCTTCTGTATCAGAGTGGTTTTATGACAACTTTTATGTGTGATCTGTTTAGATCTGTCTCTGCGAGGTGTGTTAGAGGCCCAAGTATTTGTCTGAGATAAGATAGACCAGTCTTTTCTAGCTCTGTAGTTCTTGAGGTGGGGAGTGTTTGACAGTCAGTGTGTTTCTTCATGACCTAGGTTCATTATCTGTATCAGCTGTGTTTTGTAAGGTATTTTGAAGTGTGATGCGTATTTAAGAAAATTAGATTATATCATTATTGGATGCTACCCATTGATTTTTGCCTTTAACATTTGCCAACTAATGGGTGCTCAGAAATTTTGGGTTAATCTGGCAAATGTGTATGTGTAACACCATGGAAATTTATGTACCTGTGACTTCTCTGTACTTTGTGGTGTGATAATGAAAACTGTTAATCTGTCATCTAGGTTCTGATTAACTATCAAGAACTAAATTGTGAGGGATTGTTGAAAGCCAGTTAAGCAACAGAGATATTTTTTCCCTTAGTTTATTTAAAAAAACACAAACCAAAAAAGAAAAAAAATCCAACAAACACCCCAAAACACCCCAAAAAAGTGAGGAAGGCTCCCACCTGTGCTAAATTTGCAAACCTTTTCAAATGGTCATGTGAAAATATTTTTATTGGTCATAGTACCAGCTAATTTAGGCTAGAGTTACCACCTAATATTCATCTGTTTGCTGTTACTTATCTTCGTAATCCTTCTTCCCACCCATCCCCTTTTCAGAGAACAAGGAACACGTATATCTTCCTGTGACTTGCTACTTGCCCTCCAAGTCTAAGCAAAGCTCTTCTTCCTGACTGCTGTGAAGAGCTGGATAAGAATGGATGCGACATAGAGCTGAAGTCCTGAAGCCTTAGTCACCAATCTGATGGACTTACTGTAAGTAGAAGTTAAGACTTGTTTTTCACCTGTCTGCCGTGCAGATCAGATTTCAACAGTGCATTGTTATTTACCTGTTTTGCTAGTGCAAATCAGCAAATACCAGAATCAGCCTTCCTAAACTATCAGGAAGCATGCTTGAGGTGCTGAGCTACTGTTGAAACCAGCTTCAAAGACAGTTTGGTTTTGGATGAGATGACATCTTGGTGCAGGTTCTAAAACACAGCTTTATACTTTGAGTTGATTTATGCTGTGTCTTAACTGCTCTTTGTAGCTGTGGCTTTCAACAGGGGTCATGGCAGTGAGCCTGTGTGCAGGGTACTGTTCTATAAGCTGGAGAAAGGTGTTCTCAGCACATCACTGAGGCACTTGCTACATTTTGTCATGTAGAGTGTCATTATGAGAGAACTCAATAGCTTGAATTATTTATTAAAATGATGGCTTGTGGAGGTGTGTAACTGCCTGTTTAGAACTGCAGCGGCAAAGGTTTTGTGCTTCTTGTGTCTTTGCTAATCAGCAGTTTTACTTAATGTTAAACCTTAAAATAAGCTGTTATGCTTGCAACAGTGGATGTAGCTCCTCTTTAACACAGTTTGAAAAACTTTTACATTGGTGTGGAATGTCGCTTCCCATATGTGTTTCTCTCCCTGGTTTTGGTGTGGTGGTTACAACAGAGCAAGAAAACGTCTCTTGCAATGTGGAAGAGTGAAAAAGATGTGACATTTGGAGCTGCTAGCCAGGGTGTTATCAGATGAGTTAGGCAAACTTGCGTTTTCTGATGCTTTGTTTGCATTCTCATTTCGTGTCAAACCTCAGTGACATGAGTAATTGTTGAGAGAGGCAGGAGGACCTGGACTTGGTACTGACACTGTTGTGGGTTGTTGCCAGGGTAGTCTTTAACTCTCATTCTGTCAGTGAGAGTGAGTACTAACCTAATCTTGTTTTGTGTGGCACTCGTGTTAATGAATAGTTGCCACTGTCTAATCCTCTAGGTTGTATTGAATGGTTATTGAGATTCCATTTCATGCTGCACCTTAATTTTTACCATCTCTTAAAATACTTCTGTTTGGGTTGGGTTTTTTCCCCAAATTTGGTGTTACTCCAAAGGAAAACCTAACAAGAAAGGTGAACAAAACTTCTGTTTGTGTTGGCTTTTTTTTTTTTCCTAACACAGGTTCATGCTTTGCTTCCTGACACTTGAATTGTTTCTGTACTGCTGATAAAGGAAACATGACCTCTATGGTAGTAAGTAAACAAAATATTCCTGTATTATTTTAAAACCAAAATTCAAAGATTTTCTTCACAAATAACAACCTGTTGCATAATGTACTGGTTAACAAGTAATTTAAAATGTAGGGTATTTTTTATTCCTGCAAAAAGGGAAAGATATACTATGAGTCAGGTGTAAGAAGTTTGGATTAGTTAGCATTTCCAGTACAGTGGCAGACTGGAATAGCTTCTAACTAGTTCTTATAACTCTTCTGGGGTAAGTGTTCTGCAACCTGTAACAGGTTTGGTTTTTCCAAAGTACTTTAGGTGTACTTGTTGTTCTTATAGGACAGTGGGGCAGGAAGTATTTACCGTAGACCTGGACAAACACACACAAGCTGCTACTTTTCAGCATTTCTTTGATCATGGTAGTGCCTAAAAGTGTCTTTGCTGCTTATTTCCACCCTGTCAGATGTCCTGGTGCAGTGGTTTGGAGGGCTGGGCTCAAATAACCCTTCTTAGGTTGAGTTACTTTGGATCAGGAAATTGAACTCTTCATATGCCTTCCAGCCTCACGCTGTTACGTTTATTATTCAAAGTGTGAGGTGTTAGGCATGTATGTAGAACTCTGTGTTTCTCTGTGTAAATTGGAGTCACTAGTATGCACACACGTGCATGGCGTGTTTCTGCATTGACAGAATTGCTCAGTAGAGTTCTGAATGTAAGCAGCATCTGAAACTTGTTTTGTCCTAATTGCAGTCTCACTTCATGTTATTAATTTTCTCCTGTTTCCTTCTGCTCAACATCGTCATTCAGAGTCCACAGCCATACTACGAAAATCATGGCTTTCAGCCAGAACACATCTATTCTGCCAGGCAGTCAGTCGGTGCTAACCCATATCCACCGTACTTCGCAACAAATGCTCCATCAGTGCCAAACTATGTCCCAAGGGTGGTTGCTACCCATCAGTCAAGTAGGCCAGTAGCACATACATCTGGTGGGAGAACATGTGCATCAAGTAAGTTTTGCCAAGATTTCTTCAAATTCTAGATTTAATGTCTTCCAAAGTAAGATAATACCCAAGAGATCTTCCCTTCATCTCCTGTATTAGAGGAGCCATCTCGTGTGGGCAAAGTAATAGCTGGCTGGGATGCTGGTGTAACTGGTTGCCACTCTAGGCAGACTGGAGGAAGGATGGAGGAATAGAAAAAAGTCTGTTTGGAAAAAAAATAATCCTCTTTTAATGTGTTGAAGACTGCAAATTACCTTATGTGTGAATCTAATTTATCTTTTTTCTTTTTGTTTTCATTTCAGGTATAAGGAAAATAATAATAATAATAATATCCATTTTAATAGTAATTTGTTGTGCCATTGCTGCTTTCTTCATATGGTATTTTGGTAAGGTTGTATTTTCATTTTGAATGAAAAGTTCTCTTGAACTTTTGATAATCTGGAAATATACATTCTTATCTTCTATTTTATGTTGAATTAAATACCAGAAAATCTTTATTGCCTGTCTCAAGAGATGAAATATTATTGCTTTCTAATGGCTCTGTTTTGTTTGTATTTGCTTCTCTCTTTCTCTCTCTCTCTCTTTGTAATGAACAATGTTGCTGTCACATTTCCTCTCATGGCCTACTCAGGTGGCTTCTCTGGAAAGCTCCAATCTATCTGGCGAAAGCTGGTGCACTTCAGCTGTATGGTGTTGTAAGTGGTAGTGTATGGTGGTGTTAATGTTAACCTGTTGCAAGGTTCTCCGCACCGGGGGATAGCTGGCATGTGATTATGTGTGAGTAACACATTCTGCAGTGCATTACATTGTAGAAGTCACTGGTCTGCATTCTCCCCAAAACTCAAGTGAAGGAAGGAGAAGTAAATTGATATACTTTAACCTTGAGAGTGTAAATGGTCCAGTGGTAAATAGTTTGTTTTTGTAAAACGGGATCTTGCTTGGAGCAGAAGTGATTCATATGCACTTATTTGTATCTGTGAGACTTTTGCTTTGAAATTGAGGTAACATTGTGTGATCACAGCCTGTTTCACTACTGTAAGCTGTACCACAGATAATACACTCACCTTGGAAGTCATCCCAAACTGAAGTGGACTTAGCTCTGATGCTGGGCCAGAGCAATTCTCTTCAGCTTAAATAAAGTTTGTCTTGTGCTATCTTCATTTGACTTTTGATGAAAGCCACTTTTCAAATAAACTAAGAAACCAATTTGCTCTGTTTTTAGGAGGCTGTTCTGTGCAGGAAAAGAAAGGAGGAGAGAAGGGAGTTCGTTTAATAGTGTTAGAATGCTGCTTTTTTTCACTCGCTTTGATTTTTTTTCAGGGAGAATGTAGCCTTGCTTTAAACAGCAGCAAAAGCAAAAGGATGTAATTGGAGTAACCACTTTTTCACCCTTTTCTGTTTTCTAAGTGTTATGCTTTGTCAGTGTAAAGCTGATTCCTAGATAACTTAATGGTGTTTGCTTATTCAGGGGAGGCAGTGGACAAAATCAAATCAGCTGCACCAGTGACTAACCTGAGTGATGTGAAAGACAGAGCAATACATGTTCTGTTGTGTCAGGCTAGGGCTCCTCCCATCTTTTAGTTTAAGAGATCTTTCTGATGATTTGCTCTGTCAAAGTGGAATACTCCTCAAGATGAGTCAGTGGTAGTTACCTGAGGCTAAACTGCTGTTCAGCCTAACAGCAGTGTTGCTCTTTCCCTACAGTACGAGAACCTTGTGTCAGCGCCTTAATAGAGTGTGGATCTTCAGGAGTGTGCATTCCACCCTCGCAGTGGTGTGATGGAGTGAGCCACTGCCCCAACGGAGAGGATGAAACCCGTTGTGGTGAGTGCAGGGGTACCTTTGTCCAACTGCAAGAATTGTTAAGCTAAGAGCCTTGTCCCAAGTTTGCCTAAGTTACAATAGGACAATTTCAGACAATTTTTAGTTATGTTTCCGAAATGGTTTAAGGTGTTTGAGCAAAAGAAACCCTAAAGGCTATATCTAGATATTCAGTCTGTTTCCAACCTGATTGAAAAGCTGAAACAAAATGATGGACTTGAGGGTTTAAGCTGGCTTAAACTTTGAATCAGTTTTTAAAATATTAGCAGTTTAATTTGAATGAGGTTTGTACAAAACTGAGTGGAAACACTGTTGTCAGAAGGAACAGTCATTGTTAACTTCTTCATAGAAGCTCAAGTGGTTAGCTCAAGCTAACGTGTCTAGTGTTCTTCAGTCAGGCTAATTTTTTTCACATATTTTGCATTTCTCATTCTCCCAATAATGCTTCAACTGCTTCAGAACTCCTTTGCGGTAGAAAGCCTGGTTTGATCAGTGTTTCCAAATGAAAAGAAGCCAAGCAAGTGTTAGCGCAGAGGTGAAGGCAGAAATGTCATCAGTTTGTCCATTCCAAAACTGTGATATCATGTTTCTGACATCTGTGTTGTGCCAGTGACACTGTGAAAAACTCTGTGCTCTTATGCTCTTTCTGGGAACTTCCATTCTGCACATGCTTCATGGCAGGGTTAGCATTTACCTGCATCTGCTCTGAAGCTGTTCCTCTCCATTTGGTTGAATAATGGGCTTTTTTGGAGAAGATTGTTCTATCTGTTATTTTGTGTGAATTATTTTGTGTTGGATTCCTGTGCAAGTAAATACTTAATGGGGTATGGAATGTCAGAGGCAATTGCTCCCTGTTACGTTCTTACTCTTCAATGCCCAAGTGGAGATCAGTTACAAGTGGTGTTCCTCAGGGGTCTGTTTTGGGTCAGGTGCTGTTTAACATCTTTGTGGGTGAAGTGGACAGTGGCACTGAGAACACCCTCAGCAAGTTTAACCAGCTATGCGGTGGTGATTTACAAGCTGGGGGGAAGGGAGGTCATCCAGAGGGACCCTGACAGGCCTGAGAACTGGGCCTGTGCAAACTGCATGAGGTTCAACAAGTCCAAGTGTAGGGCTCTGCATCTGGATCAGGACAATCCCAAGTACAAATACATGCTGGATGGTGAATGGATTGAGAGGAGTCCTGAGGGGAAGGACTTGGTGGTGTTGGTAGATGAGAAATTCAAGATGAGCTGGCAATGTGTAGGTCCAGGCCAAAACGCCAACCGTATCCTTGATGGTGTCAGAAGAAGCGTCAAAGGAGGTGGTTCTTTTCCTCTATTCTGCTCTTGTGAGACCTCACCTGGAGTACCGCATCCAGTTCCGAAGTCCTCAGTATATGAAGGACGTGGAACTGTTTGAGAATGTCCAGAAGGTGGCCACAAGAATGTTTAGAGGGTTGGATGTCTCCTATGAAGACAGGCTGTGGCAATTGATGCTGTTCAGGCTGGAAAAGAGAAGGCTCTGTGGATATCACAGCAGCCTTCCATCAACTGAAGAGGGCCTGCAGGAAAGCTGGAACAGAATGTTTTTGAGGGCATTTAGTGATGGAATGACAGGGAATAAAATAAAATACCCTCAATAAAAGAGGGTAGATTCAGATCGCAGAAAGGGTGGTGAGGCACTGGAACAGGTTGCTCAGAGATGTTGTGGAGGCACCCTCCCTAGAAGTGTTCAAGATTCGGTTGGTTGGATGGGACTCTGGACAACCTGATTTATTAAGATGTGTCCCTGCACGTGGCAAGGGGGTTAGAACTAGATGAACTCTGAGAGCTCTTCCAACTTGCATTCCAACTCTACGATTCTACGGTAGCTTCTCTAAAGAAATCTGGTGTATCAAGATATAATAGAAAATACATTGCAATAGATTGTATTTGTACATAATATATTATGAAGAAATAGACTGAGTAGCTAAAAGATAAACAATGATTGACAATTGCAATTTTCCTCAGTGGTAGAATGTCAGAGAATTTTGAGAGGAAAAGATGAACACTGTCTTGTACACTTGCACTTTTAAACTGGTAATTGTTCTGAATTGCCTTACACAAAAATGATGAAGTCATTGCAATATTTCTCTCTACTTGTAATTTACTCAGAATTTGAGTGGAAGGCAGCATTACACTGTTCTTGCATATGCAAGTAACATTCTCATTACATATGCTACTAACACAGCGTGTGGTGTATGTCGGTTTGTTTTTTTTTTTCCATCTTCCTTTTCTGGCAGTTAGACTTTTTGGACCAAACTTTATCCTGGAAGTTTATTCACCTGTAAGCAAATCCTATTATCCTGTTTGCTATGATGGCTGGAATGATAACTACGGGAAGACTGCATGTAAAGACATGGGCTACAGCGTGTAAGTCTTAACTTTCAACAGCATTTGCACATGTGTAGAAAGGTTAACAATTCCTCATGCTGTTTTTTAAGAATCCGAAACAAAAAGCAATTGACAATCTAGTTCTTGTGAAACCATGTGGGTCTGATTTTAATGATGTTACAGAATCCAAATCATTGCTCCAGCAGGTAATGGCATGTGTGCAGTAGTTACTCAGTGGGGTCACTTTTATTCAATACACTCACACTTCAGATCATTGTAATTGTTTTCACAACATTCGGTCTGACTTAACTTGTCATCACCAGTATTACACAAAAAATCCTGATCTTTTGAGGACACAAGTAATGCCAACTTATGTGGAAGATCGCTATAAACATTTTTGGCCCTGAATGCTGTCTGTGTTCTCTCCATGTAATGCTGTAGTCTAAATACTTCTGCAGTTCAAACACTTGACGTTTCCTCTCTTTTGTTGCAGACAAAAATACAAGACAGTATTTACCAAATGCATCAAGTAAATTTAGTGCCCAGACAGGAAGAATTGAGTGTGCCCATGTTGTGCCATGGTGCTCTCAATTCAGGTGTTCGAACCAGCGGTGACCCCAGTAGTTACACCATCAGTAAGACACCCCAGCAGCAGATACACAGTTTTGTTGCTCAGCTAGAAAGCCTGGCAGAGCAATGGTATTTTCTGTCCCACAGAAACTTGGCTGTCACAACTTAACGGACCTGAACATTGCTGTGTAAAGGCATATCTTCATTGAGCCCTGTTTCATGGGGTTGTTTACCATGTGTGTTGGGTGAAATAATATTTTAATCTAGTAACTGATGGAAAATGGAACTTCACAAATATTTAAAGAATCTGAGTCTTTGGAACTCTACAACACCACCAGGGTTCAGTGTTTTATTAAAAAACTCCAAATATTTCAAACGTCAAATATTTTCAGTGTGGCTTGTGTCTGAATCTCTAGCTTGGCCTAGTCTATTGTTGTTTGAAAACTGGAACTACTGGATTTCATAATGGGCTTTCTGTTTTGCAGAGATACATACTACTATAGTCGAGGAGTAGCAACTGAAGGCAGCTTTAAAACCTACATGAAGCTGAACACAAGTGCTGGAAATATAGATTTGTACAAAAAGCTGTATAACAGGTATCTTTGTTTAACACTATCTTCTTATCGGGGTCTTTTTAGCTGTTTAAGACATGCAACTTCTACCTCTAGCATAAGGCAAGCATGTTTTTCAGTAGGGATTGTTAGAGGGAAAGTGGCTTTGATTTTAATCTGATTGCAGCAACTTCTTTCCCATCTATTTTAAAACATAACTCTCATTTTTCCATCCTTCCTGTCCTCAGTGAAAACAAATATCCCATCCTGTTTCCTCTGATTTCTTGCAGGTTGTTGTATCAAATGTATGTACTTTTCTAAGGCTCTCTCACCATCAGCAGTACTTTCTGTATAGTGAGGAGAGCTGTCAGCTGTAACACATCCATAGCTGCTAGTACAGCTTTTTTTTAGTCACATCAAAGACAAAACATGCAAAATGGATCTTTTGCTGTGGAAAGTGTAATTTTTAGTTACATTAAACAGTTCTGAAGTGTCTAGTTTTTAAATCTGTAGACTACTGTGCCTGGAAAGTTTCCATGGCTCTCTCGTTTAGGTTTTCCAACAAATATGTCATAAACAGCTCTATTTTTCTCCTGCTGTTCTTCATCTGGTTCTTCAGTAGCGGACCCTTTGTGCTGGCAACTGCACTGTTCCAACATGACAGTTTTGGCAAGAAACGGTTGAGGACAGATGCTTGCTGGTGTGGTAGCTGGAGAGAGAGAGAAAGGAGGAGGGAACCCTCATCAAGAAGATGAGGCAGAAAGCAGAACACATAGTTGGAAAGTGTAGGAAACAGCTGGAGGGTCAGTTTTGCCCACTGTTGGCTTCCTGTGTGCCCTAAAGTTCTGATCATTGTTTTAAATTCTATTGCAGTGATTTCTGTGCATCAGGAAATGTGGTTTCTCTGCGCTGCATAGGTAAGTGATTGTGTTTCTAAAATTACTTCTTGTTCATTCTGGAAAATCTTTGTGAAACTGCATAAATAAATACTTATTTTGATGGGCAGATGATTTGATTCTGGTTCCCAAATTTCAAAGGGTGCAGTTCAACAGCAGATTGTGAAAGGCAACAAGGAAGGGTTTGCTTCTCCAGTTGCTTTTGTCCTTGCTGCCAGTGCTTCTTTTAAATGACTCATCTGTGGTGAATCTTCACAGTCCTTCCCTGGCAGTTATGGTGGGATCTCTGTGGCACACCTGCTCCCTAGTAGACGGGTGGGTAGTTCATTCCTGATGGTGATGGCTGTCATGGGTGAATCCTGGCTGTTGTCTGTTTTGTTGCACAACACAAAGGTGTGTGTCTGCATAGCTTGCCATAGATGCTTGAAGGCCATGTTTAATGTAATGAACCATTGGTGAGCTAAGGGGAAAAGCTACCAAATCTACATCTTGATATTGGCAATGTGAAGCCATCTAGGCTATGGGGAGACCTGGCAGTGTCCAAGGCAGGGGCCTGAGCTGCGGCATACTGAACATCAGCAGTGCAGAAGTTGGACATGGTCTGTGGTCCTCTCTGTTAGCAAAACCTGAGTTGGAGAAGCCATCTTGCCTACGAGCAGACTCTTTAACTAATGCCTCTGTGTGTGTGTGTAACTCCTTAGAGTGCGGCATATCCACTAAAAGTGTGAACATTATGAACAGAATCGTGGGTGGCAGCGGGGCTGTGCTGGGGCAGTGGCCGTGGCAGGTCAGCCTTCACATGCAGGGCACCCATGTCTGCGGGGGCTCCATCATCACTCCCCAGTGGATAGTGACAGCAGCGCACTGCGTGGAAGGGTGAGTCCTGCCTGTGTGGGCACCAGAGTGACTGACTTGTTTGTCTCTGAAATGGTGGGTTTTTTTCTTGCTTCAGGCTGAAATGCACAAATTAGTAAAGTCTTACAACTTTCTTTTTTAAGGCTAAGTATATCTTTCCTTCCCTTCTACCTGCCTTGAATGCAGGTGCTAGGTGCGGTATTTTGTCTGTGTTGCGATACGGTTTTTAAGTGTAAATGGAAAATTTTCTCTAGAAAAGGCTGGTTACAGATCATCTGTCTGCATTCTACAGGAAGAAAATATTATTTTACTTGTTAAATCTTAGAATGGTTTAGGTTGGAAGGGACCTTAAATATCATCTAGGTCCAACTCCCCTGCCACGGACAGGGATTACTCTTATGAGATCAGATTGCTCAAAGCTTCTCCAACCTGTCCTTGAACACCCCCAGTGATGGAGCATCTGCAGCTTCTCTGGGCAACATGTTCAAGTTCTTCACTGTCCTCATACTAAGGAATTTCTTCCTAAAATCTGACTTAAATCTACCCTCTTTTAGTTTGAGACCATTAAACGTGAAAATTAAACTGGACTGTGGGCATAGATAGCCACTGAAGAAGTAACCTCAAACTTTAATGCCACATAGCACAATGTTTTGGTGGTTTTAGTGAAGGTGCTGAATTAGGCTGTTCAGAAAAACAAGAAAAGGAAAAAAAAAATCCCAAACCCTCAAACACTGCGTGATAGTAGACAGGATAAATGTAAAGATGCCTGTACTATTTATTTCCTCATATCTTGATGCCACAGGGTAAAAAGGCCCAAGTCAGTGCTAAATGTAGTACTACACCTGTCTAAGTAGTGTTTCACATAGGTATCAACAAGCAAAACAGCGGTGCTTTGTATGGGTTTAAATTCCAAAGGAGAGCTGTGGGTGTTGTGGTACCTTGTGTGCAGGGGCAGAGTATTTTTTAAAGTTGGCTGCTTCTGTTGGATGGAAAAGCCGCTAAGTGAAACCATTTTAATGGCTGGTTGGCTGGATCACAGAGTGAGGAAAAATAATTTTGTGCTTAACCTTGAAAAAGGAATGCACATTCTTATCCCTCTTGCGCTCTCTGATTTGAGCTTTGTAGTGTGCAAAAGAGATGGCAACCAAAGCTGGTTTGCAGGTCTTGACTTTTGATTTTTCCTGAAGGGAGATGACTTGCAATCCCTACTGCCTCGGTTGCTGTCACGGAAGGGGTTTTAAGACTTGTGGGAAGTTCTCTGTTGAGCATTTGTAAACTGCTGGAGCACAAGTCGCTGCTTAAATTTCAACTAGGAAGCACACTTGGCATATAAAAGTCCCTCGCCAAAATCAGACAAAAACCTTTATGCATTTTTAAGCTGAATTTCATAGAATCATAGAATCATTATGGATTGGAAGGGACCTCGAAAGATCATCTAGTCCAATGCCCCTGACACAGCAGGATCACCTAAACCAAGTCACACAGGAACCTATCCAGTTGGGTCTTGAATATCTCCAGTGAGGGAGACTCCACAACCCCCCCTGGGCAGCCTGTTCCAGTGCTCCGTCACCCTCACTGTGAAGAAGTTCCTTCTCAGGTTGATGTGGAACCTCCTATGTTCCAGCTTACAACCATTGCCCCTCGTCCTATCACTACATGACACTGAGAACAGCCCAGTGCCATCCTCCTGACACCCACCCCTCACATATTTATAGACATTAATGAGGTCACCCCTCAGACTCCTCCAAGCTAAACAGACCCAGCTCCCTCAGCCTCTCCTCATAAGGGAGGTGCTCCACCTCCTTTATCATCTTCGTTGCCCTACGCTGAATCTCTCCAGCAACTCCACATCCCTCTTGAACTGAAGAGCCCAGAACTGGACACAGTACTCCATATGAGGTCTCACTAGGGCAGAGTTGAGGGGGAGAAGAACCTCTCTTGATCTGCTAACCACCCCTCTTCTAATCCACCCCAGGATGCTGTTGGCCCTCTTGGCCACAAGAGCACATTGCTGGCTCATAGTCATCTTGTTGTCCACCAGGACTCCCAAGTCCCTTTCCCCTACGCTACACTCCAACAGGTCAGTCCCCAGGAAATTCTAGTAAATTTCCTTCACTAGATCTTGTTTTTTACTAATTCTGGCTTCTGCTGCCCTTGTGTGCTTTGGATAGTATATGTGAGTGATACCACTGACATGCTAGACCTCAGAAACAACTGCTTGATCCCTCAGCCATGGAAATCAATAGACTTCAGTGTTGCAGTCTCAGACTACAATTTGCTGTGCTGATTGACTAAAGGGATAGGTTATGATAACTTGCTTGTCAGAAATGCTAGTCAAATGCCTGTGTGTTCTTGGTCATTTCTGAAAATTGTGACTTGTGAGTAGAGAAGCAAACCTCATAACCTTGTTTTCTTTTTCTGTAGACGATTTTCTGACCCATTAGTCTGGAGAGTTTATGCTGGGATTCTGAAGCAGGATGAGATGTTTTTAAAAAATGGATACAGAGTGCAACTGATAATTTCCCATCCAGATTATGATACAGATTCTAAGGACAATGATGTTGCACTTATGAAGTTAGAGACACCGCTGAGTTTTAGTGGTATGTATCCTGCTCTTCTTCAGGCAAAAGCCCAATGGAAAATAATGTGTCTTTTAAAACTTCTGAAGTTCATCAATAAATCCTTGTAGATCTTTTGGGGGGGAACACAAGAGACACCTTAGAAACAGACACAGGGTGTCTTACCTTTGTTAACCAAAGTCTGAGATAGAGAGCACACTCTCTCTAATTTTCTAAGTTGGGTTTATTTATATATAGTGCACAGTGAGAGAGTTTTAACTAGCCTTAAAATGTACCTCAGAGTGCCATTGTGGTGCTTAAGCTTGCTATATGTGCGGACTCAGGATGCAGTGATAGAGCAGCCAAATACCCCTAAATCAAGTTACGCCAAATAAGAATTGGAAAAACTCCGACTCTACCCCATAACCAATTGTCACAAGAAACTCCTTTTCTTACAAGTAGATGTAGGTTGTTTGCAAGCAAGTAAAAAATAGAAACTGAAACTTGCAGTGTTTTTATGAACAGATCTTTTACACTTCAGTGCATCAGTTTAAAGATGCTACAAATGATCTAGAGAGGGTTTTCTGCTGCTGAGAACAGAGAGGTGGTCTGCCTACCAGGTTTTTAGGTTTCCTGTATCTTGTATACAGTAATCGAATTCAGCTTGTATTATGACTGTTTTTAGGAGGGTTTTGCACAAAGAATGCAAAGAGGTAGTTGTCAGAAATTTTTCTTGGGTTTTTTTTGTTCTCTGCTGAAAAGCAGGTGGTAATTGTTAGGCTAATGAATTGAGCTGGAACCATGAATCGTGCTTGTTCCTCACTTTGAGGTGCAGATTAGACAGCCATCTAGGAAAGGGCAGCTGTAAGCCTTCTGTTGCTGTCTCTATTGGAATCGTTATGGTTTATTGGCTAGGAGGGTGTGTACATATTTATGCGGTGGTCATGCTGAGAATATCTAGTGTTTGTTTTGAGTTGTATCTGGGATTACAGATGTTACCATGTTTGTTTTGTAGACACGGTTCGCCCAGTCTGTCTGCCGAATCCAGGAATGATGTTCCAGCCCAATCAGCAGTGCTGGATATCTGGGTGGGGAGCAGAATATCAAGGAGGTAAATAGTGGCTCTAGGATATTTTGATCTTAGCAACACAGTCGTGTTTGGTTCACAAATAACTGTTACATAGGTTGACTGGGCAGTTTGAGCTGTATCTGTTAATATACTATATTTCTTCACCCGTTTTACAGCTTCTAATATTCACACAGAGCATCTTGTTTCAGACAAGTTGTGATGTCATGGGTTTCATTCAGCAGACTGTGAAGTAGCCTCAAATCAGTACTGGGCCCCAGAAATATTCACACAGGAAACAATTTTGTACCCCTGCTATAAGGGCCACCTCCTGTAACAAGGGTAGCTGAGCTGTATTCCAAAATAGTTCTCTGGAGACATGGGAAAGTGGAAGACACTATTTTTTCACAGACACACACACACATATACAGAAAACATTAGGGATTGGAAGGGACCTTGAAAGATCATCTAGTCCAATCCCCCTGCCAGACCAGGATCACCTAGATCAAGTCACACAGGAAAGTATCCAGGTGGGTTTTAAACATCTCCAGAGATGGAGATTCCGTAACCCCCCAGGCAGCCCGTTCCAGTGCTCTTCTACCATCTGAAGCTAAAACAGCATGATCATGGGACCATAGAATGTTAGGGGATGGAAGGGACCCAAAGAAATCATCGAGTCCAACCCCCCATGCCAGAGCAGGACAAAACTATCTAACACAAATCACAGAGGAACACAAGTAAGTTTGTAAGAAGTTTGTAAGAACTGAAGAGAAAGGAAGCTTCTTTTCAGTCTGACAAGGTACTGGGCAGAGAGGCATCTGCTGAGAAAGCTGGATCCTAAATGTGGGTACTTCTGGTAGCTTGTGCTGAACCACAGTGTTGTGGGGAGGTCCTCTTCACATCTTAGATTTCAGGTGGTTTTAACAGCTCTAATTAATACAGTTGATTTGGGGCTGGAGTAAGCAGGTAGGTGCCATGTTCTCTTTCTTTACAGTGCACTGATAGCAAAGCAGGGTAACCGCTTGGGAGATTCAATGTCACAATTGTCTCTTTGTGATGAGTTGTGTGCCTTAATTTTCCACCCCAATGTTTCTAGTAAATTTGTTTAATTTTGAACAGTACTAGTTGGTGGGATTTGAAACAGCAATATGATATGATGTTTGTTCTAATCTTGTCTTTCTGTGTTTTTATGCATGTTTCAATTTTAGGTAAAACATCAAATAACTTGAATTATGTTACAGTGCCCTTAATAGAGCGTTCTAGGTGTAATTCTCTCTTTATCTATAATGGCATGATTTTGCCTACAATGATCTGTGCTGGATATCTAGAAGGAGGATTTGATTCGTGTCAGGTAATTATTCCTAATTAACACCTACTAAAGATTATTTTTGTGGTCTTACTAGAAAGACTAGAAAGGTTTCTCTAGTAATCTATTAATTAGAATTAGATCCCATGTGGAGAAGAAAAAACAATTTTAAATTTAGTTACATTTTGGTTGGGCTTCTAATTCTTCTGGTGGAGCATCTTTTTAAAGAGAAGGTTTTAATTTCGTCTTCTTAATGGCTGCCAGTTTGCTAAATACCCAAAGGAGGTGAGGCAGTCCTCCTTAATGTTTCAGGGATTTTTTGTTGTGTGGTACTTGAAAGTGAAGAAATGCTCCTGGTAATCACAGCGACACCCTAGCGTTGTGCTTGTGAACAAGAAAATCAGTAGAGGTGATCTCATTTAGTACATTTGCAGTAGGAATGCAAATTACTTGCCCAGCTCTCAGAATTCAGTATTTTGGTTTAGTGACTGCCTTATGTTTTAGAAAGCTAACCATCCTTCAAAATGTCTATCTTGGTGGCTGGTCGCTAATAACATGCTTGTGTTTTGTGTAGGGTGACAGTGGAGGTCCGCTGGTAACTAACAAAAATTCCGTGTGGTGGCTGGTTGGAGACACCAGCTGGGGAACTGGCTGTGCTAGTCCCAACAGACCTGGAGTGTACGGGAATATGACTGTGTTTACAGATTGGATTTATAAAAATATGCAGGTAAAATGCTTTTTCTCGCAAAGAATGCAACGCTGTGGTCTGTAATCCATCCCAAAAGTCACAAAAGGCATAAGAAGGGATGAACTTGATTTTATTGATAAATGTAAATCAACGTGACGTCTCTGCTAAAAAAGCAATTCCATTGAGAAGCATCCATGTAATTCATATAGTTTGTCAGCCTGTCAGCAGAACTTGAACTTTTGTTTTTTTATTTTTAAAACAGGCAAACAGATGACAACACTTTCTGTCCTTCTTCCTGATTGACATTTTCGAGAACAAGAATAAATGAAGCCATGGGTGCCTGAAATATTTATTCACTTTGCAAATGATTTTTTCCTGTTTGGATTTTCTTTTTTAAAGAAACATGAAGGATTTTTTTAAAGAAACACTCAGTTCTGTGCTGGCTACAGTGACTGATCTTAAACAGTGAAGGATTATCACAATGAGCACCTTTCTTCTTATTTCGGTGCCTGGCAGAAAGTTGTTCTGTCAACCACTTGCTGAAATGTTTCTTTTTACTTAACTCACTTGGTGATTTGTCACAAGCTTATAATGGCAATTTTAATTACACTTTAAGATTTGCATAGCAGGATGCAAAGATAGTTGCCTTAGTACTGTTTTAAATTGAATGTGGAGTAATGCAAGTATTGAATCTGAGCTGCTGGTTGGCAACTTGAAAAGAAATAACTGGTTTTTTGGTATATATGAAGGGAAGTTTTCATGCACTATGGTAGAGGTAGAAGAGAAAGAATATATATTCAGGTAGTTAAAAATCCTCAGGATCTTGACACACATAAATCACCTTATTTCAAGTGAGATCGATCTGACTGTCTCGATAATTAAATGTGCTGTTCTGCCTCAAGCTGCTCTGAATCCAAAAACTGCAAGACCTGCAGTCTACTCTCAAAATGTAGGCTACTGAGAGGGATGCTCTGGAGCTGTATCAGGATGAAGTCGGTTAAAGCGTCCTGACTGTGAGGCTGTGCACATCAAAGTTGACTTTTGAACAATCCTTGCTGTGAAAGACAGAGCAAAGCTTTACAGTAAGAGTGTGTTGTGAGCAACAGACCTCTGCTTACAGACGTGTATAGAGGCTGGATGTTTTATACAAAGAAACACAAATCTGCATTTTTCTGTAACCAGATGAACTACCTCATGTATTAAATTCAGCTTTCATGTCCTTAGAGCGCCCCTTTATATATCTGCACATACGTTTTTTAGCAAAATGTAGTTAGTAACAGAGTGCCACCTTAACTAGGATTTTAAAAATAACTTATAATCATTACAGAGGATCAAAAAGCCATACCATGTCGCTTCTGTTATGAAGGATACATCTTTTTAATTAAATTACTAGTTTTAATTTCTTCTTTGGTACTGAAATACAATCTTGCCTGTAAACACTGCAGCAAATAAATATTTTTTTTAAAATAGTTTTCTTTAGTATATATTTGTTTATATCTGTGTACTTGAATTATTTTCGGAGCAGTTGCTGGATTCAGTATCTGAAATGCCTTGAGAATCTGATTTTAAATAAACCTCAAAGCAAACAAAAAAAGACAAACTATCAAACACAATGCAAAATATCATGAGGTTGTTTTAATTCCAGCATTTCAGGTCCTTGAACAAACCCAACCCAGGGAAAGAGATCTGGCTGTCCAGGAGTCTTGGGTGTTTTTACTGGCTAGTTCTGATGAAATCACTCTGACTTGTGAAATTGAATTAAATAAGGAAGTTTAGCTTAGAGGAAGTTTAGCCTAAAGGCAGTGTGTCAAGATAGCCACACCCTGTGTATGCTGTTCTTAGTCTCAGGCTGCCTGAAGCTATGTGTACCCACTCCTCTAGTGAGAGACTGGGCGTTCTCCATCTCTCATGAGCATCAAGTGTACAGTGGGGAGATACCATGAAGCAGTCAAGAAGTTTAAAGTGCTTTCAAAATAGAAATTAACTTGTGGTATCAAGCTTTTTTAAGGGGTGTTTTGTTTGTTTGTTTGTTTTTTTACCTGCAGCACTGCCAGTCAGTAGTAACAAAACATCTTACTGAAACATGCAGTACTGGCTGCAGTGCTAGACAGGGTTAAGGAAGCGTATGGGGTGAATGCTGTGCCACTGAAGTCAGTAATCTGCTCCAGCAGTTTCATGTTGGAGTCAGACATCCTCCATAATATCTAGCCTGAAGAGAAAGCCGCTTTTGTAAGCATCTCAGAAATCGCTACACAGCACACGGGTGCACATGTCTTTATTTATTTATTTAGTTGAATGCAGACATTATTCTTGCTACACAAAGGACAATGTTGCCCATTAAAATAAATCCGTCATATGAAAGATGTCATGAACGCAGCATGCAGTATTATATTTTGCACTGGTTTCCAGGAAATGAAAGCTTTTGGAAAGGTTCTTCTTGACCTGGCATGGGGAATGAGAAAGGAAGCAAGACACATGCTGAGACACCCTTCTAATGTTTAACATCCTGGATGGTTTAATCCTTCTGGATATTCAAATCCTACCATTTTGCCAGTCCCAAATTACCCATTGGTCCCAATATTTCATGGAATTCTTTGGCATCCAAAAGAAATAGCCTCTTAGCTTTTCTTCACAAATCAGAGAACTGAAAAAAGGAGAAATGGAGCCACATGGCATCCTGTGTATGTACCTATCAGATGAAGTTAGCTTTCTTTTTCTTCTAGGCTGCAGCTTCTATGCCCACTATGTGTCCTCTCTACCTATCGGGCAGGGTCTTAATAGTGGTGATGCCTTGCAGAGTCATCTTTCAAGTAATGTCAGGAAAGACAACAGCCACAATGTGCCGAAAGGGAAGGGGGAGGGGGGTTATCACTAGGCTTGCACAGTAAGCTGCACAGAGGAAAGTCAGCTTGATAACCCACAAACTTGATTCATTACACATAGCAGAAAACCCTTATCCTCATTAAAAAAGTAAGAACACCCTAAACAGAAACCCACAAGATACAACTCTCAGCTTTTAATAATTAGTTCAATGATTATAGAATTTATAAAGCAAATGTATAAAAATGGGATATTTGTACTCTCTGAGTGAAAGGAGTGGTTAAGGTATGTTCTGGCACTGCATTATTAGAGGATTTTACAAAGCTATTGTAAATGCTAGAGAAAAAATGTTCATGGTAACAAAGTTAATGCTAGGAAATAACAGCAGAACAGTACTTCTGAGAAATAAAGATATCTACAAGTGGCTGAACTCTCTCAAATACTGGCAGGCTTTAGTGAGACGATTAACTCTTTGACCAAGGTAGCTCCTATGTTTAGCAGCTTCACTGTCCTCCTGAAGGAAGAGGTTTAAGTTGGTTTTTTCTTGCAAAAGATGCAACATTGTGGTCTGTAAGTTGTCTCCAAAATCATTAAGGGCATAAGACAGGATGATCAGAGGTATTTGATTGGAGAGGCGATTGCTTGCTCCCTGCAAGGAGACAAAAAAGGCAAAAAGACTTGTTTCCAAAACACCTAAAATAGGGAGGGGTTACAGGTAGCAAGAAGTGACAGCATGTCTTTAAACCGTTGAAATGAGTCACTGTTCAAGAAGTGAGTGTTTCTAAGAAATAAAAAATATTTGCCATTACTCTCTCGTGAGCCTAAAGACCTAAAATTTACGAGTAACAGAAATGTCAGCTTTTGTTTTTCTCCCTAAACCCAAGGCACGCTGTTCTCTGTGAGGCAATGAAAGCTATCACTGGTAAATTATACGAGGACAGATCCGACACGCAGTGCTTGTGAAGAATTTCTGGCATTCAGCCTGTCTTCTCTGAACATTATCAACACAAAACCAAATGGATTTTTTTCCAAAAGGTAGTGAATTCATGTATTTAGATGATTTTTCTGATGTGGTTGTTCTTTTAAGTGTAAGACAGCTTGGAGTAAGCTTTAGCCTTAAGGGAAATAGTTTTCAGTAATAAAGAGACAAGGCTATACATACATTACATCTATTGATATCTCAGTGAGATAATTTTCTGCTTAACTTGGCCATCTGTCTGCTCTGGTTATTTATATAAATTGATTAGTTTAGATTTGACATTAGGAAATATTTCTTCACTTAAAGGTTTATCAGACACTGGAATGCTCTAGTCAAGGAAATGGTGGAGTCACTGTCCTTAGAGGTATTTTTAAATATCTCTAAGATATAGACTTCTTAATGCATAGCTGTGGACTTTAGGCACATGGTGTAGCAGTGGCTTGGCAGCACTGGGTTAACAGTTGGACTTGATGATCTCAGAGGTCTCCTCCACCCAATTCCGTGATACAGACTGGACTGTAAAAGCTTGTGGGGACTTTTTCCCAGAGACATCTACATGGCTTGGGGACTCGAATGGTGATCTTGGGCAATAGGAAGAGCAAAACCTATCCAGCGTTGTGAGGGAGTTGCATCCAGCCCTCCTGATGAAAGGTGAGCACTTACTTGACTGGCTATCTTCCTTTATATTTGCTACACCTGACTTGAAAATGTCAGTGTGGAGACCAGGTAGAGCCATATCTGATTTGTAGATTCTATATAGTTTAGGCAACAGATTTAAATAAAAGTTTAAGGTCTTTCTGGCTTTAGATAACTCAAGTTCAGTGGCTGCAAATTTTTTGTATACAAGGATGGGCTTGAGCTCAAACTGAAAAAAATACCCAAGAGTAGATATTGTATTTTTCTTTCTAGTTTGCAGAAATCGAGTCAATAACAAGCAATTCAGGTAAGTCAGCTAAAATACTAAACCTAGTTCTTCTCTAGGTACTACTGAGTAGTCTGAACATTTAATTGCATAAATGTGCCAAAACCTTGCTACTGAAATTCAAGATAAGCTGCTACCTACCTTACTGCATTATTAATACTGAATTTGTTGCTTTCAGAGGGAATTTTGTGAAACAAAGATCAAAAGCAAATCCTGATACTGCATGTTCTCTTTTCCATCTTTAGCATGCTCCTTTGATAAAACATCCCGTTTGTCTGCAGAGACTTTAACTTCTACAGAGCTATATGCATTCTGATCTCTACAAGTAGCCAATATTTTATTATCATTCCTCCAGCTGCTTTAGTTTAGGACCTGAATGCAAGCCACTGACACAGCAGGAGTATGTAGAGGGGCTTGAGGCTTACCTGAGCTCCCAGACTCTATGATAAATGCTGAAGTTGTTTGTTGTTGTAGATGTTGTTAAGCTTGTGGAAATTCGTTATTTGAAAAGTTAGATGGACTTGCAGTGAGGGAAAACAATACCAGGATTGTTACCTTCAACTCAATATCGGTGACTTCTAATTACAAGTCCAAGGGCTCTCTTACATCTTACCGTCTTCTCCATGCCAGTAACTGACTGTTCTTTTGTCCCCCTCCAATGCTTGTTCTCATAGGAAAACCAGCAAGAAACCACTGTACTGGCATGGGGCTGTGTGGGCAGCAGGGAGTCATCTCAATTGAACAGCTGGAGGGAGAGTGAGGATTCACATGCTGATGGCATGTCCCCTGAGCAAGGAGGAGCCACAGAGGGGAGCTGGTGGTATCTAACAAGTAGTTTAGGAGCCAGCTATCATTTTAACAACCTGATGGCTTTTCTGATCACCATAGCCCACAGTGTGCAAGCACTCATCCCCAGTGACTCTGTTTACACAGCCAGTCAGACCAGGTTTGTCCTGACTCTCTCATCACTGGTCAGAAGCTCTGTTTAATTTGTACAGAGGGTGTATGAACCTGGATGAGACACTTGTAGCTGCTGGCTAGTATTTCCCACGAAGCAGTAGCATCACATGAACGGCTTCTAATGACTCCAGCGAGGTCTGGGTGAAGGGTGTATACTATAGCATTCAGGGTGCACAAGAACTGCTTTATCTAGTAAAAATATAGTCTGTAAACTCACGCTGAAATAGGCCATTGTGTGAGACATCGTTTCCTGGACAAAGGAGGGCTCTTGATTCACAACAGTTACAGGTTGAAAGAGTTTCCTGTTGTCAGCTGTGTTGGAGTTTTCTGCCTTAAGAGATTTTAAATCATTAACATAACAATCATCCTGGCAATATACAATTCTCTCCATTTTAAACTGGATCCGAAGCTGTCTTTCAGCCTCTGCTGCTTGTTGGTCTCTAATATCTTCAATTCTGGTCTAGGAAAGAAAAGAGCAAGTTCTCAGACGTTAGCTTTCTTTGCAAAGGGGCCGGTGCTTAGCAGCATCCCCGAGGTGGGCACAGTGTTGGGCAGTCCTTGCTGCAGCACTGTCTAACCCCACGCCTGCTCTAGGGATCACCAAGTAATACTTTAGATTCTGGTTGTTTTATTGTGAAAGAGTAGGAAAATCTGGTGGTTTTATCCCCTCCTTAAACACGAGTGGGATTGGGCAAAACCAGTCAAAAGGTCCTTTGGCCCCTGAAGTAAAATAAAAAAGCTGACTGAAACAAGTGGCACTGTCTGTGGCACAGGCTGTCTGCGGTTTTGCATGCATTTACCCAGTAGGCAGTGGCAGCAGGCACTGATAGGATCTCTACTGACCCTTTTGCCCTTCTCAAAAAAACCCACCGTCTCTTATGTGTTGCCAGCAAACCAACCTTGTCTAACCCCTCACTGTCTGGCACTTTTACTGCAGCAATATGATACGTTCTGGCCTTTTGGATGCTTCCACCTTAAAGCCTGTTGGGCGGCCAAAGTTCCCTCAGTAATTCTCAAATTCCCTTACAATGCTTTCCTTGAATGCCTAAGAAAGGTTTTTTCCTCATATTTTTGACCACCAAAACTTGCTGCTTCTTCATTCCTCTCACTGCTATGCCTAAAGACCCTCCCTAAAAATCTCTGTGTTTGGTTCCTTATTTACTTTCTACCGCCTTGGCCTGGGAGATCAGTAGGGTTTGACCTTGACTGCGTAAGCTTTTTACTCATATTTGCCTCAGAGTTTCATTTTTAAGCAGTATAGAATGTGTGGGCTCTGCTTCCTGGCTGCCCAGTGTTGCTTCTCATCGCTTCCTCAAAGGTCTTTCTGAGAAAAGGCCTCCAGTGATCCCCATATCATTTCACTCCAGCTCAAAACATGCAATGCTCCCAAACTGTGAAGAGTCCTCTTATAATCCTTGTATAGTTCAAATGATTTTTCACTTCTCTGCTGCTGCTCTCCTTTATAAAAGATGAGATTCCTGCACTGGCTAATACCCTGGCTCATCTTTCAAGGAGGGAGAAGCACTGATTAGTTTTGTCAGGCTACCCACACACTTACAGATCACTGCAGGACTTATAATTAATTTAAAATTTAAATTCTTCAAGGCAGCTATAACAGGTTTTCTTTGTATTGTGTTTTATGCAGCAAGTGTATGACCAGAATTTATGAGGAATGCATGTTTTAGATCTTGTCAAACTTGTACTGAGAGGCAAAATGCACTTTCATTGGTGCCACTATAAGCGTGCTAACATTTTCAAGTTCTTCCTTATTTAAAAAAAACCTGTAGAGATTGCATGTTTTCAAAGGGACAGTGCAACAGGATAGGTACTGTAAGCATATAGAAATGCCATTTTGTCTTACACTTATATTGGGTTACAGGTAGTGTCTCACCTTAGCAGCTCTGTTTAAATTGTGAAAATTAGCAAAATGTTTTTTAGCGACTTCTGTAAATGTCTCTTCAACCAGTCCTAAAGGGAGAACAAGCAGACAAAATACAATCAGGCAACCAAATGAGGGTTTTCAGCTACTGTAAACAGCGTTAAATTTGGGAGAGTTAGGACTTAGTGACTGGGGGTGCTGATTGATACCCGCCTGAACATGAGCCAGCAGTGTGTCCAGGTGGCCAAGAGGGCCAATGGCATCCTGGCCTGCATCAGGAATGGTGTGGCCAACAGGAGCAGGGAGGTCATTCTGCCCCTGTACTCTGCACTGGTTAGGCCGCACCTTGAGTACTGTGTCCAGTTCTGGGCCCCTCAATTTAGGAAGGACATTGAGGTGCTTGAACGTGTCCAGAGAAGGGCAACGAGGCTGGTGAGAGGCCTTGAGCACAAGCCCTATGAGGCTGAGGGAGCTGGAATTGTTTAGCCTTGAGAAGAGGAGGCTCAGGGGAGACCTTATTGCTGTCTACAACTACCTGAGGGGTGGTTGTTGCCAGGAGGAGGTTGCTCTCTTCTCTCAGGCAGCCAGCACCAGAACAAGAGGACACAGCCTCAAGCTGCGCCAGGGGAAATTTAGGCTTGAGGTGAGGAGAAAGTTCTTCACTGAGAGAGTCATTGGCCACTGGAATGGCCTGCCCAGGGAGGTGGTGGAGTCGCTGCCCCTGGAGCTGTTCGAGGCAGGATTGGATGTGGCACTTGGTGCCATGGTCTAGCCTTGAGCTCTGTGGTAACAGGTTGGACTTGATGATCTATGAGGTCTCTTCCGACCTTGGTAATACTGTGTGATACTGTGCATGTGATAAGAACAGAGGGGGAAAATTATCTCTGCAGGCTAAGGTCTAAGAGTATGAGCCACTAAAAACCTCCAGTAACCACTAACTACCTGAGAGATTGTCACTGAGATGTCTTTGATAAAGAAATTTCTGTGCTTACAGCTGTGTTTGACCATATGTGCTATCACCTGGCCATGTTAGTACTCACTCCCTAAGTGACCTCCCCAGAAAGACAAGCTAGTTCATACAGAGCCCTGAGTCTGACACAGATGCTACAGCTGTCTTTTGAGGAAGACATGGAAGAAATAGGATCATGACGTACTCTTTCCCTGAGTGCTTTTCACTGAATGAACTATGTACCCTGTCCTCCAGCAACAGCAGTCACTGCATAGTAAACAAACTGGGTTCCCACCTCAGATGTGTTAATGCCACTCCCTGGGTTTAGGAACGCAAGATCACTTGGTAACACCAGATACTTTACTAGAGTATTTCTTTACTGTGTTATTTATTACAATTACTTTCTAACTCTTTTCCACTAGCCACTGAGAAAAGTATTAATACAGGCTGGAGACCATGTGTAGAGATTGAAGGCTCTACAGAAGAAGCAGCAAGGGCTCAGGTTGAATCAGATTCAGTCCCCCACCCTTAAATACCCTGACTACAGCCCAGAGTAAGAACGTAAACTTATTCTGGAAAAACAATTGTCAGACACACTCCTGTCTCCCACGTGACAGCCTTGTGTCATCTCTGAGCCTTACCCATCACATTGTGCAGCATTTCAACAGCTGGCTCCTCCAGTTGCATTATTTGCTCTTTTATAATGTCCTCAAATATTCTGTAGTTGGAAAAGGCTGGGAGCTCCCGTCCACGATACTGGTCTTCATATTTGCGTACTTTGTTTGGTACAGACTTTTTAACTGAAATATTAAGACAACATTGTTTTAGAAGTTAACTGTGTACTTTTAAGATGGTGGTATATTTCTCTTCTTTGAAATGCTCTTGGGAAGAACAACTACTGAGCTAATCTTTCAAGCAATTCTGTTACTACAGAACTGAGCTAACAAACAGGGTTCATCAGTGAATGAACTATCTCACATGCTGATTCAAGCATCTAACAGACAGAAAGCATTCCATTACTAGTCACTTCCAAGTTTTAAAAAAACCCAGAACAAAACCAGAACTCAAATTCACTAATCAGCCTCATTCCAGGGAATCTATTCTTCACCAGCTATTTTTGCTTGAGGCATCACAGTCAATATTTCTTTGTTGACTATATAAGAATTTGCCATCTTAAATGAGGTTGGTTTCTTTGAGTCCGGTTATGTATTCAGGCAAAGATGTGTTTCTAAGTGTTTTGAAATATTTTAATATTGCCTTGTTTAGGGGTCAAATTTGTGACTTATGGATTAAGTGCACATGTGTGGGTAGAAGTCAAACCAGGAACACATTCAGTTTTATCATTCAGACATATGAGTACATGGTTGGATAATAATCCAAAAAAAGAAGACAAAAAACCCCCAAAAAACCAGAAGCAGGCTATGGAGTGTGATTCAAACTCTGAAACAGTACCTGTACAGCTAAGGTAATACAAAGCAGTAACGTGGCCACAAGGACGTCTATTAGTTTGCAAACAGAAAATTCAAAGCTTCAAGTATCCAAAGCACCTGTTATGTGCTGCTACCCTGACCTATTTTGAAGTTGAAGGTATTAGCTTAAATCAACACAGATAATCTGAAATCACCCAGAGGGTTCTTCTCTGTGGTTCAGGTGAGTTGTGATGCCTTGTGCTTGTTCTGCAGCTCAGTTACTCTTTGAAGGACCTGCATCATTCTGCCAATGCTTGCCATTTTTATGTCTATTTCTTCACGCCTTCATTGTTTTACTCTTTTAGTTCTCTCTGTGAAATCATGTTAATGGCCTTGATGGTCCATGGATGGGACATAAGAGACCCTGACTGCTTATACGTGCATATATAGATATACATTTATCTCTGGCTGACAGCACCTTTAAGGCCTACATGTATCTATCATTGTAGAGTCACTGCTGATGCTGACATGAATGTGCATTAAGGACTAAAAGAACTTGTTTCAAGAGCTACTTATTGACTGGCAGATGATGCTATTTTATCTCTAAAAGTAAATGATGAGGCCTCTGATGGATGTGAAAAAGATGCTGCACACGGTATTGAATGTACAGCAGAGTTCAGCCTGTGTGTATCACAGAATCATAGAATCATTAGGGATTGGAAGGGACCTCGAAAGATCATCCAGTCCAATCCCCTTGACACAGCAGGATCATCTAGACCAAGTCACACAGGAACACACCCAGGTGGGTCAAACATCTCCAGTGAAGGAGACTCCACAACCACCCTGGGCAGCCTGTTCCAGTGCTCTGTCACCCTCACCGTGAAGAAGTTCCTTCTCAGGTTGATGTGGAACCTCCTATGTTCCAGCGTACAACCATTGCCCCTCGTCCTATCACTAGATGACACTGACAAGAGCCTGGCTTCATCCTCCTGACACCCACCCCTCAAATATTTATAGACATTAATGAGGTCACCCTATGCCTTAGTTTAGAACTAAGCTCAGCAAAACAACTTGCAAGGTGGGCGATACACAGAAAGGTGTACTCTCTACAAGGTTGTCTTTATTTTGGACTCAGAGTTGCTTTATTCTTACCTTAAACCAGAGCTAAAGTAGAAGAAGACTAAGATTCCACAAAATTTCTAATAACAATAATAATAGTAAGCGTGCCATAAGTGTTGTTATTACTGTTGGTGCTGGTTTTGCTGCTGTTATTTAGAAAAATGGTTCAGGAATCACCAACCAATTCTGTGACAGGATTCACAATATTGATTTTACTCCATTGGTGGGAGAAGAGGAAACTTCACTGATCCCTCCACAATGACAGCATTAAATGCAAGCTGGGTCTTTGCCCCCAAGGACCAAAGAATAACTTAGAATTGTCTTGACTGACACTACTAAAGGTGAATGCTCCTAGCTTCTTGTTTTTCACTTTATTGAAAATAATAAGTTGATGATGTGTCTTGATTTAAAAGCAAGGAATGGAACCTCATGTTCGCTGCAAGTGATGGTTTTCAATACTTACCGTTTTCGGCACACTCTAGGAGCACCACTCTCCATGTTTGAAACTCTCTGCGAATTTTTGCATACAGTCTGATTTCATTTCCAAACACCTGTTCCTCTCCACATGTTGTCTGAGAGATGTCTTGATTAAATAATTTGATCAACTGTAATGAATTATAGAACAAGCAAGAAATCTACTAATGTTCCACAGAATCACAAAATCATTTTGGTTGGAAGAGACCTTTAAGATAATAAAGTCCAATCATTATTTACCCAGCACTGCCATCTCACCACTAAATCATGGCTCTCAGTGCTACATCTATGTGTCTCTTAAACACCTCTAGGGATGGTGACTTTACCATTTCTCTGGATAGCCTCTTCCAATGGTTAATAACCATTTAGGTGAAGGAATCTTCCAAATACCCAATCTGAGACCTCTCTGGTGCAACTTGAGGCCATATTCTCTTGCCCTGTTGCTTGCTACTTGGGATAATAGACCAAACACCACCACCCCCACCCAACCTTCTTTCAGTTAGCTGTAGAGAGCAACAAGGCCTCAGCCTCCTTTTCTCCGGATTAAACAACCCCAGTTCTCTGAGGTGCTCCTCACAGGATTTGTGCTCAAGACCCTTCACTAAATTTTTGCCCTTCTCTGGACACTCTGCAGAACCTCAATGACTTTCTTTTACTAAAGGCCCCAACAATGTTCCTCAACGATCATTTCCCTACTCCTGCTGGACACATTCTTTCTAATAAAAGCCAGGATGCTTTTGGCCTTCTTGGCTGACTGGTGTTCGTCTGGCTGTTAACCAGTACCCCCAGACTGTTTTCTGACATGAAGCTTTCCCNTTTGGCCTTCTTGGCTGCCTGGGCACACTGCTGACTGGTGTTCGTCTGGCTGTTAACCAGTACCTCCAGACTGTTTTCTGACATGAAGCTTTCCTAACCATAAAATCCCCCAACCAAGTGTTGAACTTGGTTGTTATGAGCCAAGTGCAGGGATGATTATTTTTTTCTGCTGAGAAACGGAAGACACCCAGGGTCTCAAGGGAGGTGCAGAGTGAAACTTTTGGCTTTTCACCCAGGACTTGGCCGATCTTGGATGACAATCACTAAGATGGATAACAACAGGTGTCTGCTTCAAAAAAAGATATCTCTGATGCAGTGAAACAACATAAATGTGAGATCTCTTGCAAAGAGACAGAGAGTGTGTGTCTTTCTGTGAGAATGTCTCTGTCTGTGGATGGGCTGTTACAGTTTTTCTGGTGGATGGAACTTTCAACAACAGTGGGCTGGGGTCATGTCAGTGATTGTGAATCTCTTGGATATGCTCTATGATATATTTGGGTGGGTCTTTCTGGTCCTATGGACATTTTCTCTCCCCCTGGGTTTCTTGCTGGGATGTTTCTGGCTGGAGGTTTTTTTCATTTGCTTCCTCGGTCACTGACTATGCTATTTCGTCTTTGCACTGCATAAAGGTAGACAATAAAATGCACATTTGTTTTCTGCTCATGGCTGTGTTCCTTTGGTTGGGTTGTATAATTGGCAAAACAGCCCATCAATCACAGAATCCTATATTCTAGCTTACATCCACTGCCCCTTGTCCTATCATTGGACGCCACTGAGCAGAGCCTGGTTTCATCTTCCTGACACCCACTTTTTACATATTTATAAACATTAATGAGGTCACCCCTCAGTCTCCTTTTTTCCAAGCTAAAGAGATCCAGCTACCTCAGCCTTTCCTCATCAGGGAGATGGTCCACTCCCTTAATCATCTTTGTGGCTCTGTGCTGGACTCTCAAGCAGTTCAGCAATCCAGATCAACAAACTCACTCGGCTTTGTCTCATCTGCAAACTTAACTAAGGATGCACTCAAACCCCTCATCCAGATAATTGATAAAGGTATTAAAGAGGCCAAATACAGAGCCCTGGGAGACACCTCTTATGACTGTACACCAGCTGAATTTAAATCTTGTCACCACTAAGCTTGGCCAGCCAGCCAGTTTTAATCCATCAAAAAGCAGCCATTGTCTGAAGAATTCTGTTGGAAACAGTGTCAAAGGCTTTATGAAGTTCAGATAGAAGATCCACAGCCCTTCCTCCATTTTTCAGACTGATTTTTATATTAGTTAAATCTGCAGTCATTCAATTACCTGATGTTAAAGTAGCAACATGGTTCATGGACAACACCCCTTTCTTACCTCTTTTATGTTCCTAGCTCCTGGGATGTTCTTTTAACAAAACCAGAGCAGCTAGAACAAAGGGGGTTTTTTCCTTTCTCTTCCCCATGGACTCTTGGAGTAGTTTACTAAATTCTAATCGTCCATACTGTATGAAGTCTTTGAAGGCTGGTAAACCTTCACAGGCCCCTCTGCTGGCCTGATGAAAGCTAACTGTGAGGCATTAGCATCCTAAAATGATACACTTAGAAGGATTTGCAAACTATATTTTAATATTAAGAATGCATTTGATCTTATGAGTGATGTAAACAATAGAAATCCCAAAAAAGTTTGGGTAGGCAGGAGTGTAAGTTTTCCATCTCTGAAATGCTTGATTGTGACCAATCAGGTGAGATAGGTTCAGACCTCTTGTTGCATAAGCATAGGAAAAAAAATTGCTAAGAAGGGCCACAAGCTCCTGTGGTCCATTATTTGTGCAGGTACGATGTATTCCATTTGTCTATGTTACGCTCAGAACCCTTTAGCAATAAGTATCACAAGCTTCTTGGTGGTTTGCTAACTTTAGGTTGTTACTTTTTGTCCCACATTGACCTCCTAGACCAAACCAATAATGACACTTACATCTGTGAGGAAAAACAGCTTCTCAGCCTCTGTTGTGGGTGTGCCTCTTCTGTACTTCTGTAGATCCTGCAATGCTTTCTGGAGCTTCTCACGTACTTGGTTCTGTAGCACTGGCAAAGTTTTCTGTGGCGTAGTAAAGAAGGACATTTAGGTAACATCAACGTGTCTGTCTTTGGAGGGAGAAAAAAAATCCCTCTAAGAGTGACTGACACCTGCAGATGATTGTTGCTGCTTTTAGGGAGTCTGAGGGTTTGCTATTCTTGCATCCCATATGTGATATTGAGATATCATGGATGTGCAAGAGTAGTCTTTTTGGAGAGAAGGCAAGGGGTTAGGAACATCCTGAGAAATCAAAACGGGCCTCAGTGGGAGATAGGCAGAGTATCTGCAATCTATGGCAACATTTGCCCCCCATTGAGCCAAAAACTACGTTCTCACAAGTTTCACTAGTTAGGTGAGTGATGCAGAGAGCATACTGACTCCTTCACTCCTGATAAGCACCAGATCGAACATGTCTGTTTAATTGCTTATTTTATATATTTTACATAAGTTACATAGATACTCCTTTTTCTCTCTTTCAGGACTGAATTTGAAGGTTGTCTGTATTTTAGCATTTTCCCTTAAGGGAATAGGATATATGACTTATACATATATGTAGATAAAATTTAAACCCCGATATATTAATATTGTAATATATTGAAACAATTAGATCTTGAGACTTTGAAGAGATTTTCAGTTACATAGACATGATTATGTTTTAGTAAACTCATAGCAGTAACCTCACACAACCAATCAACACTCTACACAAGCAAAAGGAAATACTGTGGCTGCTGTTGAAAAGGCCTCTTGTCAATCTTCAGCTTAAAGGCAGATCTGAGGACAGAGCATAGGTTTCTTTATGTCAATTCAATTTGTTCCCAGATGGCCAGACTGAAGGACTACTGATGCATAGAAAGGTGCAGTCCAACTGCAATCAGTTGCAGTAATTGATGCAAACAGCTTTGTATGGTACCTCTGTTACTTACAATGATATGTTTCACGAGTTCATTTGTGAGCTTCTCTGCTAGACGAGGGATAGTAGCACTTCCTTCTTCCATAAGAATACTGCAAAACAGAGGAAGACATGGTTTTGGTTAGACCACATGTGTAAGTCCAAGAGGCAGCAGTGATCATCTGCTCTGTTTACACCATTTCTGCTACACAAACTGTGTAAAGGAAGGGTGCTCTGGGGAATGCTAACACTTATGTAGCCACAGATCTGGACTCTTGGCACCATGGCTTTTATGCAAGAGTCGTTTGACAGCTACTGTTCCTGGCTAAGCAAATAATAGAATCATAGAAACATCATGGCTGGAAAAGACCTCCAGGATCATCAGGTCCAGCCCTTATCCTAACATCTCCCTAACCCTTAGATCAAGACCTCAAATGCTCTAGCTACTAGTTCTTTTAAACACCACCAGGGATGGTGACTCCACCACCCCCTCGGGCAGCCTGTTCCAGTGCCCAACCACTCTCTCAGGAAAGAACTTCTTCCTAATATTCTATCTAAACCTTGGCTGATGCAACTTGAGGCTGTTTCCTGTCATCCTTTCATTAGTAATTTGGGAGAAGAGACCAGCCAGATACCTTGTTGTACAAGCCTTGCTACAACCTCCTTTTAGGTATTTGTAGAGAGCAATAAAGTCTCCTCTCAGGTTCCTCTTCTCTAGACTAAATAACCCCAGTTCCCTCAGCCACTTTTTGTAGGGCCTGTTTTCCAGTCCTCTTATCAGTCTCATTGCCCTTCTCTGGACTGGCTCCAGCACCAAAATGTCTTTCTTATACTGTGGTGTCCAAAACTGGACCAAATATTCAAGGTGCAGTCTCACAAGTGCAGAGTGCAGGGGCGCCATCATCTTCCTACTTCTGATGGTTACACTGTTCCTGATCGAGAACAGGATGATGTTGTCCTCCTTGGCCACTTGAGCACAGTACTGGCTCACGTTCAGCTGGCTGTCAGCCGACATCCCAAAAGGTAAGCAGAAGAATCAGAAAATAGCAAGTTCTAAAGCGCTGCTCTGTTATTTCTGCATGTGTGAAGTACATTGATTCAACACCCTCTTCACCTGCCAGTCATGACTGATTTGCTGCTGAATCATCTTCTGAGGAGCTCTGTGCCCTCAGTGTGGTCAGTATCCTTTCTTATGCCGAGTGTGACCGATTTTCCAGTGAACAGGAATACTTCAGATCCTGACTTGGATTATTTGAGACTGTGAATTCAAAGCACTTCTCCCAGGGTTAAGGAGATGTATATCAATCACGCTTGCATCCAAAAGACATGCTGAAAATTTATGTGACGTGTCAAATTCTTCTGACTAACTAGAATGCAGTACTACACGGGCAATGAGGAATAAAGCTCTTTGTAACCATAACAAATACAAGCAATCAACAGGAAACTTTCCAGTGACTTAAATACATTTTCAGTTAGATCTTTTCTATGAGAAGTACCTGAAATGTTTGTGATTCTCAAAGAACTTTCTCTCCTGCTGGATTGCAGAGGACAAGGCCAGATTGTTGTGTATGTCCTGCTGCCCACGGCATTTCACGATCATGTAGCCTTTTTTGAGGGGGATGACCATGTTTTGAATTATTTTAACGATAGACTCTTCTGTTCCTTTGTCCACCAGGTCGGGTTTAGTGAGGATCCCTGTGAAGTTACCCAAAGAGAAACTTAGTTGAGTGCAGAAGTTGAAGGAGTGAGGTGCAGTAGAACACCTTGCCACCCAAATGGGAATGCTCTGCATCATATTTTATCAAGCAACCTATCTATTTTTTTTCCTCTCTCCTAGAAAGTTCTCAGTTCTTGGGCCTTGAACTATAAAACTTGCTCTGCAGTTGGCCTCCTATCACACCTTTTGCCTTGCAAACTTTTTTTGATAGGCAGCAGCAAATCTTTCCCAACATTATCTCTGGCATTTTAGGTTTCCAATTATTAACAAATGCCAGCAAGACTCAAAATCGGGAGACTCTTACAGATGTTTTGTAAAGAGTTTATTTAGGCTGGTTTATGAATGTTTTGCATTTTGTTTGTTTGAATTTTTCTGTTTGTTTGTTTTATCTTCTAGTAGCTAATTTCACAGATCTGATGTAGAATACAAAACATTAGGTCTTAATGGAAAAAAAAAAAGATTTGCACTTTGACTTGTAGCTTAAAAAGTGTCTCACCTATCGTCCTTTCTCCAGTGGGATCCACCTCCTGAGCCATTTTCAGAGCTTCTGTTGTTGCAATGTCTACATTACATGGCACCACTACCAAATTGAGTGTCTCTTTACAGCAAATAATACTTTTAAGTAGCATTTTGATCTGCAATGCAACACAGCAGTAATGAGGTTCAGTGAAATTAGATGCATTCTAAAGGACAACCTAGAAATGAGCCAGCAAAAGAATGTCAAGATTATCCAAATATCTAGCATGAATCAGACCAGACTGTTGTTCTGCCTATCTGAAAGCTATGTAAAGTTTACATTTTCCTGTATTACGGAAATATTAAAGACGCTTAATAAATAATGTAAGAAAACCAAGTTCAGATGTCTAAATATATGCATATGGAAAGAAAGCAAGTAGATTATACAGATAAATCTCTAATTTGGATCTCTGAAAGGAAAGCAAATGCACTTGAGTTACATTAGAGTATTTCAGCGTAAAATTTGAGAAAAAAACCCCAAAACCAAACCCACAAAGAAGTTGCACATGACATATAGTTGGTGTAGTCCCTAATGTGTTAATGTCAAACTTTAAAAGTTTCTCATAGTTTATGTTGTATTGCAAAAGATTCACACATCTCTGCCGTGCTTATTACCAATGCACGAGCATCTCCCACCGGGATGACAGGACAGACAGATGATCCTGGACCTTACTGTTCCTATCTGCAATTTCTTGACTGAAAGATAGGGCTGTTTGTTAGCGTAGCTCTGTTTCTGTCTCAGAAGCCGAACATAGTATCTCTGGTGCTCTACAGCAAAGGCTCACATACTAGGTAGGTTATGAAAGTGACTCTGTGAACAGGTTGGCTTATGAGAATTTTACCTGTTCCCCAATATCCTTTGGCTGATTTCCCACGGCCACTCTGGCAATTCCAGGAAGATCAATGAGTGTCAGATCTGGGACATCTGGGGACCAGACTTCTAGGGAAATTAGTTCTGCACTAATGTCACCATTAGCACCAGCCACAACATCCTGAGCTACAAGGAAAAAAGAGTAACACAATGAATATAAGCTCCAAACAATGCATCAAAGTGAAGATTAACACAATTTATTTTTAAAAGTGACAAGTACTGTACAAAGCTAATTTTTGACTTGGCTTTTTTTCAGATCCAGCCATGTAAGTAAATCCATTTATTCAAAAATATGCAGATATGTAAAGACCTTTTGGAATGAAAACTGCAGTATTTTACAGAGTGCATTCATAAGAATCCTCATAAGTACAAACATTAAGTACATAATCTACAAAATACATGTAAATAAACCACAATGAAAGTGATCAGAAAAATACTGGTCAGTTGTAGAAATGCTTCCTCAGGACATTTTGTAGGCAGTAATTAATCCTTGGTTGCCTTGAAAAATAAAAAATGATTATTCTATATTTTTAATGTTTTCATAGAGAAGTTGAGAGATCAGGTAATTTACCCCAGATCTTATAAGGCAATGATGTTTGAGCTGTGAGCAGCACAGAGAAACCAGAAAGGCTCATAGAAGTTGAGCTCTGCAATTAGTTTAACAATTCAGGCCACTTGCCTTACGGAAAGATATAATGAAAATATCCACGGGGTTGTTATGCTTTAACAGCTGAGCAGAATTTCTAAGTTTAATTTCTGTGTTTTTTGCAGAAAATTTTGGAGTTTGGGTTTAAAAATGTCTGCCTCCCACTCCTTCCCCTCTTCTCTCCCTTTGGCAACTTCCACCTTCTTTGTCAGGAGGATGGAGCCGGGCTTTTCTCAGTGTCATCTAGTGATAGGACGAGGGGCAATGGTTGTAAGCTGGAACATAGGAGGTTCCACATCAATATCAGGAGGAACTTCTTCACAGTGAGGGTGACACAGCACTGGAACAGGCTGGATGTGGAGTCTCCTTCACTGGAGATGTTTTAAGACCCACCTGGATGTGTTCCTGTGTGACTTGGTGTAGGTGATCCTGCTGTGTCAGGGGGATTGGACTAGATGATCTTTTGAGGTCCCTTCCAATCCCTAATGATTCTACGATTCTATGATTCTTTCTTCACTTCCTCATCGTGGTGTCTGTTCAGAGTTGTGTCACTGCCGCTGAGAGAAAACATTATTGCTTCTGAAGACATGCAGGAGGAACTGTCAAGGTTGTCTAATTTATCTGTGTTGACCTGGAGAGACTGTGAGAATTCTGAGCTTTGAAGATTGATGAGGATCAGACCTGAAGTTGGACAACTGCTGTGATTTCAGAGTGAAGCAAGAACTGTCTACAATGAAGAGGTTTCAGACATTTCATCTCAGTTAACTGGAGAAGCAGTGTGATGAAACTCTGTATATCAGTGTCTGTGTATCTTGTACGGGCTTTCTTCTGATATGTGGTGGGTGAATGAATTTAATGTCTTGGTGCCTTTCTTCCACAAATTGAGTTGTTTCAATTGCCTACGGATTCGTAAGTGGTTTTGTATCTGATGCTTTAGATGAAAGCTCTTGGTTAAAATAGAGTTGGGGTCTCTGTAAGAAAAGCTTTTCCTTACACAGCATGAAACACCATCAACGTGAAGCTGTGACATGAAATGACTGAGGCAGTGGTCACACTAGGTGGCAGAAGCTCTATATGTCCTCTACTCTGTCTTCTTGAGTTTCCTTTAATATTACAGGCTTTCCAGCTACAGACATCTCAAGTATTCTCTGAGTTTTTGAGCTCATGACAGAACTATTTGAGGTGTTTCTTGTGGCTACAATCACTGTGTTGGAGACTTGCATTCTAAGGAAAGGGGAGAAAATATCCGCAGATGATTCAGCAAGCCAAATCAGAGAGGAATATGCTATTGCTTACCTTGTCTTATCGCTTTTTCCACCTCAGAGGCATTCTGGAGCTCTCTGATGGTATTGCGGAAACAAATTTTCCCTTTCCATGCCTGAGTGGCAGATACTCTTTTCAGTTTCAGTTCCAAGGGACATCGAGTAACAATACCTGCAGCAATTCCAAAGACAGAGGAATCTCTCTCAGCAGTTATGTGTGATACACAGCCACAGACTCTGTGGCCTACATGGGGTTGCCTATTACTTCACATGGAGTCACAGAAACGCCTCTACACTCTGAGTAGGACCGGCACTGGCACTAGATGAGGTCAGCCTTGACTCTGACCAGGCAAATCTCCAAGGATGGAGATTCGCACTTCTCTGTGTGATCTGTTTCAGTGCTGTTCCTACATTCTATTAAAACCTTTTCCAGCCTGAAAAGACTAGGGGCTATTGTCAATTCATAGAGAACTTGAAGTAGTTGTACGTGTGTATACACAGAGGTTTTTTCCAAAAAGGCATGTTAGAAAATATTTTTTAAAAAATCCCAAACCAACCCCAAAAACAACTTTTGAAACTAGCCTTCCAAGTGACACTGATGCTTGGCTGCACTCCTTTTTGCTGGGAAATGAACAGTCAGACCATGCTACATTTCAGTCTGTTCATAGATTGGAGCAAGGACACTACACCATAGTCTTCCTTCTCTGATTCCCTTGGCCATCCAAAACACGTGCCTTGTTGGAGCTACTCTGCAGCACCCCATATGCACATTCATTTTTTTCTACTGGATACCAGAGCTGAGGTGGCCTCTGATGTCTCACAATTTAGATAGATTAGTAAAGAAATTATCCAATCCTAGACCAAAAAAATAAAAAGTTCTTCCACCTCATGACAGTGAACTTGGATTAGAAAGTTCAGTTCTTACCATTGCCTCTAGGAAGAGCAATACCAGACAGCGCTTCTAGGACAGAGCTTTTCCCAGAGCTCTGGTCTCCAATCACTGCAATTGCAGGCAAAGCCAGGTCTTTTTCTACTCCGAGAGCTCTTAGGCTGTCCACAAGGTCAATGCAGGGTCGGATCTTTTTCTCATATTGATTGTACAATGCATGTTCTGCGGCCTGCTAGATTCAAACTTACAGTGATTTTTCCACATTTGTAGAATAAGTTGTTTCCCCACTCCCAAACCTCCCCCGACTTCTAGGCATCTTTTCCAGTCCATCATTCTCCTTAAACCTTAGGACTGGCATTGGCTGTATCTCATATCACTGTGCATCCTTGCACTCCTTGTTACAAAGAAGTTACGTGTCAATATGACAAAATCAGTTGAGAAATATAGGAACGCTGTCAGAACAAACAGGGATGCAATGAGAAAGGCTAGAGCCCCCTTGGAATTAAATCCTGAAAGGACAACAAGAAGGGCTTCTTCAACCATATAAGCAGCAAAAATGTGGTCCCATTGCTGGATGAGATGAGTGCCCTCGTGATAGGGAATACAAAGAACAAGGAAATACTAAATACCTTCTTTTATTTATTGACAAGAAAGTAGGGCTGTGATACCATTCAGTAAGATCTGGACAGGCTAGAGATTTGGATGGAGAGCAGCCTCATGAAGTTCAACAAAGGGAAGTCTAGGTTCCTGCATCTGGGGGGGAATAACCCCATGCACCAGAAGAGGTTAGAGGCTGACCTACCAGAAAGCAGCTCTGTGAAGAAGGACCTGGGAGTCCTGGTGAACAATTTAACCATGAGCCATCAACGTGCTCTTGTGGTTAAAAAGGTAAATAGTATCCTGGGGCTCATTAAGAAGAATAAGGCTAGCAGGTCAAGGAAGGTTCTCTTCACCATCTACTGTGCCCTAGTGAGGCCATGTGAGAAATACTGTGTCCAGCTCTGGGCTCCCCAGGAACTACTGGAGATGGTCCAGCAATGGGCTATGAAGATGATGAGGGGACAAGCATCTCATGAAGTAAGACTGATACTCTCGTGTCTATTTAGCCTGGAGAAGACTGAGAGGGGATCTTATGTAACATGAAGAAACATTTGTTTACTTTGAAAGTGGCAGAACGCTGGAACAGGCTGCTGAGAGATGTGGTGGAGTCTCCTTTACTTGGGATATTCAAAACCTACACGTACGTAATCCTGTGCAACCTGCTCTAGGTCAACCTGCTTTGGTAGCGGAGTTGGGCTACCTAGATGATTCCTAGACATCCTTTCCAACCCCCTACCATTCTGTGATTCTGTTATTCTACAATACCTTTTTTTTAAAAAAGGAAAACTGTAGTTTTCACCATCAGCTTTGCCTAGGAAAGCCACATCTGAAAATACATCTATCAATTAGGTGTAATCAAACAGAGCAGATTTTTCCTTCAAGATGAGACAGGCAGCACAGATTACTAGAGGCAGATATTTTAAAATGTTATTGGTAACCCCTCTCCACTATATTAATTACAATGTTTAGTAACTAGTAAATCCTGACCTGAAGGAGCTTCATTAACTATGACACAGACTAAATCTAGTTTTGGTATCAAATATTCAACACAAATTACAATTTACTTTTCTTCAAATCTTTCTGGAAAGTAAAAGAGCCTCAAGTAAAAAATATATCAGATTTTAGGAATGCTGTTCAACATTTTCTATTTATTACTGATTAAACAAATACGTGTTGCACGTTACATCAGCTGCTAGGCTGCTGCTACTCTATTTTTATGCCTGCAAATTAATTGCAGGTACCTGTCTTCCTAGTTACATAAATGACTGCTTGTCTCTGATCCCCAAAATATTCCTCTGCTTAGGCCTAACAAGTGCAGATTGCCCAAAGAGATAAGGGGATTAATTTGGGGGAACAAAGTGAAATTTAGGAGTGAGGAAGAGCTATGCCTTCTTCTAGTGTCTGCCTTACCTTGTCCTGTGTCTTCAACTCCTGCTCATAGTTAGGCTTTTTCTCAGTTGTATTCGCTGACACCGAAAAGTCTTCATGGTCTAAATCTGGTGGGAGAGGTACTGCAAAAGCTTCTAAAGGTGGTTGAAAGGCAAGTGTTGCAAAACCATCTTTCTTTGGGATACGTTTATTTCTTTGAAAATGTGGTTTATTTCGTACAGTGTTATTATCCATAACCTGATGATTCTTCTGGTTTACAACACAGGTTGTTCACAAGTACAGCTTCTGAAAACAAACAAGAGACACCGAGTGATTCCAGCTTGCAATGGTGATCACAGCAGAGAAAAATGACACTTCACAATCTTACTCATTGAATCAAACCCTCAGAAGACAAAGTGCCACAGTTCTTCCCGAATCACAAAAATTTCTATCCAGAGGTTAGACTTTAAATACTTCTCCCTACCTTTATCATGCACTCTTTTAATGTTTTTTTAAAAAAGCAGTTACCACACAGTGAAAAAGAGTAATTTTTTTTTTTTTGTGGGGGGGAAAGAGTTACATCAGGTTTTTTTTTTCAAAAAGTCAGTTTTCCTCAATTAAACATTTTACCGAAAGCTGTTTGAGTAGCTCAGTCAGTATGACAGCGGCTACGCATGGCTAGCGAGAGTGTGAATGCTCAACTTCAGACACCTTGGGTTCACAGTACTGAGTCGTGTGGCTGCACAATGATGATCTATATGGTTGGGCCACTGGCAACGAGAGGACACACAAAGCCATACTTTGCTGTGTGTCCAATTTGCTTCTGTTGCAGTAGAAACACTTGTCAGAGACAAGTCTTCCAACTGTCTTGGCAGCTTGGTACCTCAGTGCCCTCTACCATAGCTTAAAACCCTCTCCAAAAAAGCAGAGTTCTCTTGACATGATCTTAGAGAAGTGAGAACGAGGAGAATTTATTTTTTGGTTCAGAATTTCTTAGGTAAATTTTCATTGAAGTATTTTGAAGACTTAAGAAACTGGAGGGTTTTGATGTGATGTTTTCTGAGGGAAGTACTTCCCACAAGTAATGATTTTAAGGAGAAAATATCAATGATATTTTTTCATAGCTGAATTTTTTTAACCTTCCCCTGTGTTACAGTTCAGCACCAGGATGGTCAGGAAAGTACTTCGCCTAACTGTACAGAAAAGAGTCTCTTACCTTCCAACCCGGGAAGGAACAGAATAAAATTAAACACAATTGCAGAAACTGGAACTTAGGTATTAAAACTTTATTAAGAAATAGAGAAAGAAGTACATGAAAGGAAAAGAAAAAAACAATGTCTTAACCCACCCTCATAAAAATGGTGACCACATTCCTGTGGTTTCCCCCTCAGTCCCTCTGCCATCTCGGTGTTCTGGCACAACTGACTAATAAAGGACAAGAAGGCAGAGGTGCTTTTGGCCAGGAGATGTGTTCTGGTATTATAATGAGCAAAGTTCATCAGATTTCTTCATCGATGTCAAGGTGGCATAATGAATGTCATCACTAAATTGAGTTTCTATAGTGTTCACAACTTCAGTCCTAAAGTTAATTGGCTAAATAATTCCTTAGTTTGCATTAAAATTACCAGTGGACCCACTTTTTACTACAGTTTTGGCAAATCTGTAACACAACCCAAGGAGCATGGCCATGAGCAGAAAGAACAGTTTATTTGTGGTTCCTACATAATGTAAGGATAAGTTTGCATAGCACATCACCATGGAGACAAAAAAAGAATACCCCGACCAAAAATATCCCAACAGAAAACCCAAAGGTTATGCGAAAGTCCATAACCAAAGGAAAACCCAGCTGAATCTACCATAGAAAATATCCACATCATTATCTGGGTTAGATCCATTATCTGCAGCAGCTTGTCTGCAGAGAGGAAAAAGGAAAGTCCCATCGAGAGAAACCACACAACTCTATCTCCCTCAGGGGGTCTCTGTAAGCAGCCTCTGTTTTATACTGTGATGCTGCTTCAACAACTTCCCCCATGAGGCAGACAACTGTCACCATCCAATCCAGATTCTCTCTCTAAAGGTTGCTTGCTTCCGGGAAAACAAGCCAGGGGTGTATTTCTCTCCACACTCCCCACAAAAGTTTGGACACTGGCAGTCTCCCACAGGAAAAAGAAATCATCCATGTGTCAGCCTCAGTTCTCAGCACTTCAACTATACATATTCCACAGTGGGGAGATTCACCCAGGTCAGGGGCTGCTTGACCTATGGGTGTGATCTTCAGTATAATAATGAGAGGATAATGATTATAGTTCAAACAGGGTTATCTTGAGTTATCTCCTTCAGTTGACAGCTCCCTGATTAACATTTTATTGGAGCATAATTTGCCAGGATGTCCTGGCTTGTAGAAGATTAGCCATTCCTTCTCCTGTTTAGGAAGTATTCTTTCAGATGTCCAGTTCAATATATGTCAGAAATACCCTGAGTTAGTACAGATCTAGCTTATTATTTTTGGTTACGAGAATCAGCTTTCAAGAAACCCACAAAGCATTTTCATTTATTCACTCTATGTCCAGCCAAAGGACCCTGACATACCCTGTGACTTCAGGATATTTGAGTGAACTATGCAGTCTCTGGGTTACACACATATTCATTCTGTCTTGTCACAGAGAAAATGAAGCAAGGCAAAGCTTATGGTGCTACACATGAATACTGCCTGCTAGACTATGTTGCTTAACAATGCCTCCACACAGCACATACTTTGAAAATGGTGTTCCAATTTAAACATCATCTCTCAGTCATCTACCTCCCTTTAAAGTAGAAACAATACTAATACATTTTCTTTTTCCCTCCCCTGGAAAACAGCAACTCCTTCTCCTGGCAATCTAGTCTGACCACACTTAGTTTAGATTCTTACACAACTTCCTTGCTTGCTTGTAGCTATTAAAATGAATGAAGATAACAGTAAGAAACTTCATTATTATTTTTAAAAGAAGGAAAAGGAAAACTTTACCTGTGTAGTGTCCTGTTGCAAGGAGAAATAGCAACTTTTTCTCAGCTTCGGGTGCTTAACTTTTATAGGCTCCACCCACAGCCTCTGACAACAAACTGCAGAAATGAAACTGAATCTGACAGGAAAAGGAGCTTGCTTCATCACTGCTCTAGAAACAAATGTAATGCGTGGTTTTTTTTTCTTTTTAATTTCCTTCTGTTGGTTAGCAGATGGCAGAAACAATACTCCTCAGGAGCACAGAGGGCTGCCTCCTTGCTTACAGAATCACAGGATCACAGAATTCTTGAGGCTGGAAAAGACCTCTGAGATTGTCAAGTCCAGCCCATGATCTAACATCACCACAATCAACTAGTCCATGGTACTAAGTGCTACATTCAGTCTTTCCTTAAACACCTCCAGGGGTGGCAATTCCACCACCTTCCTGGGCAGTTCATTCCAGATGATCACCCTTTCCATGAGAGATAGCTTCCTAACATCCAACCTAAAATTTTCCTGGTGCACCTTCAGGCCCTGTCTTCTTGTCCTATCAGTAGCTGCCTAGGAGAAGAACCCAACCCCTACCTGACTACAGCCTCTGTTCAGGTAGTTATAGAGAGTGATAAGGTTCCCCCCACTGAGTCTCCTCTTCTCCAGGCCAAACAACCCTAGCTCCCTCAACCTCCTCATGAGACTTTCCCTCTAGTCCTTCACCAGCCTCGTTGCTCCTCTGGACCTGCTCCAGTACCTCAATATCTATCTTGAAGTGAGGGGTCCAGAAATGCCCCCAGTACTTGAGAGGTACTCAGAAGTGCCCAGTATAGGGGTAGAAATTATGTCCCTAGTCCTGCTGGTCACATATTCCTGATACAAGCCAGGATGCCAGTGGCCTTTTGTGTCATCTGGCTCAAACCTGTGTTTGCTGGCTCATGTTCAATTGGTTGTCAACTAGTACTCCCAGGACCGAGACAGCCACCCTGTCTACTAACTCAAGAGCCCAGCTGCACTGAGGGTAGCCAGTCTGCAAATGAGTTAGGGTCCCTCCACTGGATAGGGAATACTTTTTCATCTCATTTCCAGCCCAGCTAGGCTGGCAAGCTGTGCCACCACTCACCTGTCATGTCTCTGCTGTTGGAGGTTACATGGTTTCAGCCAAGGTTGCTGAACACAGTTGACAAGGAAGTAAAGTGACACACTGTGCTTTCTCAGCAAAAAGCTTCACGGCAGTTGAATGTTTTTCTGCAATCCTTGGTCTCTTTTATTGTTACATTACTGACCAGGATGTTCTGTTTCACTCTATGTTTACTCTCCTGCCCTCATATTCTGTGTTTTTGTAGGCTCTAAGCTGGTAAGCAAAGCCAGCTTGCTTTCTCCAACGATGAGCTTTGGAAGACTGCTGCAGGAGTAGCTCCTAGTTCTCACTTTCTCTGGTTTTGCTTGCTACCTTGCTCAAGTGCTTTCAGTTCTTGGTAGTTTTGGTGGGTTTCAAACTGCCTTACTCTAGTCCGTGGGACTGACTGAATAGCAGACATAGTGTTCATCAAAGCCAGCCCTTCTTCCTGCTTACTGGACTAGCAGTGATTCAGAGGGTGTGTTTTGGCAGGGGTGACACAGAGCCAGGGATGCATGGGCAGCACCACAGTTGGGAGTGGGCTACAGATTTAGAGAACACAATGAAGAATGTGTAAAAACATACTAAGCAGAATGCCATTTGAATTTCAGAAGCATAAAGTAAGTTTTGAAACAATCTTAATGAGTAGAAAAACAGGACACTATGCAATAGTTGAAAGACCAAGCATTTGCTAAAGCAAATTCAGATTGCATTTGGAGAAAGGAATATCAAAACACAATATAAAAGTACTTAACGGCAGGCTCATTATGGCCAAACATGTTTCTGAGAAGAAAATGAAACTGGGATTTAAGCCAAGTCTGCTTCACCTTCTTCCTGCTTTGCTATGCAGAAATGCCTCAGGGGTGGAGGATGGGACAGCATTACACTAACAAAGCCCCAGTGAAGCCTGGAAATCCCTCAACAAACAAAATGCTCCATTCAGCCGCTATTCAGTAACATTGATCAGAGAATTAGCAAAAGAACATTACTGACTAAACTTCACCCAAGGAAAGATAAGAGGCCACCTCACCACCAAAGATAAACATTCCAGATAGTATAATTCTCTCAGGCATTGTCTTGCCCAATCATGTAAATCAGGGACTAAAACCCCTAAAATTTGGGTTAGGAAGTGAGAGTCCCCTCTCCAACATTTTGCCAGTATGGAGACCTTCCCCACCTTGATAGTATTTCTGGGATTGAGAGTCCTTACCAGGAAGGGTAAGTGAACATTTACCATGCTGTAAGTTTCTAACTGAGGACTAACACACATAATATGTAGTGTGCCTCTTAGGTGAGTAAAATTTCAGTCTTAAGGTTAATTGGTGTGGGGTTTTCCATGTGAGACCTGACTCCACACAGACCAATATGATCACAGTATTGCCGTTTATTAGTTCTCAGGCTGTCCCTTACTTACAATCTCTCCCTGCACGTGATCCTGCAAGTTATAACAACAAGTGGTGTTATCTTGCTCACGAGAAAATCACGCTTTCTAGCTAGCTTCCCAATTGGTCCTTCCTCAGGTCCAGCTGGTGGGCAGGCAGAGTTTCCCGTGTTCTGCACCCAGGTGCCCCATCCTTGTCTCTTGTGACCTTCTCGGTTATCTCATCTCCATGGAACCTGGTTCTTCTCTGCCAGTTAGCATCATTTCTTAGCTATGATGTCTTAGGCCTGAAGAAGCATCCATCGCCACAAATTGGCTAAATAATTTCTCACTTTCTATTAAAATTAACAACATACCTACTTTTTACTATGCTTGGTTGGGAGCAGGGAGAGGCTTGTAGGAGGCCAACCATCACTGCTTCTGTTTCAGGAAAATTCAGTGTCCTTCAGCTATCTAGTTCAACATATACCAGAAATACATCTAGTCAGTACAGTCTTAACACATTTAGGTTACAATAATCATCCTTCAAGCATTGTATCTCTCCATCTTTCACTGGCTCCTGTCCACACTGCGCAGGGTGCTGCCAGTGTTAATTCCTAACAGGACACGTCATTGGTTCACGTTCAGCCTAACGTCTAGCACAGCTTTCATCCCAGGGACAAAAAAAACCCAACAAAAACAAACAAGCAGCCCCGATACTAAATAAATGAAGACAGAGCAAAACTGAAGGGCAACAGTAAAGAAACAAATCTTACAAACAACTACTAGGAAAGGAAACAAACCTCAAAAGCAACTCACATCCAACAAAACATCCTGGCAAAATAAATGAATTAAGCCCAAATTGTTCCTGATGATCTTAAAGGTCTCTTCCAATCAAAACAAGGATGCTATTCAGTGAAATAGAAGCTGACAAAAATAAGGGGAAAGAGAAAGTAAATCTTGGGGTCGTGTCAAGCTATAGCATTTTGCCTCATGTCACAGGGAGAGATTCAGCACATCCAGACTGGATGGCTTTTGGATGAGAACAAGCCAGCGGATATTCTCCAGGAGTGCACTTTAGTCACGCCCAGGTGAACAGTCTAGGACAGCAAATAAAACGTTGTCCAAAGTAACCTTTTCCTCTCCTAGGAGCTGTAAGGCCCAGAGGACCTTGACAGGGAGTATTTTGCTCCAGAGACTGATCCTCATTTTTCTGTGCTGAGGGAGCTAGATATGGCTTGCCTGAGCTGGAGGGAAACCAGGTCATTATCCGCAGTCCCAGGGACAGGTGAACCCAGCTTGTGGGTAGCTTTGGATCCTACATCTGTTTGTCAAACTGGACTACTAGTTTGTAAAACAGGTCTAAGTACAACATACTTGCACATGCATATATACAGTGGTAAAGAGCACTCTGAGTTTTAAGTGAAGGGGCTTGAAAGAAAATCCAATCCTCCATGTCAGGAGAAAGCACAATGAATGCTAGATTCCTTGATTTTTAAAACTGGGTAGCTGCAGAGTAATTACAGTGTCGTCAGTTATAAATTACAGACCAGTAGATTCCAAAGAGGAGGCAAACATTTATTTTTCATTCTTTCTGCAGAAGGAGTTTGCTTTCATTTTGCTTTGAACACATAAGTAACGCTAGCGAAGTAAGAGAGAGGTTATTTTCCATTTTGATTTTTTTCCCTAACTCGTCTGAATAAATACACTGAGTACTGGGTCTTCTTCTCTAGATGACAACTTAATGGCTGCTAATAGAAAGTTTATTTAGTCATGCACGATTAGCCAACTCATGAAAATCAGGTTCGGTCGCTCCCAGATGCCGGGGACTGGGAGATCGGCCATGGGAGACCAGCCACAAGATGGTAAACCCAGAGAGAGCAAAAAAGGGCTCCCCCTGGAAAGCAGGTATATTAATAACAGTAGAAGTTAAAATGTCCTGGTCTGTGAAGTGATTTTCTGTGCATGGGGTGAGCAGTCCCTGCAGATTTGCAACATGCTGCCTGGAGAACAGAGGAGAGTGAAGAAATGAGGGCTATGAATTTAGCATGGAGAAACACTGTCATGTGCCATCACCTCAGAGTGAAGGGAAACAACTTCATTCTATAGACAAGGCTGTTATTCTGGGAACTAGAAAACTTTGATTATGACTGTGTGAAAAGACATTCTTCTGAAAACAACTTTACATTTTGTGGGCCCATGAGGCTCCTATTCTAGGGCTCGCTTTGCACTTTTTCTTTCTTGTCTCCATTTAACCTCTCAAAATTTTCTCATTCATTTTTCCTCTTTACTGGTGAAAGACGGAGTGGGAAAGTTTGATTTCTTGCTTACAGCATCCCAGGGACGCTGCCATCATTTGGCGAAAGCCTCTGGTCCGAGCAAGTGGGGAGCCTGGCTACCCTGACACAGAGTGATATTTTTCACCAAAGCTGAGCTTTGGGCAAACATGGGCCAAGCTACAAGGCCAGCCCATTTCAGCAACAGCCTGTTCTCTCTAAATTAAATCAGTGGGTAATGTCCTCAACTGAACATGGAGATGGGTACTCAGGGCATGACCCTGAAAGTAATAAGTTCATATGGACAGAGACACCTGTATAAAATAGAGTGCTTCAGAGTCTGAAACAAATCAGTTTGTATGGGTCCAGCTTTGAAGAAAGGCAAATACCTGCAGGGCTGGTACATCCTCGTGTTCTGCTGCGCTACAGCTTAATTGGAGAACTTGGATGATTTTGTCATAGCCAAGATACTTGGTTCACTCAAACAGCAGGGAGAGAAATACCTCAGTTGGGAAGTGGGAAGGGAGGCACAATTAAAGCATCTGAGAAGTTGTGACTTGCATGCACTTAGCTGGTAGTAGAAGCTGCACTGGGTCATCAGGGAAAAAGTTGACTGCAAACAGGAGTTGGAGCACTTTTGTGTTCAACCTCTTGTTTAGGGAGAAAAGTGGCAGGGGTCTGAAAACCTGACATGAAATTAACCAATTCAGTAAGTTCATTTGCTAATGGACCAAAACAAAAAATATAACAAGGAGGGTTAAATAACCAAAATCACTTACGAATTGGAAGCAAATCAAAACTAACTGGATTTGGGGAAAAACAACAAGACATTTAATTCACCCCACATAAAAAAGACATACACACACACAAAGACATGGAAATTAATCACATTCTTAGACAACTGAGACAAACTGTGCATAAATTAAGATTGCAATTTTGGCTGGCAATTTCAAGACAAATGTCTCAAAAAATCTCAAAGTATTACAAAAAGTGGCTACACCTTACATATATATACATAAAAATAAAGTAGAGCCATCAATGTATTGCTTCTGTAATGGAAATCTTAATGTGCTAATTCATGAACCACTGTTTCATGATCTAATTATTAGAAATAATGAAGAATAATGCAGGTGGTGTGCTTATATACAGACGAAGCCACACTAATAACGGTGATACAATTAAAATGGTAAGGCACACTTACCTTAGTCCTATACTGCTCCTTTGTGTCCTAAGGCCAGTGTTTTCATTCTGGTGGTGTTGATGGTGGGATGTTACAGATAGCTGTCAGCACCTGGAGTCCTTCACAAGGAGGAATATGACGTTCATGTCAATGTTTTTCTCTTCTTCTCTTCCTTGTTTTCCTTCTTTTCCTTCCTCTCTTCCTCATTCCATTTAGGGTCACATATATATGTTTGCTAACACATGTTTACATCTTTTTCCTTCTTCATTGGACTGCAGCTTCAGGTCCCAGCTGAATTTATTATATAGAGTGCCATTTACAAATTAGACACGACGTCCTCCCCCTGCAACTAGCTCCAGGTCTGCAGGTTGGGCTTTGGGGTTTTTTGGGTAATTTTTAAACTGACCATTAAGTGAGTTGTCAGGAGAACAAGTTCTGTTTGCCACCACTGCTGCTATGGAGTCAGAAATACCCAGCAGAGGGCATAGCTGATGGTGTTAGTGGTTAGAAATGGTGGTATTCTCTGCAATTTTTGTTAATACCTGAACTATTTGCAAGTCATCTGGAAAAAATGAATTACTGTCAATAGGAGCACAGGAAAACGTGTGAAAAGCTGCAGGAAAAATCAGTAAAGCTGAAGACATAGAACAAAGTGTCATTTGCTTTAGTATGTAGCACAATTCAGATCTCAGAGAATCTAGATAAATATTAACTTTTATATCATTATACCATACCCTGGAGCAGATGATAATCAGAAGTACCATCCGTAGCAGCTGGGACAGTAGTGCCTCGCTATGTTTAAATGCTTTTTTGGATGTGCTGTACTGGGGCTGGTATTTTTCCAGGGTTTCCTTTTTTCAAAATGACAAAGCATGACTGAAGGCCTAAAAAGACAACAAGAAGAAAGGACTAAAATCATGATCAATGAACAAACCTTTTCAAACTATAAGACTATTTACTACTAGGACAATGCTTACCAATAAGTATTTCTATTTTTGTTTTCTCAAGAGCCATGCTTCCCCAGGACTGACTGAGGCTCTAGTTCTTCAGTAAACTGCAGAGCTGGTTGCATTGTGTTGTGCTAAGTGGGAGCTTTGGTGTTCTGAGCTGTCAGAGGTCCACCAGCAGATGAGGAAATTCAGGGCCTGACTTGCTGGAGCAGTAAAAGGTTCAGCATTGCCTCCATCAATTTGCTGAGTTCCCTATTGGCACAGCTTGTTTCTGTGACCTACCCAAACTACCTGACTTAGATTGGAACTAAATGAGTAACAAGAGTTCATCTGTGCTAACTGTGCTTCTGTATCTCCATCTAATAGTGTGAGAAGTTTCTAAGTGGAAATTAACCTGTGAATTGTAGAAACCCTTCTCTTGTACATCCTCTTGCTTTTACTTGAAAATTATTTGTTGTGTTTCCAGGTTTCCTTCTCCAGGGAATTACTGAGGCTCCAGAAGAGCAGGGAAGGAGTTATTGCAGAAAGGACTTATCTTTAGGTCTGAAGGATTCTTGCAGAAGGACCAGATCCATTTAAGCTACCTTGTTCCTACAGAGGGCAGGATGGACAGAAATCTCTCTTGAATGTGGAGGAGGTGAAGATGGAGGAGGAGCAGTCTTTCTCTTCCATTTTTGTTACACTGGGAATTTTCAGCAATCAGCAGTCAAAAGACTGTTGATTTGAGAGTGCTGAGCTTCTGTTCTTCTGCTGCAAGAAAAGTTTGCTTAGCTGGTGAGTGGAAATGTGGCAAGTAGATACTTCAGCAATTAACTAAACTTCCAGAGATGTGGATCGTTAAGATGGACAGAAGTCTCATGGCAAGGGAATTTTTACTGCTGGGCTCCAGTTTTACCCTGTACCTGTACTGTTCTGGCTACAAAATCCAGAGGTAGTAAATTTTCCAAATTCCAGTCCTTGCTGCAAATAAAACCTGGGCATGTACACAATGCCATTCAGTGACTCAGGATGGGAAGCAAATTGGAATGTAGAGAGTACAAAGTCTTAGTAACCCTTTGTAAAGTTTTATTTCAAGACGTCAATCCTCTTTTCCAAGTCTAGGTTGTCATAGACTCTCTGGCCTTCTGCTTTAATCTTTATAAAGTGGAGAAGTTAATGTTTATGCTGCTATTGAAAATGTGTATTTGAAAGAGAAGAATTGTCTTTTCCTATGTTGCTGAAAATCTCACCTTGTAAAGAAAAGATCCAGCAGACAAATCCCTCAGCAGGTAAGTGAATTAAAAACTTTAGAGTCCCAGGAAACAAGAAATTGCTGTTGCTCAAACATTATTAAAAACATCCAGCTTAGTCCCCTGAATTCGAGTTATCATTAAGCATTTCACTTGCAGCTAAGAAGAGATCAGAGCTATGACACTCACATATACTTCCCACTAGACATTATGTATAAGCACCAGCTTCTCTTTGCTCTTCTGAGTGGACTGCAGTCAGTAGGAATTTTGCTTTAAGCGTAGCCTGCCTGTTCAGGGCATCTTTCACCGAAGAACTTCTCCTTTCTTGCATTTTTCTTTTAAGTGTAATGGAAACTTCCTCCATTGACATAGATAATATTACACAAAGAAGCCAGAGAAACAGTTACTACTGAGAAACTGAGAGTGTTACCTATTATTTGGTCAATATTTCCTACCGCTGACATCAAATTGGACTGCCAGAGATACAAGGGTTTTTAAGAGACATATCAAGACTTTGAAACACTTCTCATTCTTTTAAATAGAGACATAAAAAAGAGTCTCTGACCGGGTACTTTTTCTGTATGGAACTGGTTATTACATTCACACTAGAGGGAAAAACAATAATTATAGCTACTTTTTCTAATTGTTTTGACCTAACATGTCTACCTAAATGGTCAGGAGGTAGAAGGGCCTTTCTTGGGAGATATGCCAGGCTGTCCTGGTACTGGTGGGGACATTTGAAATAGGAGGCTGATACTGGCAACGCTCGGGAAAAGAAGTTCCAGGACGTCAGAGGCAAAGCTGCTGGTTTCCCTCCCAGCCATAGGTGACGTTCACCCGTGTTTGTGGCTCCCAGTGTCTCCACCTGCACAGAGGTGTGGTACTTTTAGAAAGATACAGAGGATACTGTGAGCCACTGCTGCCACCTGCTGTGCCCTTGTTCTTTCAAACACACAAACACAAGCCCTTATTTATGCTACTGTCCCACACTCATGTTTTCCCATTGGTTTTGCCTACTAGGTTTAGAAAAAGATTGATTTCTTTGCAGATTTTAACCTTATTTCATGATGGTGATCCCACATGCTGTACTAACCATGCAGAAGTACTTCACAAGGCCCTGTGAAGACCACAGTACCTACCTGACCCGAGAAAGAGCACAGCAAATAGCTTCCTACCAGCTGCTTGTGGTTAGCACTGTCACTTGGCATGGACAACACCAACCTCCACTGCCTGAGGTCTACAGCATGTAACAGAAAAGGTAAGGAAGCAAATCTGCATTAGGAATCCTACACCATATGGCCTAGCCCTCATATGAAATAAAATAATCAAATTTTATTATTTTAAAATCCAAAGCTATTTGACATTTTCTGGATTAATTTTTCAAAATTACAATTCCATGAGAAAGCTTTTGAGTCTTCCTTAAAAAGCAGCTAATTTACGTTTTCAAGCTGTGTGTGCAAAGTTGAAATCTCACTTTCAAACCAGGTCTCTGTAAGATTACATCTGAAATAAAGTGTTTGAAAAAGTGTCACTGTTTTTGCTTGTCACCACTTTCCCATGGTTTCTTGAAATCAGAGCTATCAGCTATTACTGAAACTTGGTGGGATGATTCCCATGACAGGAATGCAGGGATACATGGGCACAAGCTCTTTAGGAAGGATAGGCAAGGAAGGAGAGGAGGCGGCATTGCCCTCAGTGGAGCTCCACCTGGGGAAGGATGATGAGCTGCTTGAGAGTGTTGTGGGTTAAAATTAAAGGGAAGACAGGGGAGGGTGTTGTTACTGTAGGGGTCTGCTACAGGCTACCTGACCAGCAGAAGCAAGCAGATGAGGCCCTTCACAGACAAATAGTAGCGGCTCCCAAGTCACAGGCCCTGGGCCTCATGGGGAAATTCAACCACCCTGATATCTGCTGGGGGGACAGCAAGGCACCAGCAATCCAGGATTGCATAGATGACAATTTCCTCCTCCAAATGGTGGAGGAACCAACAAGAAAAGGTGCTATGCTGGACCTTGTTCTCACCAACAGGGAAGGGCTGGTGACCAATGCGAGGCTCAGGGACATCCTTGGC
>VXBP01002247.1:0-85457 GCA_013400115.1 Rhinopomastus cyanomelas | reverse complement strand
TGGCGGTCTGGTGAAGTCCCCACTGACTGGAAAAGGGGAAACATAATTCCTAGTTTCAAAAAGGGTAGGAAGGAGGAGCCAGGGAACTACAGGCCAGTCATTCTCACCTCTGTGCCCGGTAAGATCCTCCTGGAGGCACTACTGGGACAGGAGAATAGTGAAGAGGTGATTTGGTACAATCAGCATGGCTTCACCAAGGGCAAATCCTGCCTGACAAACCTGGTGGCCTTCTATGAACAAGTCACAACATTAATGGATGAGGGGTGGGCGACTGATGTCATTTACTTGGACCTGAGCAAAGCCTTTGACACTGTCCCGCACCACATTCTGGTCTCCAAGCTGGTGGAACATGGCTTTGATGGGTGGACCACTAGATGGGTAAAGAACTGGCTTGATGGCCGCACCCAGAGAGTGGTTGTTGATGGATGCATGTCCAAGTGGAGGCCAGTGACAAGTGGAGTCCCTCAGGGATCAGTCCTGGGACTAGTCTTGTTCAGCTTTTTTGTTGGTGACATGGACAGAGGCATTGAGTGCAAATAATTAACGCGGTAGCACGAGACAAATGAAAACATACGACAAAAAGGAAAAGGATTTATAAACAGGCAAGAGAAAGTTAAGGACACCGCTCTTCTGGGTTACTTTTCCAAATATGCTATTATTTCTGCAGGAACTGTGATCCCGCAAGATAGCACATCAGAAAATTACATCTTTGCTAATAAATGATTGAAACTATTGAAAAGTGTATTTCTAGCCTGTAAAGTGAAAATAATGTCTTTAATACCCAAATGCTACAGTTTGCTGTAGGCAAATGAAAAAAAAATCTTCTGCTTTCATTAAAGCAAGGAAAATTAACTAGGACTCAGGATAATTTCATTTTGGAATAAATGTATTGTGTAAGCATGGTTGGTCACAGACTCCAGGGATAAAATTTTTAAGCCCCTAGGAGCTCTGTCACCATCTCAACAAATTACTGTGAAGAAAAACCCATCATCAGCAACGAGTGTCTACTGGATAACTGCAAATTTATGTGTTTTACCTACAAGAAAAATACAGCAGGTTACTTCACACTTTCACTTCTGCCTAAACTACACTGAACTACACCCAGACATATGCTACAAAACCAGGCAACTCAGTTAGCGGTTTGCTGCCTGCCAAAACCCAGGGATCTAATGTTCTAAAGCTGAGGGGATTTTAAATATCAAAGGTCTAGGGAACGTTGAAATGTTTTACATCAGGTATCTCAGCTTTGTGTCTGCAAAAGAAATGTGATATTGTTCTTTCTTTAATAATTAATCAAAGATGTGGGATGCAAAACACATCTGAGGTATCATTTCTGTTCTTATTCTGTAACCATTCATTCTGTAATTTGAAAGCTTAGAGGAAAAGCTTTCAAAACATTAATCTTCACTCTTCATGCTTCTGAGGCTGTAAGACTCATTGGTGATTTGCAGCACAGGAAACTAATGACTCTTGCAGACACTAAATGCAAGAGGTGAATGTATGTACACAGCACTTACGTGTTAGTCTTAGCTTGTAATCACAAAATCCACAGTCCTTAAAGGAAGTTTATACACATTTGCTAACACTGAAATTACAAGAGAGCAACTTTCTACTTGCCTAGTTAGCTGCTGTATCTCCAGAAGTATTTTCTGCAGCCACCCCACTTAGCTAACGAATTAGCAAAAGTCATTCTTGTCCTTGTAAATGATTTAATTTTCATGTTCTCAGCTCATCCACAAATGGACAAAGGATTGAATTTTTAATTGTGCTAGGATGAGTTAAAAAACAGTAATGATTAAAAATTGAGGCAGAGTTTGTAAGGCAGAGAAAGGATATTGTATGAAATCTTTGCCTGTAGAGGTCACAAGGACTTCAAAGGCCACTAGAAAAACTAAGCCACTTATGCAACTGATGTTTAAGTTAGCTAATTTACCAAGACTAGAAAGAGATAAAATCAGGCACATGGGTGACAGAGGTGGCATTGTGGAAGAGCAGATCTTTAAGCCATCATAACCCAGCCATGCTGCGTCATGCACCTGTGCCTACAATTCAGGCAGAACCACAGCATTCCAGCTTCTGATATTATTAAGAGTAATGTGGAAAAAGATTTAAATATGTATTTTAATACAATGAATTTTTTCCCCCTAGTATATCTTGAACATATTTATGAAACCAAATAAGATAATGACAGCTTTTAGATACTTTTCTTGTGGGTATACTAAAATTTTAACAACTTTCCTCCAGATATGCAAAAACAGATCATATAACAAAAGGCAAGAGGCAAGCAATGATTACTCTCAGCTGATAAGCTAGAAAACCTGTAAAGCCAGTGAGTCTAGCTTTCAGGATATTGTGGGCCAGTTAAACAGCACTGGGTGGGGCACATTTGCGTGCTTTTCTTATGCTTTGTCAACGTGTAAGTGCACAAACAGAAATATTGAATTTCACTTCATCCAAAAAGATGACAGAATTTCCTCAATATTAGCAGCAATAGTATAAGTTATTACAGGCCTACATCTAGTAATCTTTAACACATCACGACCCTGGCTTTTCAGAAGAGGAAAGTGAGACGACGGAGAAGGGCAAAATGAGAGGAAAATCCTTCTATAAACCAGTGGATATTTTGATATGGCTTTGCACAGTCCTGTAGAATCTCTGTTGTGTGCTTGCACAGCCATTAGGCCTACCGGTCCCTGTAAGCACAGAGCCTGTGTAATTCCACGTGGTCTACAGCTAAATCTGTACATAAACAATCCTGCAAAGCCCACTCAATCAGGTAGAGATTTACCTAAGGGAGCTGCACTTCTGTCTCGCAATGTTTCTGTCATCAGCAAAGTCAAAGCATGAGCAACTTGATGACAACCCATGGAAAGTCCCGGAGCTTTTCCCTGATCCATTCTGCCAATGCGAGGTTTCTCAACAGGGACCCAGGCTGACACCACCACAATGGGTTCAGGTCACCCACGGGTGATGCTGGAAGTCTGAAACAGTAAACAAGCCACAGCAAATCTCCTTTTGAAGTCCAGTCTGCACCCACAGTGAGATAGCTGGACTCCTTTCATACCTGTCTTCCAAAAAGGAGGAAGAAAGAAAAAAAAAAGACATCACCTTACCTGTGGGCCAGGACAGCAACAGCCACGGGCAGTCACAGTGGGTGACTTTCAGGGCAGTGTGGGAAAAAGGCAGGTGTAAGTTATCAAATGAAACGGAATACTTGTGCAAACTCAAGACTGAAAATACATCAGCAGGCAGAAATCAGTATAAAACACCAGCTGAGAGAACATTCAAGATGTAAAATAAAAACATCTCATGCAGTAAGAATATGGAAAGCTGAAGCTAATGTTGAGTTTACAATTTTAAAAAAGTCTCAATCAAAGAAGTACACAGTATTCTTATGCTTAGTACTTCATTACAGTGCTGGGTGCATGAAAAGAAAGAAGGTCAAGAATCACAGGTTACCATTTATTCATAAGTACTTTTATCTAGCTAAGTACTACAAAAATCCAACCCATTAATATTTATGTGCACGCTGGCAACACAGATTCTTGTACTTGTTACAATAAACTGTTATTGCTTTGGAAATACTATTGAATTGTCTAGAAAACCACATGATGATTCAAGGTGTAGGCAGATACTACTTATAAGCTTCTAGAAGGAAAAATAAAACCAAATGTGAACCATTTCTTTTTGAAAAGAGCTTGTTTTGGTGCGGAAAGGAATAGCTAATGCCCATCAGAATGACATGTCCTCAAAAAAGTCATTGAGCACCTGAATTGCAAACCTACATGTCTACACTGCACTGTTATTACCAAAAAAGCCACGTTCTTGCAATAAATTCTTACTTTCATGTTCTGCATGCAAGCTTAAAAGCTGTTTTGTCTAGGTAGGCTAGCTTTAATGGGGAAAGACAAAAACAATTGTGAATGAACAGGCAGCTTTGCAGTCTGGGGTCCAATAAGTCTGAAGCACAGAGGGTACTCTGAACATGATGCAATTTCAAAAGCATAAAATAAATTTAAGCTAAAAAAAAATAAATTGAAGACTGGTACCCCTGTGAGCAGAGGTGTATGATAGGGAGGCTTCACTGAGTATCAGGACAGCAATAAGAAAAACCAGCAGCTTTCCAAAGTGCGAAATAAAAACGTGGTATTAAACAGTTGATGCTAACCTGTCTTGCTTAACCAGTCTCCTGAGTTTATCATCCTGCATAAAAGTCCATTGTAACTTTAAAGAGAAGAACTTGGGGCTTAATAATGCTGAGACTTTTTAAAAGATGCTTTTGGGGGGAGGGAAGAGGAATATAACTAAATCATGAGGACACCCCAAGCTAAGAACCTTTTTAGTCACATATTTTAAAATTAGAAATATTGAAAGCGCTTTAAATAGAATTCAAGCAAGACAACCTGATTTGCTGTGTAAGGGATCCATCTGAAAACCAAACCATGGGCGCCACCTCCTGGGGCGCAAACCACAGAGCACAGCAATCCCACTCTATGGTCTGGGTCCCAAGGGATGAAACGAACACTAACACTCCTAGGCTGGCAGCCATAAGGTCAGGGACGTTCCATTTGTACACCTTTTATAGTTTTTTTATAGTTTAGGGCAGTAGACAATTTGAATCCATTTCTAATGATTAGAAATTCCATCTCCTCAAGTTAATGTCTCCTATGCCTGATTTCTGTCCAGTACTGAAATGAACCAATGATAATTTCAAGTTCAGGCAAGAACACTTCAGATATTTGAGCATAAATAAGGAAAAAAAATCACCTTGGACCTACACTTTCCTGCCTCCTTCCCTCCCTGCAGGAATCACATGAGCTCTAAAGCCATTACACTTGCTTTTCAGAGCTAAAGCCAGAAGTTAGAATTGAAAGTCACAAAGTACTATGAAGAAGAACTTGGGTGGATATAACTTATCAGCTTTGAAGTTCATTTTAACAGAATTTAAAGAGACACACAGAATAGGTTGAAAGAATTAATAATTTATTTTAAGCAGCATAAAATCTGATTTTTTTACATAATGTTTATCCAAAAATGGCAAGACCTGAAAGTACAAAGTACCAATTTTTGGAAAATTCAGTAACGAGGCTTGACAGAAAGTGGGAAGACATCCTAGCATCACCTGAAAATAGAGTCAAACAGACTATATTCTCTTTTTCAAAGTTTTGATCCCATTTTCTTTTCAGTCAATGTTAAAAACATTGTCCAGTAAAAAATAATCATGTGAAGAAATGCCTTTATAAGATGGAATAATTTCCTTAAAGTTTAAATCCTTCTCATGCTTCCTAAATAATGATCAGATAACAGTTAATGTAGTGTTAAAGTCTTACAAATTTCTGCATCTCCATATAAAATTTTCAATTAAAAAATGTGAACTGCCTCTTGCAGATGAATTTTGTTTAAACACTCAACCTTGAGTAGTTTATGCACACACAGAACATTGGCTAGCAAAGCAATTTTTTTCAGGACATACTACAGCAATCCATGCCTTGATGCTGTCAAGAAACTGTCAGCTGTTTTTTCAGTACCACTTCAACATGACTTTCTCAAGTCCAATTTTTTCCCCCTGCAAGACAGTGATGTTGCAAATATGGCCATTTCAACATCCAGCTCCTTTCTAAGAACACAGAATAAACATATCTTTTGCAGGTTTGACATGGCTTTGTGAAAATACCCCTCTTCGAAGAGGGATGTGATGAGAGGATGGTTACAAACAATTTCGTTCATTCAAGTATTTTGCCCAGAGTACACATTCCTCTAAAATCAGAGCGGGCTGAGTTACTCAGCTGGAAAAAGCAGAAGTCTCAGTCAGCAAGAAAAGCAAACAGACAGCAGAAGTCCACTGTGGTAGCACAAAAAAATGTCAAGGCCTTCAAAGAAGGGGCTGTGGTCTGCTAAGGAACAACTAACTGCTAAGCACTAACTTTAACAGCTCTTTGTGGTCCTCCTCTCTAGCCCTGTATTTCATAAGAACCAAAAGGGATAGCATATTAAATTACATTGGTTTTAATTGATTATCATGCATTTTTAAGAAGGGAGAGAAGACTTATTGATGCCTACTTATTTTTAAATGCTGAAAATTATCCGTGTTTTACTTTTTGGCTAGCTTCAAAGAAATTCTGTATGCGCTTTCATAGTCTAATCTAAAACTCCCAGTATTCCTAAAAATCTCTGACCACAAGATCTCCAAAGCCTAGATAGAAAAAGAAAATAAAAGCAAACACAGAACATTCTTAAGTTACTACAGTGCAGTCACCAACGTTGAGGTGTTTTAAAATAGCCTGTTTTGCTGCTTCAAGACAGGCTATAGCTAGTGGTGAGACATACCACAATGTGCTTTGTCATAGGAGAGACAAATATTCGGTAACTGGCCAATGATCCTACTTAACGTAATAATGTCCCCTACTCAGCTGTGAGTCCATAATTCTCAGTAGCAGCCTTCGGCAACTTAGAATACACTGGCTTTCAAAATATTCAGACAAATGAACCCTCACCAAAGAAGCAAGGTGACTGACCTACATTACATTTAGCAGCTCTCAACATCTGCAGTTGCATTACCATTCTGCTTTATCAAAGACCCGCAGCCTTGACCTGGAAGGCTGGTGAAAGACTCAATTATTTAGCATCTCTACATTTCACACCACCAGTCAGCCTCAGGTCACTGTTAGCCCCTGTGTGGTTAATGCAAGTCGTAGCAGTGGCTTTTGAGGTATGAATCCATCTCACCTAGGTGTTTGGCTGAAGCCAACAGATATACTATAGATGTTCCTGAGGTGGCATTACTAGGACTCTGGATTACTCACAAGCCTGGCCTAATGTTTAATTAAGTCCTAGAGTCCAGAAAATCTGACTGGCTCAGAAGATTGCTTGTATCCCCTAACCAATCTGTCCTCGCTTCTCTAAAGAACAGCAAGAACTTCATCAGCCAGAAACAAACAATTTATCAGTCAGAGTAAAATTTGACAGGAAGTAATGTCTTGGTAAATGGTACAGACCTATCTTAAAAAGACCAATCCACTTAAAATTTTTAACAACATGAAGGCTATTTATCTTACATAATCTCCTTCACTTCTACCTCCACAGGTCTTTGTACCAGCCCACTTCATTATGCAACTCATGTCACTACTTGTGATGCTTATGTTCTCAGGATATGACAACCATCCAACCTTGTTGTTAGAAAACTCTACAGAAATCAAAGCTTTCAGCAGCACCATCATTCTAGATTGCAAGAAAATGTAAGGACCACTCTATCTCTGAAAGAGTTCTGTGTTAAGTAACTCTTATAGGCCTCTTCATACTAAAAGGAAAAGGTTAGTATACAAATGGTTTATCCTTCAGAGAAGTACAGCCAGCTGATAAACAGCAAGTAAACAGGTAGGATACCCTTAGGTTGACTTTCAGATGACAAAGCATTAACCACTTTTTAGCAAGAGATACGTCAACTTAAGATATCAAATCTGATAGCTCTGTGATTACTAGTTAACCTACACAGCCTCAAAGCTGAGAATTGGTATGGTACAATGCCTTGATATACTGCATTTAGGTCGATCCAACATACAAATACTAAATACAAGCTTCTTTCACCTTATATACTGAACAATCCCCTGTACCTAACGTATCTTACAGAACCTGAAAAATAGGCTTATTAAAATTCTTCGTCTGTTTTCCTCAGGATTTAAATTGAGCCAAAAAGCCCATGATAATATTTCTAGAACTTGTGAAGGCAGTGAGATAGAACTAACATATTCCCATGCCTGAGCTAAGGTTTAACTACTTGAACTCAAATCACACATCTTCAAATCCTGAATGATTGCGCTGATAGCGTCAATTATCTAAAAGGCTGCATTCAGTGAAACACAGTTGTCTGACATTTTCATGGTACATGAGATTACATTCACATTAGGAGAACGCTGGCTCTACAAGAAATATTGGTATGTGTAAGAGGAATGATTTGGAGTGCTGCAATTTGGAGCAACCTATCTTCCATAATAAACACAAATATTTTGCAGCACCATCTTTACTCGAAGCTTGGGGCTTCTTTGCCTTTTTCTTTCTAAAGGTATGCTTCATCTTATATCTGAAGTTAGTTAACAGGAGCCCAAAATACATCACAACACCCCTCCTTCAGGAAAAAAAAAAAATAAAATCAGAGAGATGACCAGTAAGACACACTTGGTAACACTGTAGCCTGTTGCTGTATTTCATCTGTCATAAAATCATGTGCAAGAGCATTATTTTTTTTAACGCGCTGTAGGCTAAAAATGAACCCTCAAGGGTTTCTATTGCTCTTCTTGTTGCTAGAGCAACAAAGCAATACTCACCTGAATATCTGCCAGCTAAGTATCAATTTACAAGCTGAGATAAAGTTTGTGCTGCTAGCAGATGTTGCTAACAGCATTTTTACTATAAACCAAATTGTACTGGCAAGGGCACCCAAGAATATATTACTATTTAATTTGTTCTACTTGATTATTGCTCCTAGAATGAAAATGTTTCTATTAAGGTGTGTGGCCCAATGATATTCAAAGCAAAAGGGCAAAACTGAAAGGCTTTTATATGAAATTTACTTCACTAAAAAGACTTCATTAAGCAACTCAGAAAAATCTTTCTTGTCATTAGAAAGCATAATAAGAACCTTTCCCAATAAATACCTTCCTTTCTAGAAAGGTGTTTGGCCTCTTTGTAGCAAGAAGAGGCTGGGGAGAGGGAAGCAGCTAAGAAATGTTTTAAGAGCAGGTGTTATTACTTTCTGAAGTCAAAAAGGGCTCTTTGTTTACCACTGCATCAATCCAATCACTCACACCACGTTACTGTTTGAAACAAACGTTACTTATATTACTGTAATGTAGAAGAAGGAATACCAGTTGGAAATTATTTGTTACGTGTAAAACAAAACCCAGAACGGCAATAGGGACCAAAAGCACAGAACTGGAAACATCACTCTGTATCTTTTCAGAACAAAGTTTAAGAAAAATGCAAGACCACTTCTTCTTATATTATACTCTAGAAATTCTGTGACAATAAGAAAAAAAAAAGACATACAGAAAACAGAATTCTGGGAAAGCACCTAAGCTCTATAGTTGCTTACATTCCTTGCAATTGATAATTTTTAAACTAAAGGAAGAATGAGGTAAACTCAGAATTTCCTCCCATTTTCAATTCCTAGTCCCAACATAAAGAATTTTCAGACACTGGATTGTTATAGTAAAATAACACCAGTTATTTTACTGTAGAGCCAATCTGAAAGTGCAGGAATTAAAACAAAACACACAGGCATGCCCAGTAGTGAAGTGAAATGCACAAATCAGTTTTAAAAAAAAAAAGTTAGCAGTGCTTTATTTTCACACATCATGTGCACCTCTATAAAAGCACCATTTCTGAAAAACAAGAAATCTCTGATTATTCCACTGCAGAGGCAGTGTGAATCAGACAGCTATATGAAAGGATTATAGGCAGAAAATTTTCTGGCAAGAGACTGGGGTGATTGAAAGCTAAGCTTCACTTCATTTTTTTTCTCACCTTGTTTCCCACACAGATATGCAAACTCCTCTCCTATCAAAATGTAAAGCAATTTTTTTTTCTCCTTATAAAACCCCCCAACAATCCACAGATAACTAGTAGTAGTTACCACTGATCTCCTTAAACTTGTGTTGTTTATCTTTCAAGCCCACCACACCAATGTTACAGAAAAGCAATGGAGGTCCTGCAATGCTTGCCGACTAGATACAAGAAAATTTGTCCTATCCACAGAGAGAATACCATGTTTGGACCTCAGCATTCAGATCTGTACTTGCACAAAGGAGGTCTGGTCAAACATTTTCCCCGCTCTCTCCCACTATTATTTTCAGCCTTGCCACATGTTTGTTTTCCGCCAGTCAGGACACACACCCTTCATTTGACCGACACACCAGTGAAGCTAAACTAAACACCTCCAACTGCTGTTCAAGTCAAAAAACAAGCCTACATTAAGACTTTCATTTCACAGTCTGTCCATGAAGATAGATACTTTTTCCTAGAAGGTCTATATTGCTGAACTCAGCCAAATGTTTCTCTTCTTATTTTGTTGTTTGCTTTTGTTAAACACTAGAAATACCAAAACACAGGGCAGAACACTGCCTTTAACTTTATTATCTGTTCATACACATGTAGACCAAGTTCTTCTAGATATCAGTCATTGTCACCCAAAAAAATCCCCAACAGACCCCCACAAAAGCACAAATTAGGGGGAAAACAAAGGGATTTTTTTTGTGCACCCAAATGGAAAATGACGAAGTACGAGTTTTTATAAAAATCCACTACTTCAAAGCCAAGGAGTTGCATTTGGTTGTGTGGAGCATCTTGTGATTCAAGACTAGCTCTAAGCCGCATGCTTACCAGTGCTAGCATCCTTGTAAATTAATAGAGGTAGTTTGGTTTTACACTAAGGCTGATCAAGTTTGTTCCCCAGTTTTCACCACCTCAAACCAGTTTGTGACAACACTCAGGAAGGGCAACACTCTCAAGTAGCAGCAGTGCTCTTGAGGAAAAATATCCACAAACAAACTTTTTTTCTTGATCTCACCTGCTCTTCTTTGCTGGTTAAGCCTGACTTTTCTCCCTCCCCCACACCATAAGCACAGTTGCAGAATCAATTGGTGTAAACAGAAAGCACTATTCATTTAATGCAATTAATAAGATTTTTTTTCCCCTCTTTTTCTACAGTCAGGGCTTGATTAGTTAGAAAATACTGACAGGTCCTTTTTTTTATGAAAGAGGGATGGACAGTGGAAGAACATGATGGTGTGGTTTTTCTTTTTTCTTTTTTTAAAAGAAGGTAGTATTGAGAGCATAAAGGCTCATTGAAATGCAGTAGCAAATTCAGTACCATAGCACTTCAGAGTTGGTTAACAGTGCTTTGGTTCAGAATCAGTGTTAGAAAATAAAGCAAAAAAGTTACGTCGCAGGATATTTGGCAGGACTGCAACAGCAATTTGTAATGAATGTAGAAAGGACTGAGGCATTGGCTTCTTCCCCTTGGCAAAGTACTTTGTTCTTCTGTTTAAGTCCCAGGTTTCACACTCAAGTTTCTCATTTCCAGCGATGACGTACTAAGGAGGATTCGTCATTGACCACATCATTGTCGGTGTAGTGATGTTGACACCGTGGTGGAATAAGCAGCAGGATGATCAGCACAAGGAGGATAATTCCACACAGGCTCATGAGAGCATAGGAGGCAATCCACAACACTGGTTCATGGAAAGAAATGCTAGAAACACAGTTGCTTGCAACATCTGCTGTTGTAAAAGGACCTTCAATCTCAGATACTGGAGAGCCATCAACTTCTGAGAGATTCCAAAAAGAAAAACATTAACTCTTATAAGCACAATTTAAAAGCAAATTACAAAAGATCAATACTAAACATTAATATATTTCTCATACACCTCAGAGTTCATGTTTTCTTGTATCTCACACTGCAATAAAAGTGCTGGTGACTCCTGTTTATAAAATGGGAATCTGAAGCATAAGGAGACCATGGCACTCCCACATTTACACAGGCTGTCAAAGAGAGAACAGACATTTAAATCAGGTCTCCCACAGCCCAACTTAAAGCCCAAGCTACTGAATCACCTTTTCTCTCTGGACTAACTTTTCAGAAATGTAAATTTCACAAAACTTTAACAAATTAAAGAAATCCTACACCACCCAACACTGGAGAGCTGGACAGGGCCTGGGCAGTCTGTTTGTGGCATTCACAAGAACTGGAAGAGTACCTCAGATAAACCTACACCTTCAGCATTTGCTATCTTCCAGGGTCTTAGGGAGCAGCATGCTGGTTCAGTAGCCTCACAGATACTTTAAAGGGCTGTGTCCTAAACACAAGGTACGGGGGGAAAGCAGCACATATACCCTGGGAAGTGAAAAATCAGAAGTAAGAGAAAGTGAGTCAGGAGAGCTGTGTGACATCGGTACAGAAAAGGGGAGTGGTGGAGAAGCAGTGTTGTTGGGCAGGGAGGGAGAAACTAACCAAATTTGAGAAAAGAAGGCATCAGGGTGACCTTATAGGAGCCTTCCAGTATGTGAAGGGGGTCTCAGGAAAGCCGAAGATGGACTTTTTACAAGGGACTCCAGTGGTAGTGCAAGGGGCTATTGATTTAAAGTTAAAAGAGAGATTTAGATTAGATCTTAGGAAGAAATTCCTCACTCTGAGGGTGTGAGGCACTAGAAGAGCTTGCCCAGGGAGTTTGTGGATGCCCCCTCCCTGGAAAGGCCAGGATGGATGGGGTTTTGACAAATCTGGTCTAGCAGGAGGTTTCTCTGCCAAGTCAGGGGAGTTGGAACTAGAAGATCTCCAAGGTCCCTTCCAACCTAAACCATGCTGTGATTCTATGAAAACGAGATGACAAGCTAAGACAAGAAGAATGAAGGGTTGCCTTGGCAGCTTCATTTTTGAACAGTTTTTGAACAGCTATCCATCTCAGTAACATCACAGACTGCGTAACTCGTTTAATTACCATCACAAACCCCTATTTGTTCAAGTGGTATTTGCTAGAAAGGGTTATGCTGCCCATCGTTACTATGTCAAGTGTAGGAAAATTCCACTGAAAGGTGGACAGGGCTCCAGGTACTGTAAAGGCAGAGCAAGCCAGTTGCTGAGGGCAACAAATTAGAGTGTTTGGTATCTGCAAGGCTGGAAAAGGATGGATACCTTTTAGCTTGCTTGGGGCAACTAGGAACCTACACTTAGTACTGTCTCTGCATTTTAACAAGTCTGGATCCAAACAGTTGGAATTCACTTTCCAGTCAGATACTTCCAGGCACATTTTTACACTTCTTATAAAGGCCCCAGTTTTAGCTTTCCTGCTTCATTTCTTTCACATTCACACTTTTAGCAAATTGTAAGTGATCCTGCCTACTGAAAACTTATTTGCACACATCTTAGATGTGACTCCTGAAAGCATGTTTAAAGAGATTAGCATAAAATACTCTTTTAAGGAAGAGGAAGCCTGGGTTTTGGAAAGGCAGGAAGGTACACCTTTAAAATTCTTTATGGAGAACTGAAAGCAGAGTGAGTGAGTCATTAGGTCTTCAATTTATCAGGAGAGATTTGAGTTGATATTCAGTCCCTGGCCTCCCAACACCTCGTAAGATTTAGGTCTCATTAAGCTGAATTAAGACTTAAATGAATAAAGACTTAATTCAACTTAATTGTGCTGCTTCAGAAAGAAACAGTCCCCTGGCTATCTCTTTTGTATTGGCAGTAGTGATGGGTAGCTTGCAAAGGCAGTATGGGCATCTGGCTGATCTGATTTAGGAAGGACATTGAGGTGCTTGAACGTGTCCAGAGAAGGGCAACGAGGCTGATGAGAGGCCTTAAGCACAAGCCCTATGAGGAGAGGCTGAGGGAGCTGGGATTGTTTAGCCTTGAGAAGAGGAGGCTCAGGGGAGACCTTATTGCTGTCTACAACTACCTGAGGGGTGGTTGTGGCCAGGAGGAGGTTGCTCTCTTCTCTCAGGCAGCCAGCACCAGAACAAGAGGACACAGCCTCCAGCTGCGCCAGGGGAAATTTAGGCTTGAGGTGAGGAGAAAGTTCTTCACTGAGAGAGTCATTGGCCACTGGAATGGCCTGCCCAGGGAGGTGGTGGAGTCGCCATCCCTGGAGCTGTTCAAGGCAGGATTGGACGTGGCACTTGGTAATACTGTGATACTGTGATGGAAAAACCAACCTGTAATAATGAAATGCTTTAAGGGGGAACTTTCTGTAGGATCAGTCACAGAATCACTGAATATCAGGGATTAGAAGGGAACTCAAAAGATCATCTAGTCCAATCCCCCTGCCGGAGCAGAATCACCTAGACCAGGGGTCCTCAAACCGCGACCCGGATACAGCCCCTCAGGGTGTCCAATCTGGGTCTTTACACCCCCCACCCCGTCCCGCTGAGCAGCTGCAGTTTGCCGCTTCCTGCTGAGTGCATGGCCAGGTTCAGGTGGGCGGCTCTGGCCCCTGACACTGTCCAGACAGGGAACCGGCCCCCTGACCTAGACCAAGTCGCACAGGAACATATCCAGGCCTGGAAGTGTGGGAAGATCCCTCGGGCACCAAAACACTCTTAAAGTGGACTGGGTGAAACCCAAGGCTACACCCATAAGCACTCTAAAGCTAGTGAATGCCGAAGACGTGCTCTTTCAGCTGATCAGATGATAATGAACTGGCTCATGTGACCACATCATCACCATATCTTTGCCAAGACACTGCTGTTCCACAGATACGATAAGACAACTACATTGTAGTGGACAGACTTCTAAAAGACTATCTAGAAGCTTCATGGCAGAATTAGTTTTGTTCAGAGACTCAGTACTGACCTTTGTATACCGTGCTGTTGCAGTTTGAAAATTACCAGAATTTTCGGATGTACAGATTTGTGCTTTCATGAGGAAAAAAAGGTGCATTTTGCTTTAAGAGAATTGTCCCAGGTACCTCCCCTGGAGGAGTTTGGGTAGGTGACAAGATAAAAGAGGATGATCATCACGCCCCTGCATCTTTTAGCTGAGGTCTTCCTCCCAGCATGGGGCTTCAGCTCCGGCACCATGGACCGGAGAAGCAAGAACTTAGTGCAGATGTTCCCTCCCTGCCTCCATGGAGCAGCCATTCAGGGACCTGTAGGATTCTTCCCTTTCTCCCTGTAGCTGACAGGAGTAGAAGGGAGACACGAGGGTCATGGAACCCTCTCGGCCACATTTGCAGAGTGGGAGTGGGGCTCTGCTGACGCACCCATGCAGCTGGTCTCCATCATGAATCCCACACATGGCTGGCACCATGCGGCCTTCGCATACATCTTAGAAAGCATTGATCAGCAGGAAGACAGACTGTTTGTCATTTCTGCCACTAAGAAAAGCTGAGGATGCTTGAGTAGTGGGGAGAGAAGGGGCCTTAAGAGAGGCACCTCAGATTTCCTTCGTGCTTAGCTGAAGAAAGCAGAAGGACTCAAGAATCCTTAAACCTTGGGCATGGAAGACAGAGACAGGGTCCTTTTTGAAAGTGTGTCTCCTGCATCGAGGGATGCAGTTCAGGCTGAGGAATCAGGCCTGCCCGATCAGCATTGTGCTGGAGAAGCTGCACTGAAGAATTGAATAGGGGGGTGGTAGTACCCATATCTATTTGACTGACGTGTTCTTTCCCCAGGTCTCTAACATAACCAAGGACCAACATGATAGTAATCTCCCATTGTATTTTTCTAGAAATATGTGATGGCATTTGTGACACAGTTTCTAGTTTGTGTGCACTAACTTGCTTAACCTTTTCTGTATATAGTTACAGAGTTAATAACCCTTTTTTCATTTTCCCTAAGCTATCTGCTGCCTGGCAAATTCTGAGATCTCATCAAGACCTAACTGCTTTGTTTTCTTTTCCTTTGTCTTTAATTGTGGTCTTGAACTCACCACACATGCAATTGTTTCTTCTGGACATCTCACCCCCTCCTATCACTTTATCTGTCTCTGTGAAGTCTTGCAGCAAACTCCATTTAATACTAATGTGAATTGCAAAGCATTTGCATTGGAATTTAGTATTTCGAAGAAGTGGGAAAAAAGAAAAAGGCAGGCAGCATAATTTTCCACCTTGCACATAGCTCTGAAAATAAACAGCCTCTAATTACTCATTATTTGGCTCAAGTACAACAATTACTTGTGTTAAAAGAGGCAATACAAAGCTGTTGCCATAGTGGCTGACACTTTAAATTACATTTTGAAAACACTTGATAGCAGCACAGCCTCTGCTTTCTTCCCTTTAAAAAGAAAAGCTTTTCCTCACCCTCTTCCACCCCCAGATAAACTGAGAGGAAATCAAAAGGGGAAATTTGCCTAAATTGTTCAAGCAAGCCCTTAACATAAACTAGCAGTTACACACACTTAGCGTATTATACATTAGCTGAGTTAGGATATTTTGACATATTTTTATTAGAACATCTGATCATAACTACCTGTAATAAATTCTTGACCTTGAATAAATAAGATTTTTTGATTATTGATAACTGCAGAAGAAAAATGGCAACTCTAGAAATATGCTATTTTGCAACATTTGTGAGGAACACACACGTTTGCTCTCTCTCACCATCTTGGATGCCTTGGAGAGGAAGCAAACCTGAAGTTAGACCAAATTTATCATAAAACTATAAATAGCTGCTTGAAAGGGCCTCTGGAAGTAATCTAGTCCAGCCTCCTACTCAGAGCAGAATCGTTACCATCAATAGATCTAGTCAGCTGCACCTTTTTCCAGGCCCGTCTTGTAAAACTAAGGATGGAGACCCCACAGTTCCCTCTGGGCAGCCTGTTTCAGGGCTGTACCCACCTTTGCCTCTTCCTGATGAGGAAGAAATTTCTCTTTCCAACCTGAATTAACTGGGGGACACTGTCCTTTGCTACACAGCTTCACTTTCATTCACCCTTTGCTTGCATTCAGCTTGGGGTCCACCACAATCCCCTGTTCGTTTCCCACAGGGCTGCTATCCCTTCCCAGACTGTACAAACACATGGTGGTTTTCTGCTGGAGGTGTATAACTTTGCTTTCACTGAGACTCTTGGGTTTTCTGCTGCCCAAGTCCTCCAGGTTATCAAGGTTCTTCTGAACTCAAAATCTCTTATGCATCATACACCAAAAGTCGCACTCAGACTGCAGGCAGCAGCAAGAGTGCCTGTCCCCGAATGTTATTTTATCGAGGCTTATGGGTGATCTGGGGGTTCCCTGAATGGGAAAGCTCGCGGGAAGCAGGGAGCCAGCTGCTGGGGGTGAGTGGTCTCATGGGGGAAGCAAGGCAAGCACTGCGGGGGGGTGCAGAGCTGAAGACTTTGAGAGAGGCGAAACTGGAAGTCATGCTCAGCCCGTAGGCAGCAGCAAGAGTGCTAGCCGCTTTAGCCACCCGGGGCGGGGGGGGGGGAAATGGTAACAACATGGCAGGCTTTGGTCACAACTGCACGTGGAGGTGGAAACCCAAACAGAGGTTACCTGCACAATCTCTTCTTGTTGGGGAACAGGCATGGGGAATAAGCAGGAGGAGTTAGAAATATGTGTCCAGTCAGATGATTATGCTCTGATGGCAAATACAGAGACATAGTGGGACAGCTCACATGACTAGAATGTGGTCATAGATGGCCATGTCCTTTTCAGGAGGTACAGGTCAGCAAGGTGGGGTGGAGGAGTTGCTCTTTACGTGAGAGAGCACCTGGAATGTATTGAATTCTGTCCAAGGGCAGAAGAAGAGAGAGTTGAGTGTTTGTGAGTGTGTATTAAGGGGCAGGCTGGCATGGGTGACACCCACAATGTCTATTACAGGCCACCAGATCAGAATGAGGAAGTTGATGAGGTCTTCTACAGGCAGCTGACAGCAGCCTCACAGCTACAGTCCCTGGTTCTCATGGGGGATTTTAACTACCCTGATATCTGCTGGAAGACCAACTCAGCCAGCCACACACAGTCCGGGAGGTTACTCCAGTGCACTGGTGACAATTTCAGGGTCTCATGTGGTAGGAATAGAATAGCTAGCAGAATCACAACCCTGGGCTTCATGAGGGCCAACTTTGGCCTTTTCAAGCAATTGCTAGGGGAAATCCAATGGGACACGGTACTGGTAGGTAAAGGGGCTCAGGGTAGCTGGTTAACATTCAAAGACTACTTATATGAAGCACAAGAAAAGAGCATTCCAACAAGTATAAAGTCAAGGAAGGGAGCCAGAAGACCTGTGTGCTTAAACAGGGTGCTGGGCAAACTGAAGAGGAAGAAGAATGTCTACAGGTCATGGAATGAGGGGGTGGCCACTTGGGGTGATTACAAGGCTCTAGTGAGAGAATGTAGGGATGTACTTAGAAAAGCCAAGGACTCCTCAGAATTAAACCTTGCAAGAGAGGTCAAGGGCAACAAAAAGGGCTTCTTAAAATACATTGAAAGTAAAATTAAAACTAGAGGAAAGGTAGGCCCCCTGCTGAATGAGTTGGGTGCCCTGGAGACAGAGGATGCAGAGAAAGCAGAGATACTCAACACTTTCTTTTCTTCTGTCTATACTTCTGGGGGCTGTCCTGATATCAAGCCCCAGACTGCTGAGCCTCCAGCGGNAAGCCCCAGACTGCTGAGACTCCAGAGGAAGTGGAGGCAAGAGAGGAGCCTGCCTTGTTTGATGAGGACTGGGTTAGGGATAAGTTGAGCAATCTGGATGTACATAAATCCATGGGCCCTGATGGGATGCACCTGCATGTACTAAGGGAGACAGAGAAAGTCATTGCTAAGCCACTCTCCATCAGCTTTTCTAAGTCATGGGGACCAAGAGAGGTGCTTAGGGACTGGAGAATAGCAAATGTTACTCCAGTCTTCAAAAAAGGAAAGAAGGAGGACCCAGGTAACTATAGACAGGTCAGCCTCACCTCCATCCCAGGAAAGATCATGGAACAATTTATTTTGGAGGCTGTCTCTAGGCACATCAAGGACAGGAGGATCATTAGGGACATGGCTTCACCAAAGGGAAATCATGCTTGACCAACCTGATAGCCTTTTATGAGGGCATAACCAGGTGGATGGATGATGGCAGAGCGGTGGATGTGGTCTAAGGAAGGCATTTGACACAGCATTCTCACAGACAAACTGAGGCAGTGTGGTCTAGATGATCGGGTACTGAGGTGGATCATGAACTGGCTCCAGGATAGAAGTCAGAGACTTCAATGGGACAGAGTCTAGTTGGAGGCCTGTATGTAGTGGAGTGCCCCAGGGGTCAGTGCTGGGACCGGTCCTGTTCAATCTATTCATTGATGACTTGGATGAGGGATTAGGGTGCACTGTCAGCAAGTTTGCTGAAGACACAAAGCTGGGTGGTGTTGCCGACACCCCTGCAGACTGTGCTGCCATTCAGTGAGACCTGGACAGGCTGGAGAGCTGGGCAGAGAGAAATTTAATGAATTATAACAAGGGCAAGCGTAGAGTCTAGCACGTGTGCAAGAACAAGCCCAGGTACCAGTACAGGTTGGGGACTGACCTGTTGGAGAGCAGTGTAGTAGGAAGGGACTTGGGGGTCCTGGTGGACAGCAGGATGACTATGAGACAGCAATGTGCTCTTGTGGCCAACAGAGCCAGCAGCATCCTGGGGTGGATCAGTAGAGGGGTGGTTAGCAGATCAAGAGAGGTTCTTCTTTCCCTCTACTCTGCCCTGGTGAGACCACATCTGGAAGATTGTGTCCAGTTCTGGGCTCTTCAGTTCAAGAGGGATGTGGAGCTGCTGGAGGCAGTCCAGCATAGGGCAACGAGGATGATGAAGGAGGTGGAGCACCTTCCCTATGAGGACAGGCTGAGGGAGTTGGGTCTATTCAGCTTGGAGAAGCTGAGGGGTGACCTCAATAATGTATCTAAATATGTGTAAGGGTTGGCGTCGGGAGGATGAAGCCAGGTTCTTCTCAATGTCATCTAGTGATAGGACAAGGGGCAATGGTTGTACGCTGGAACATACGAGGTTCCACATCAATATGAGAAGGAACTTCTTCACAGTGAGGGTGACAGAGCACTGGAACAGGCTGCCCAGGGTGGTTGTGGAGTCTCCTTCACTGGAGATGTTTAAGACCCGCCTGGATGTGTTCCTGTGTGACTTGGTCTAGGTGATCATGCTGTGTCAGGGGGATTGGACAAGATGATCTTTCGAGGTGCCTTCCAATCCCTAATGATTCTATGATTCTATTATTGTGTTATCCACTCTTATGAGTTTAGTGCCTATAAATGTGAGTACATTCGCTCTCATCATAGATAAATGTCTTCTACGTTAAACATTACAGTGCTTGGGGCATTTTTTCCCCTCAAAAGATATCCATGTTTTGCTCCTATGATCTTCTCACTCGCTACAAAACCAATAAGGGTGTAATGCTGTTCAGTGTCAAGGTACCATTAGGTTGATTCACTTTTAGAAACTAGTTTCTCTGTACACCTTGTCTCAAAAAAATCCCGATTCAAACCTTTCTAGTCATCCTGTAAACAGTAGGTTACCCCTGAAATTATCAACAGGAGTCTTGAAATGATTTAAAATTAGTTACAGGCAGAATATGTCTGAAGGGTTTCACATACTGAGGAAAAATCAAATTTCTTCTCCTAATAAAATAGAACAGCTTCCTACAGCCATCTGTCTAACTCTCCTCATGCTTCGTACTTTACAGAGAACGAAAATGGTGCAAGGAATACTGTAGGATAAGCCAATTCTCATCTTTAGTCAAGCCTCAATACAAATTTGGGAGTTCAATGAAGTTAAGGCTTTTAGCCCAGTTCCACTCAATTCTGTATTCAGCACATACCTGCTTAACATCTTGTAAAAACACGGGCTTAAATTTAGTGTGAAAGCTCTATTGTAAACAAGAAAGCATAGGTCACTGCAAAGCCACACCAACTGGCTTTTTATGGTTCTCTGTTTCTGAAGGTTTATGCCACCAGTAATTCTATTTAATTTATGCCCATGAACAGACTAAAAAGCTCCAAATAAATTACATTAATATAGTTGCTATGGAGGACATGGCTGGTCTCCGTAGGAAGCCAGTTAGGCAGCTTAATCCTTCTCACTGCACTGACTGCTAACCACTCACAGTTGTGGTTTTCTGATGAAAGTCGTGTTAAATATGGAAACCACAAGCTGTGAAGAAGTGAATTCAGAATAGCAAGCACATCCAGCAAAATGTCATCTGCCCCACGTGAGTACAGTCTGACAAATCAGTGTATCTTGTCTCAGTCAGTGGCTTGTATCATCTGATTTCTCAACAAGCTAAGTTCCTATGGAGCTAGGTTAGACATATGCCTGAAACACGGACAAAGAAATGAGAAGGAAGTGCCTTCTAGCACCAGCTGGGTATCATCATGTATTCAAGCTCATGTAAGTTCAAATTTCATTTCTATTCAGCAAGCTTAGTTCTCCCCTAGACAATGCTGGCAGAACTACATCAAGTGGTCAAACTCTACTTCTATGTAGCAGTATTAACGCAAAGGTGTTATTACAGTTCCCTGACTCTTTCTCTCAACAAAGACATGCTGCCAAAGCAATTCTTATGAACACCAGCTGACTCACATTCCCTGCTGACCACATGTTGGTCACACTAGATTCTGTAAAAATGCCCCCTTCCCTCTTCATTAATGGCTGTAGCGTGGCAGGGACAGGAGGTAGCTCTATGCTTGTGAAATTGAAGACACACAAGGAAGAATGAAAGGCTGGAAAACCTGGTCTGCAGTATTTGTCCAGTCACACTCTCCACAAAATGTGTCTTTCATCACTGCATGGAACATCAAAGAGGTTTTCTTTAAGCAATCCAAATCAATATCCAGATTTTTCGACAATTTTGAACCCATTAACAAAGGGAAGATTTAAAAAAAAAAAAGCAGCAAGGTTTTAAAATGCCCTAGAGCTGCAGCTCAGCTAGCTAGTATCTCTTTTTTTCTCTCAATTACCTGGTTGCATTAAGCACTCAAGTACTTACTGGCCTTACCCTCTCTAATATAAATTCTAGGAATTAAAGAACTGTCAGTTGCAGTAATTTTCTCATGCAAATCTCAGATGATAGGATGCTTTTCAGAGCATAAAGCACATTTTCTGGGACAGAGATTTGCATATGGGTGCACATCCCCACCCCAACTTGTATATTCTTATAGTGTCAAAGCAATGTCTCATGAACAAGGGATGAAACACCAGAACTTTCATTTTTAGCTACCTGAAAAAGCAAGAAAGTTAACCAGCACTATAAAATCAGTCAAAAATTATGAGTTTTTCCATATTTCCTCAGCAGCTAATTAAAAAAAAAACCAAACAATGACTTTCTACTTACACTGAGAAAACTCTTTGTTTAGAAACAACACAAACACCACAAGTCTTAATTTGAGTCCTTTTTTAATCTTAGCTCTTAGAGTAGGAACAATTTATTTAACCTGCAAGTAAGGCATATATCTCACAATGCAAATGTTAGTTGAAGAATCCATTTACCTGCAAATTAGACAGGAACTACATAAAATATGAACCTGCATTAAAAACAGGGACTCGTCTTAACTGCTGGGAACCATGCACACCAACAGATGTCTCAGAAAGAAGATCCTCTCTCAGAGGGAAGAGTACAGCTAAAATACCCAGAGCTGAGGCTGTTTTACTTCCTGCAAGACTGCTGTGTGCTACACAGATTTTTCTTCCTGCTCTTGAAATGTGAATAGCTTAGATTGCTCAAAAATATATCCTAAAAGCTCTATGAATAACCATGCTTTTCCTTATCAGGAAACAGTATCTCTCTTACCTGCACAAGGACTCACTGCAAAGCCCACTCTCTTCTGGGCTCTATCAAATATTACATAGAAGCCTTCCATGACTGTAGCACCAATAACTAGAGCATTCGTGGAGGATGAGATGCCGAATCGGTAGCACTGTAAATTCTCTCCTATTCCAAGGATGGGTTGAATATAAAGCTATTAAAAAAAAAAACCAAACAAGCCAGAGAGTAAGATGCAGTACTGCACAGTTCTGAGGACTTTTTATTCTCATATTCAAGCACCCAAACAAAGAATGAATAGGGGCAAACAGATGTCTGTACACATTTTAAAACTGGTCAAAGTTTGCATGCAGGTAAGACGTACAGCTCTTGGATTCTAACCTTAAACTTAAACACAGTCAGTAATAATGTTATTATTAAAAAAATTATTTGGACAGAACTGATTCAGAGACCACTCAGTATCAGCTTCAAGGCTCTGGATTCATCAAGTCAAGTCACATTTTAGCCCTTGTCTCCTCAGGGAAGATGAAAGATTGCCAAGCTACATGATCAATACAGAAAAAGCTTATCATGAGGCTTTACTATATTTCAAGTTAAAATGTACTTAATAGGTTCATTCTTCCCTTGGCCTCTAACCATCCCCTGAGGTAAAAGACTGTATTAGTAATGTTAGAAGAGACTAGCCTGTATTGCAACCTGTACTAGGAAGGGAAGCCAGAGAGGAAAAATAAAAGTAGCACATTATATTCTAAATGCTGGGATGGAATACTAGTAAAAGATAAACCAACCAAGCTACAGAAACTGATGAAGAAATCACATAAGCTCATTAGCAAGACTGTTCTATTCAGCAAAAGTGCTCCAACTCAGAATGTCATGAATAACAAATCAATTCACTTCCCAAAATGAGGAGGTCAAAATAACAGGAGATGTTTTGTATTGATATCTATTGTGGCTAAACAAAGTAAAAGAAAACATAAAAATGGACCTGTTTTTTTTTGACAATTTGAAAAAAATTATTCCCAACTACATGGATTGCACTTAGAAGGAAATTGTTGGGGGGGTTGGTTGTTTATTTATTTATTTGCCTGATTTTGACACATTTATTTTTCCTATTTAAAATCTGATTTTAAAAATTTCATTTAAAAGTATTTCCCTTGCCTGTATAAGCCAGCTCTTTACTACTGCTGAAAAGAGGTCCTAGTTTTTAAGGATATGTACTTTAAAGTAGTTAAAAAAAAAAAAAAGAAAGTTGACACCTGTGGTAGAATAGAGATCCGAAATGACCTGCTGGAGTTTTCATCCCTCAGGTAAATGGAGAGTTTAGGGAATAAGGACCAGGGTTTTTCAGTGTTATCCCAGCATGCAAGCTGTGAACCAGTCCAGAAGCCAGACGAGAACTCCTGTATCTATTAAAGAAACACATATGGATCACACACACTTTGATAAGCTTTTGTAAATTACCACTACCACTACTTGGTACTCTTCACTTCCCATTCAGAAATTCAAGAATGAACACAAGTCTCACAAAGAGCTTTTTCTTAAAGAATTAAGGCAAAAACCCAACACACAGATCAAGATACATTATGATTTGGAAGAAGAGGGAAGAAGAAAAAGCACATTATGCTCTCCCTACTGGCCCATTTGTGTTTCATTACTTGCACTTCTGTAATGAACAAGTATGACACAGATTCATTAAGGCTGGAAAGCAACTTCAAGATCAAGTCCAACTGTCGACCCAACATCTAGACAACCGCTAGACTATGTCCGAAAGTGAGCAATCGGGACCTCAAAGAGTTAAAACATCAACGGATTTTTACCATGTATCTACCTTTTCTCATAACAGCTCTGACCAAATGAGAACATTTTGGAACTGAGGACGCACTTTTAAAAACACAACCCAAAATACAGACCACAGTAGTATGTAACGGAGACATCTTTGTCACATCCCTATGTTTTTATGCAACTTCAGGGTTTTGAAGCCAAGGGCGATGCTGAAATCTCCTAGCATCTAAGGCTACCAAGGTCTGCTACAGTCACTGAAAAGAAACATTTTCCTCTGTGACTTTTGCTGCCCTGCCACTTGCACCAGTATAACTTGACAGCCTTTTGAAAGTTGGTTGATTAACAGCACTTCTTAATGGCACTAACAAAGCAAAAAGCAAACTCCTACAGAGCTGGTTTGCCTAATACAAACATCGTGTCTAATGTTCGTGATTCCTGAAGTTGATCTGCTGCCAGATCAGAGGAAAACCCTTCCTTATTTGAGTGCATTACTTTGCACTGGTTCTTACTCCTATATGAAGCTATATCCAAGCCAGTAACTTGTTCTGACACCACACAGCCAAAGGTTCCTGCAATCCAGCCTCTCCATACCTCTCATTTTCATTTATTGGTTGTATCAATTATTTTGTAAGCATCGGCTCATACACTACTTCTATGGCATTTTACAGGTGACAAGCCTTCACTTCACCCCACCCCAACCATCTGCCAATGAAATATGAGCGATTTAATACTCCATTTCTCTTCTTGGGCCACTCATGTAGAAACACAGTAAGACTTACCAGGACAGACAGACTGCTTTTACCATTAACTCTCAACGCATGTTTAATAACGCCTCCTGGCACATGACGGGACACTCTGCCCCTCACGGGTGTAAGTCCCAGGTCAGCCCTGCTGAAGCATTTAATTTTCTTATCTTTGCATTTTCTCTTGGAAAGCAGAGCTTGTGATATGTGGAAAAACTGCAAGACAGTACCCAGACTGGATAAACTGAGTCTACACAGTCTACACAGTGCTCTGTTTTAAGTGCCTACTTTCATTTCCCAGAAAGACTGCTTATTACATTGCATTTCTTTGCCTTACTTCTGCAAGCTGAAGAAATGCATTGGAAGGGATTCGGCTTTAGGATACCTGAAAGGTTATTGAAATGAAGATTTTATATTTATTTGAGCCTTCCTTTCTTCAACTTATTAACTGAGCATTACATTAATGCTGTGAGTAGACATGCTTTCCTGACTTCAGCTCCATGAGGTGTAGCAGCTGCCATCCCTCTGTGTCTCATTTTTGCTCATCTGCCAAAACCATCACCCTTCAGACCTACAAAAATCAAACCTTATCTGCTCCCTAAAATACTTCAGTCCAAAATAATAATGTTTAAAAAATTATCACTGAAGAGCATAATGCTTACAGTCTTATTTTTTAGTGGAGTTGAATAAAGGAACATTTAATATGCAGTTATCCCCGCGTACCTGAGAGGGCAATAACACCTTGCTGGGAAGTGCATAACAAGGCTCTAAGAGCAGGGACTTATTAATCTGGTTCACTGTGGTCAGAATAGAACGTCTGACTACAGCAGATGATCTTATGTTTCAGTGGCGCACAGCCTGCCAGGACAGAGCATGAAGACTATGGTTGCAATGACATGGTACGACTACCGAAAATACCAATTTATCTGACATTCCTACACAGCTGGAATCTCATCCTTACATCAGGTAACTACTTTCTTATTTCATAGACTATCTCCTTTTTTTAGAGCTGTGAAAGTAATCTTTGGTGCATGGAGAGAAAGCAGTAGAGCAGCAAGGTCCTCGAGACGAAAAAGAAACCCTAAAAGAGAAGAGTTACCTTATACACTTTTAATAGGAAGAACAAAAAACCATTAAGCAGAGTGAAAGAGTGGTTCTCCTGTAATACTTTATTGATCAGTTGACTATTTACTTGTCACGTGGAAAGCCCTAGTTCAAATGCCCTGACCAACACCAGAGAAGAGTATGGACTTCTGTGACCCACTTCACAGGAGGATGCCCTATCCACAAGGTGCCATTACAACAGCTCTTGGATTGGCTTTGTTCAATTCCCCCCTCATCAAGTGAAATGGTCACAGTCAATACTTAAGTGCCTTTCAGAAAGAATAACTTTCCAGCCAGGGAAATTGAACTATAAGGTAACTAGTACATTTACTTTAGATACTTGACCCAATTCCAAATCTCTGTTCTCAGGTAGGAAAAGGATATCAGTCTTGAATTATCAGCATACAGGCAAATACTCTGTCAATAGTCCAGTTACTGCATTTCCTGTGATTTGCAACAACTATCACTGTCTGGTTGTGAATCCATGAAAAAAGATTAAAACTGTTCACATTAAAGTTATCTAGGAATTATTCTGCATCATTAAGCTTCTTGGTGCTGTTCATTGTATTCAATGAAAATTTATGAGCAGTTTTCATTAACCAGAAAATGCTACTTCAGTTACTCTACACTCAGAGAAATCCACCTGCCCCATGTCCTACTTCTGAAGCCCACTGCATTTCCAAAGATGGACACTTTTAAACATAAATAATTAAAAAATGAAGGTCATAAGCACCTTTATTGATATGACTAAAGCTAACAAATTATATCAATTCTATACAACAATAAACATTATATTTGGAAAGCAACTGCTTGCAGAAGCAGGTTCTTCATATTATAAATGCCCTGTGTTTGAATTAAAGGACTGATTTTTGCACTCTTAATACTTTGAGTCAGAGCAACAGAGATGATATCCACCTTTCTGAAATGTTTAGAACAAAATATTCCAGCTCTGCACTATTTCTGATGCATTACACTTCTTGTCTGTAATTGAACCCCTTTTTTCCCTACCTCCCTTTCCCTTTTCACCTCTTGCTCTCACTTTTCCATCAGGGACTGTCAGACATTTCTCACTTATTAACAGGAGTAGACCAAAAAAGATTCTTCTCTCCTCAGGTCAAAAGACTATGACTTTCCAAGGTAGACAGCAAAGACTACAATCCTTTCAGAGATCATTTAATCATTTAATAGGAATTTAGAATTTTGAGCACATTTAACAGCATTAGCTTACCAGGGATGTGCGAGCTATTGCTTGCACAACAGCACTGAAGACTTTCTGGGGGAGACGGAGGAGCGTCGTTCCACTGTCTACTATTGCTTTATCAGCATTATACTACGGAAAGAGGAAAAAGGAGAGAAATTACACTGTTATTAGTGTAAAACTGATTCTAGTTTCACAGAGATGACAAAGCTGTTCCTTTTTGGTAGCTGTCTTTCCAATCCTACGTGTCATACTTGCCTGCAGATCTCTCTAACTGATAGCTTGAATTCAAATGAAGTCAGAACAAAAGCAAGATAAGGTCACTCTAGCCACAAGACTGAGTTTATCTGCACCATTCAGGAAATTACTGCATGTCACCACATCTGGTACCAATGGCCAAACCACTGTAAAAAAGAAATAAAGCCTGGCTCCTCCCAGAGGTGTGGGTTGATTTACTTTGCCTCCCGTATGTCCAAGCTCTGAATCAACATCTCTGCTATCACAGAAAAAACTCATTCTAATTTAAATGCAATACAGCAGCCTGCTTTTAATGGCTGGTGTAGCTAATTTAATAATAGTCAGGGAATATTAGCCCTCATTACATGTCATATTTGGTACTGGCTCAGGAGTACAAATGCCAATTGCCACACTTTCCTCTCTCTACTTCTGAAAACCACTAAAACACAGATGAAAACAAGTACAAAGAAACTAGCACCTTCAATCTTGGTGCCTCAAAACTTGTGCTAAAGATTTGTCTCCATTATTAAAAACCCAACCCTCAGATTAAGAGACTTCAGCAAACTTCAGGTATAGTAAAAAATAAATAATTATTTTAAAGGGTATACATTTTTTCATTAACTTCTCAAAAACTATGATTGTGGGAAAAAAATGGCAAGTAGCAGTGGTAGTTTTTTTTTTTAATTAATTTTGTTGTCTGCTTAGACAGCAGGATCAACATAACTGAATAGCAACATGTTTGTGGCACAATCATAAGACACAGAGTAACGTACAGCATAAGGCCCAATTTGAAGACATCAAACAGCAAATGAATTCAAAATACGTTGGTTTAGCTACTATCAAGCCACATGGAATATATCTTTAGCACAGTGACAAAACTAAAACCCACCAAAAAGTGAAAAAGTAACTTATGTATTTTCTCTTTGAAAGAAGAGCTACTATAGGCTGCCAAGCAGAGCCAAGAGAAAAGCATACAGGAAACCATTTATTACACACTTAGAAATACTTCCAAAGAGCAGAAGGAGAGATAAGGCATTGTGGAGTCTTTTTGAACAGGTCTGTACCACTAATACACAATCACTAGCATTCTGGAAAGCTACCCCTGGAAATTAGTAGATAGGAGTCACAGCCAAGAGGGTCAACAACTAACACAAACGCATGCAAAACGCTTGAATGGCAGGACTGCTCGGCTACGGACTAAACACCCAGCTTTTCATGCTTTGTACAGCATTCTTGCAGTGGGCAGTAACCTGCCTTCTTAGCCTTCCTAGTTTGCATCTAACATCGCACCCTATTTGGGGTGCACTGCTGGCAGCTAAGAACTTCTCTCAGGCCTGGTTTGCCAGGCTCAAAGCCACAGCTGCAGTGTAACAGTTGACACATTCCCAGCATTGAAGTAAGGAGACTACTTTTCCCTGGCAAGGAAAAGAGCAGTCTCCAGTGATGGCTGAAAGACATGTTCCTAGAAAACCACTAAAAGGAGAGAGGGTGCCTAGTTCAGCATCTTACACAGTGAATTATGCATCCTCTGCAAGCCCTTAACTAGCCAAACTTTAATCATACTGGCTCTAATTTACTGTTCTTCCTTAAAATGTTTGCGGGAAGATGTCCTTTGATCAAGGAAGCAATGACGCCTTCTGTAACAGCGACAAACATACTGTGCTAGCGTGTACAATGCGAAAGCAAACCCTGGCTCAGAAAAGAGCAACAATAACAGGAAACATTCATAACACCACTAAATTTTGAAGTGCATTGTTTTCTGGAAACAGCTTGTGTTAAACTAGTAGTGCAAGGGTTCCTCTTCAAAACCAAACCTGACTTTTTTTTTTTAAGGTGAGAAAAAGCAAACACAAACCTTTAGGTTAGAAGACCAGTAGTTTTACTTTCCCAACAGTATAACAGAGAAGCATTTAAAACTTTGTTTTGCTTATTAGTTGAATGATACTAAGACGTTGTAAATATTTTATATTTTAAATATATACATTATTTATTATAAAAATTATTAAAATATGCACATATCTACATGTCAATGTTATTTCTGTATTTTGTACATAAACATAATATTTATGCACATGTAAGAAATTTATAAAGAATTTAATGTAATCTGTATGACCTACAAAAACTTCAAAATTATCTTGTTCCTATGATTTCCAACCAAGAAAAAACAACATATAATTAAGAGGGCCAATGAAAATAGAGTTTGAAAATTATATAACTCAAATCAAAACATGAACAGCAACAAGCAACAAAAAGAAATAAATCAAACACAAACATACACACATCTTCCAGAGGAAAAAGGAAACAGCTTTGGAATAAAAACTGTAACAACAGTCTCATTAGATTCGAGTGGGGAGGTTGGACTTGATGACCCCTGGGGGTCCTTTCTAACCCCTAATGATCTGTTTATCTGTGTATCAAAAGATAGCACAACATTATTCCTAATAAAAACAGAACTTATCAGGAATAACAACTGGCAAGGCTGAAACAAGAAAAAGTGCATAACAAAAATAAATTAATAAATAAATAAACACAAGTGGCTTAGGATGAGATACTTTGGGAAGCATCTCAGAATGACCCCTGCCTGCTGCAATGATGCTTAGACATTTCCATGGTGGCCAATTATAAATCTTCCTTATTCTTTGTTTGTCCAGAATTGATTTAAAACTCTTTGGTTTGATTCTACTGTATAACAAAGTAATAAACTGTTGTTGTTTAAAGACTATTGTTTCCTTGAATCAATGCACCATCTATTCAGACATCTTCATTCCAAATGGAACAAGTCAAGAGGGTCAAGAGGATCAAGAGGTTGCGCCCTTCCAAGTCACAGCAGCTTTACTTTCAGTGGACTGTTCACTTACAAAGCTAACTTAGTTCCTAATTTACTGAAAATACTACCAATGACATTACAGTCCTCTTTCAAGCAATATGAGCATGCTAGATGTACACACACCATGTTTCACATGGCTTATGAATGCTTTTTTTCAAGAAATCGTACACTTAATTCTCAAAGGAAACTGCAATACTCGTTTGCTTGTGAAGATAAAACCGATCAACTGTTTTTCTCAGCCAAGCTCACATTTTGTATACACTGAGACATAGAATCACAAATACCTCTCTGCAATCCAATTCAAGATTCTGTCCTCCAACCTCCAGTTTGAGAATTTCAACCTGGTAATACCACTCTTCCTTGATTGGTGTGTACCAAATATCACCCCTGTACAGACTTGGCTCAATTCCACCTAGAACCTAAGAGAAAGGATAAAGGAATTCATATGCTTTAAAATACCAGATGTATTGTTTTGGGAAAAGCACAGGGAAAAAAGGGGAATACTTAGCTGTGATACACAGGGCATCAAAATTTTAATTTAGTAACATTTGTAAGGATTTTACTGACAAGTTGTCAATAATAAATCAGTATAAAGCATGCAGACGTTAAACAGATTGAGACTCAGTCAAATAGAATTGCCACACTGCCAGTGTCTTCACCTACAACCTCACACTGATTCACTAATGAAAGCTACATCACTTAAAACCAAAACAGTGGTTTAATCCAGGCAATGTATAAGAAGAAGGCAGAATATTAAACTTGCACATCATATATTCATTTTATCAGATCAAAAAAGCCTTAATCTTATTCAAGAACATCTAATTTTTCTTACATACATCCAAACTGGAGTATGGTCATCCTATCACTGTTATCACTGTCAGCTGCCATCAAAACTTACATTGAAGCTGACTGGGAACACAGACCATCACACTTTGAAGTGAACTAACACGATCAAGTTCGCTCTTGTGCTCCATCCATCCATTCCAAGTGTGTTAACATTGACAGTATGTGAATTCACAGACAAATAACTATTTATGAAAAACCCCTGTGCAGATAAGCTTTTTTAGGTGTAAATTGGGAACAGTCACTCTTAACTCCTGATTCCAGATAAATGGGCAATTTTTGGTCCTGCTAAAACCAATAGGAAGGCTTTTCAGAATCAAAACAAGCAGGAGATCTGGTTGTCAGGTATTTTCTTTTAATATATTGCATACAAAAAAGGAAAAGAGCCTTGATTCCTCTCCCCCTTTTCACATCATGTAGAAAAAATAAGCATATTGTAGTATTTTGATGAGATTGAACGAGCTCAGCAGCTGAAAAAGCAACTGCTAAGTAGGAAAAAAGGAACTTAATCCATTCTGATGAAACACTATAACATTTTTTTTCCTTTATTAAAATTAAACTTGAAACACAGAATTAACTCAAACATGAAAGAGAAAAAAAACAGACACTTGAGTTTAAGTACTTTAACCTTTCCTATAAAAATGAAAACTTTTCATAGATCTAAGCCCAAAATTTGGAAGAATTAAGACAGTCATAGAAAAGAGGGAGAGTGATGAAAAAATGTATCTTCCCTCTCAGATTGACAGATACCCACAAGACTACCTCCGTTGGTACCAGTTCCAGAAACAGGCAGTCCAGCACCACACATCTGCAAGGAGAAAATGTTGGGGATCTTTGCCTGCCTCACAAGAGAATCAAAGAATGTCTCCACAGAACTTGAAGGCTGGAAGGTGTTGAAAAACAAAACAAAGAAACAAAAGAATTGCAGACGTATTAATGAAAAGTTTCTTTGCAGAAGGGAACAAATCATTCAAACAAGATCACTTCTCACAAGTAAATTGCATTTCTGACAAGCAGGTGATGACAATTCTAGATAAACATCTTTAAAAAAAAAAATCTGTATTTTTTTTGGCTTTTGTTGGTTTTAAAAACTTATTTACTCTTGACCACTGTCACAGGAATCCCTAAACCATAAAAGTATTTTTCAATTGCAGTTTCCAAACTCAAATACTAGTTTTACCTTCAGGAAGAATCTCTCAGTGAAGCCTTCTATTTGGAGAAAAGTATTGGGCTATTAGAACACTGAAATGTAACTGCCCTCTGCACTCTTCCATAGTTAAAAGGCAGTATTTTAAAGGGAAGATTTTCAGTTCTTAAACATAGCTCATTAGTTCAAAATTTTGAATTCAGTGGACCTTATTTCCTTTTCTTTCTTTTAAAGCACTTCACATCCAGGTATGCTCACTTCAGCTGATTATGGGCCAACAGGCTCTTTGCTACACCACATCATGCTTTCTGTTGCAGTTATTAGAGGACTGTAATTTCACTGTAATTCATATTTATGTGCAGGTCTCATGACAGGCAGAGATCCTGACTAGCTTGTGAGGTGCCAACTGCTGTTATACTAAGCACAGAGAAGCCTGAGAAGCCAACAACATCTGAGTCTTTGGAAGAAGGAACAATAAAAGCCCTGAATACACTGTTTGCCCAAGCTAGAGTTTAAGACGCAGCACTTCTCTGTATGTTGACAATGTATGACAGCAAGGGCAGCAGAAGTCAATATAATGATTACATGACTCTTAAATATAGCATTTGAACTCCAGAGTTGGCAGGAAATAATGAACGTTTTGTTCTAATGGGCTATGTCTCAGTTTGTAAATTTCTTAGGCAGTTAAGTTTAGGTTGAAAACTGTGACCAGCTAGTATTCCAAATCATGCTTCAGTTTTGGATTATAAATCTTACTATAGTCTAAATTTGAAATTTAAACTATAAATCTTAGGTTTTAATTTAAACTTCAACTTCTGAACTTCCTACATCCACACAAACAGGATGTGCTTGGTTCTATGTTGACGAAAACATCACAGATAATATTTTTTTATGAAATTATACATATATGCCCTCCATCTCAACTTTTTTCACAAAGAATGATGTATCTTTGTATGAACTTTGAAGGGCTTTGCCAAGTAAGCTCATTGATAAGTCTTTAGAGAGATCATCAGAACCCTAATAGATACTTTCTACATGCGTACCAGAAGTCTTTACTCTCATACTACAAGCTCTATGAAAGTCTCTTTATTCCAGAGGATGTAAAATTGGAACTTTCATCATCAGAAAAAAAAGTCCTCACATGGGACTGTGGCACCACCACAAGCCAATTAGTTCTTTCTAGAGCCAGAAAGGACTCATTGAAAGGGAAGAGCCTAATGTTAACAAATTATCTGCTTGCTTCATTTAAACAGTGACATTATGAAACACAACAGCCAGGGAAAAGATTAAGTACCTTTGCTAAAGCATCATAGGCAAGACCAAGAATCCCATGCCATTTGACACCTGGTAAGAAGAAATTCTCTGATTCAAGAATGGTAGCAATGTTGATGGTGTAACTGCCATAGATTCCTTTTGGGATAGTAATGACGTCTGTACCCAGCACTCCAGTCCAGCTTCCTTGACTGTACTTAACTGTGACGTCAATGCCTTGAGATTTGTAGGTACTTGACCTTTAAAAGAAATAGATACACTTAAGCATGAGCTGTTCATTTACAATGCAGTACAACAGAATACAATCTCAATTGCTCCCAGAGAAAAAAATATTAAGTCTGCTAAGTCAACACTCACAGAAGAAAAGGGTTGGATTGTAAAAACAGTAATACAAAAATGTTGAGGACCTGTTTTTTATCCCCAAACCATCAAATCTTCACAATGTGTGCCCCCTTTTACTATTATTATTGTGTTTTTGTAACCTAAGCTATTTTGCCACCAAGTGCAACATGTTTCACTCGGACTGGTCCAAGAAATACTCTAAGTTGAGACACAGTGCATTAAGTGAAGGAATGTATTAAGGAAATGAAACCCTTTGAACTCAAATCTAAAATTCAAACTATTATTTTAAAAAATCGGGTAAATGGGAATGTTATTGTATCAGCAGCAAATATGGGTTATCTAAAAGTGCCATTAGGTATAGCTATCAGGAAGTAAGTAGCCTTGGATATTATTAACAAATGATTCATTGACTTGAAGGAGGAAAGAAGAAATTCTTTCCAGACCAGGACAATAAAGGCAAAAAAGCAGTTGAATATGACAAGCAAAGAAAGGGACAGAATTCTGTTTAAAAGGCTTAACAACAACATTAGAAAAAGAATCAGTAGCTTTTTTTTTTTTATTCAAAAAACCTGTGGTATAAATGCAGTAATCATTTTCCACTTGCATCACCACTGAAGAGCTACAGAAGTTCTAGATCCCTTATAATTTATTTTGGTTCCATTTTTTGGCATACAGCTTCCCTTTCTGAAAAGAGATAACCATGCTCAGTTTACACGATTAGACTTTTCACTTCACAGTTTTTTAAACAGTATTATTTCTAAAAAAGGGCAAGTTCAAAATAATTTCATAATATACCTTTGTGTGTGTGCAGGTGATTTATCAGGTGCAGACAGCTTTATCTACCCAGATTTAATTTATAGCTGGTCTGAGACAAACAGCCACATGAAATGCCTTCAAACTGCACGAAGTCACCAGAATGAAGTCTGTATGATTTTGCTTATTATGAGGGAATAACCTTTAGACAGCAATGCAGACAACTCCCATCCATTCAAGAAGACACAATCTCAGGGAACAATTTGGCCATATGGACCATGCAGCTGATTCTGTTCCTAGCTAAGCAAGAGAGTAGTAAGAGGCCTGGCTCTAACCCTAAGCTAACTCTTCCCGGGTGTTCAGGGCTCAGCAACTTGTAACATCCAAACAAGATGGACTTATTAGAACCCAGAGATGATATTTCAAAATGCACAAATCCAGAGACATTGGATTTGTGCCTATTTCTTACACTACTGTGTATTTCTGCATCAAAAGGATATCTCTGCTCAGGGAGGGCCTTCAGAGCACCACTGCGGCACTGGCAGTACATACTGTAAATCAAACCAGAGTCTGAGTAATTAGTAACACGAGAGAAACATGAAGGAAGATCATGAAAAGGGAAAATACTGGGTTCTTCATGTAGAAAACCTTCTGGCTGTGCAACAGAATCAAAACCACATTAAATCAGAGGAAAAAGTGTGTGCTAGGAAGCAAAGCAAATCTGCAAATACCAACACTGCATGACTAGCAACAGCAACTCTTCTTTGTAAGCAGTAACAGCCTGATAAACTAAGCTGTGGACCAGGACACTGAAAGACTAGGTTCATTTTCACATGAATGTTCCCACAGAAAGTCAAGTAACCCCCTCATCCTCTGTGCCAAAGCATTCTGGCCCCTACAGCATCCTGGTTTGAGCTAGAACAGATCTAATTCTGCTCAGTGATTTTACTTTTCATCTGTCTTTTCTAAGTACCTGCACTTTCTACAGCCAACATCATGTTTGTGCGGACAGTGTCTGCTATCACAAGTGATAGCACTTGATGTTTATAGTTACAACCAAGGACTGTGATCGAGAAAGGCTGTTGCTTAGACTTTCTCCTGTGAGAACCAAGGTCTTGTGTGTCACACTGTGGATGCAGTAAGTGAGCAGCCACAGCTGCAGGCAGGAGCAGACAGGACAGAGGTGGCCTATATCCTATAGTTCTCAGGTGGAGGGCAGAAGCCCAGGTAGAAGGGGTGAGTGGAGCCATGTGCAAGGTCATGGCAGAAGGACAGTACCACTCTTGTCTGCCTCACAACCCCAGTTGCCACTGAGTAATAGATATAAGCCCCTATTGGAAGACAGCCAGTCTAATAAGGATATAGAGGATAAAGAACCTATGTCGGAGGTCCTGGCAAGGTCACATAAATCCAGCAAGGCTTCCAGTACTATGATGACCTCCTCCACAAAGAAGAGAAGGGTCCTAGTTTCTGGAGACTCACTTCTGAAAGGGACTGAGGGCCCAATACGCAGAGCTGACCTACCTCCATCATAGGGAAGCCTGCAGTTTACCTGGAGCCCGAATCAAGGACCTCACTAGGTTGCTCCCTAACCTGGTGAGATCAGCTGACTATAACCCACTGCTGATCTTCCAGACAGCTGGGGAGGAAGCTGTATTCCTTAGCCTGAGGGCCTTAAGGCATTAGGTTTTCTGGTGAAAGGCTCTGAGGCACAAATTGTATTCTTGTAATTTCTTCCAGTTTGGGGTGAGGACACAGGCTGGAATAGAAGAACTCAGTTCATTAATGCTTGGCTACGAGACTGGTGTTACAGGCAAGGCTTTGGGTTCTTTGATAATGACTGGTTTTATCAGTCGCCAGACCTAGCAGATAGGTATGGGAGTGATTTATCTCAGAGAGGAAAAAGGGTTCTGGGGCAGAAGTTGGCAGGACTCATCAGAGGACTTCATAGTAGATTTAAAGGAGGGTGGGATAGTTGATGGGCGAGCACCAGTGAGACAAAGCTCTGGTCTTAATAAAAACCAGGTGGCTTTTCACTGTCCTAAAGTGAGATCAGAGTACTCCCTGAAGTGCCTGCACACCAACGCACGCAGCATAGGGAATAAGCAGGAGGAGTTAGAAATCTGTGTCCAGTTAGGTGATTATGCTCTGGTGGCAAATACAGAGACATAGTGGGACAGCTCGCATGACTAGAATGTGGCCATGGATGGCTATGTCCTTTTCAGAAGGGACAGGTCAGCAAGGTGGTCGAGTTGCTCTCTATGTGAGACAGCAACTGCAATATATTAAAGTCTGTCCAGGGGCAGATGAAGAGAGAGTTGAGTGTTTGTGGGTGCGGATTAAGGGGCAGGCTGGCATGGGTGACACCCACAATGTCTATTACAGGCCACCAGATCAGAATAAGGAAGTTGATGAGGTCTTCTACAGGCAGTTGGCAGCAGCCTCACAGCTACAGCCCCTGGTTCTCATGGGGGATTTTAACTACCCTGATATTTCCTGGAAGACCCGCTCAGCCAGCCACCGACAGTCCAGGAGGTTCCTCCAGTGCACTGGTGACAATTTCCTGATGCAAATGGTGGAGGAGCTCACTAGGAGAGGAGCACTGGTGGATCTTGTACACACCAAAAAGGCAGGTCTGTTTGAAGCAGTGAAGATTGAGGGCAGCCTTGGGTGCAGTGACCATGAGATGGTGGAGTTCGGGGTCTCGTGTGGTAGGAACAGAATAGCTAGCAGAATCACAACCCTGGCATTCAGGAGGGTCAACTTTGGCCTTTTCAAGCAATTGCTAGGGGAAATCCAATGGGACACGGTACTGGTAGGTAAAGGGGCTCAGGGTAGCTGGTTAACATTCAAAGACTACTTCTATGAAGCACAATTAAAGAGCATTCCAACAGGAAAAAAGTCAAGGAAGGGAGCCAGAAGACCTGTGTGCTTAAACAGAGAGCTGCTGGGCAAACTGAAGAGGAAGAAGAATGTCTACAGGTCATGGAATGAGGGGATGGCCACTTGGGATGACTACAAGGTGCTGGTGAGATAATGTAGGGATGCAACTAGGAAAGCCAAGGCCTCCTTGGAATTAAACCTTGCAAGAGAGATCAAAGGCATCAAAAAGGACTTTTTCAAATACATGGCAGGTAAAACTAAAACTAGAGTCAGAATCCAGCTTGTGAATCTCATTCCTGTCCATTGCTAGGTTCAGTCTGGGACTTCCCCAACTCCTGCCCACAGCATCAGTGGTGATGTAATCACCAACAGGCAGGTCGTGTTTGTGTTTGGTATTGATTTTGTACATATTTGTATGTATTTCATATTATTTTCTTTACAGCTGTTCAGGTTTTCCAGTCCCTAAGTCTCTCTCCCTTATTTCCTTTCTCTTCCCCTTTTGGACAAGAGGGGTTAACGGACAGTGTGTAGTGACTGGCTCAGCCTCAACCTAGGACAGGCAGATAAGGATATAAGGATATAAGGATATAAGGATACTCACCTCATTTGTAAAAGCACACACAGGTCATATTGAAGAAAAGTCCTAATTTCCTTCAAGACACAAAATTCCTAATGTGGGAAGGAATCTCGTAATCATTCTGGCAGTAAATGATAGTCTGTTCTGCAAAAAACTTCCCACTCTATTGTCTTGACTATAATCAGACCATGTTTTTCCACCTCACTGATCTAAAGGAAAAAAACTTCTTTAGAGGTCAGAACTAGAGACTTGTTCCAATTCATGGGAAAAATGTTTTAAAACAAACACAGCACAAAAAATTCCAAACAAACCATTTTGACCATGGTGAGAAAAGAAATTTTAGTTTAGCTCAGCTAGAGGCAAGGAAAAAGGCCTCCTAGATTATGGTGCTGTAGTCACACTACTCCCTTCTTCTTGGTAGGGCAGAGCAGCCAACACATGGTCCTCAAACCTTGAATGGATCTGAAGCCTCAGCTGACAAAACCAGCAATGGATTTATTTTCTCATGCAGACGTACTCCTCATGACCAGCATATAGTAGAGAACAAAACCAGAATACTATTTCTCTTGCCACACTTCCTTCATTTGAAGGAAGCTAAACATTGCACTAACAAATCCACTATGCAAAAAGCCTCACTAAATATCAACCTCGTCAAACACCAAGCTTACAAAATACATACAAGTCTTTAAATCCATGCTTTATTGCCACTCTCCAACAAAGCAGGATTTCACATCTTCCTGCTTTCTCACTCACTTTTTCCCAAGTACCAAATCAACATTTCCACAGACCAAAATGACAAAGAATGGAAAGAAAACAGCCATGAGCAAAAAAAAAAAAACTGAATAGAAGTTTTAACCCCCCCCTCTAGTGACATATAGATGGTAGAAGGTCAGTGATTTAGGGCCAATGAATTAAAGACAAAGCAAACATGGAAATCCAACATAAAATACTGATTGTTTTTTAGCCAAGTAGTTCCATCTAATTTGCAGGGGTTCTGTAACACGTCTGTAATTTACTCCAATCGACCAACTGTACAGTGTACACAACTGAACTCACAGCACTGTACTGCAAATTAGCTTACTTTTGTTTGTTGGTACATAAATCTACTTTAGATTGTTGGTACATAAATCTCTTTAGTCCCAAAATTTTCTTACCTTGCCATGGTAAGGCAAGGAATGATCAATTCTTGAGTGGTTTGGTTTTGAAACTTGAGATGGTGAAGCAGTAGTACTTACACTGAAATAAAACTGAATACTTTGGCAGAATAGCGACAGCCCAAAGCATGGCACTCCGTCACACACTGCTATACAGCAATCACCAGTAATTTGGTTTCAAGTGCACAAATCCTTTTGTACATCTGTTTAAGTGGCTCTTTTATCATAAGTAGTGTACTCAACATAAACTACTGGTTATTTTGAGCAGCATAAGAGACAAGTGTTGTCATTTCATTTTAGGACAAATAGGCTGTTTCCCAGAACTTTATACATCACAGTGACTTAACACAGCATAACCACAACAGAATCTGAATTTTTCACAGCTTTCAAACCTTTGTCAGACCCACTCAAAAACCTGAGCTGTGAAAGAGTTCATGATAACAACCTTACTCAATTTGGCACAGAAAGATCTACTTAAGCCCTCTTCCATGGGACAGGGTACTGGTAGGTAAAGGGTCTTTGAATAAAGACCACTTTTTGAAGCCCAAGATCAGAGCATTCCAACAAGTACAAAGTCAAGGAAGGGAGCCAGAAGACCTGTGTGCTTAAACAGAGAGCTGCTGGGCAAACTGAAGAGGAAGAAGAATGCCTGCAGGTCATGGAACAAGGGGGTGGCCACTTGGGATGACTACAAGGTACTGGTGAGATAATGTAGGGATGCAACTAGGAAAGCCAAAGCCTCCTTGGAATTAAACCTTGTAAGAGAGGTCAAGGGCAACAAAAAGGGCTTTTTCAAATACATGGCAGGTAAAACTAAAACTAGAGGCAATGTAGGCCCCTTGCTGAATGACTGGGGTGCCCTGGAGACAGAGGATGCAGAGAAGGCAGAGATACTGAACAGCTTCTTTGCCTCTGTCTGTTAGGGATAAGTTGAGCAATCTGGATGAACATAAATCCACAGGCCCAGATGGGATGCACCCGTGCATACTAAGGGAGACAGCAGAAGTCATTGCTAAGCCACTCTCTATCAGCTTTTCTAAGTCATGGAGATCAGGAGAGGTGCTTAGGGATTGGAGGATAGCAAATGTCACTCCAATCTTCAAAAAGGGAAAGAAGGAGGACCCAGGTAACTATAGAACAGTCAGCCTCACCTCCATCCCAGGAAAGGTGATGGAACAATTTGTTCTAGAGGCTGTCTCCAGGCACATCAAGGACAGGAGGGTCATTAGGGACAGTCAGCATGGCTTTACAAAGGGAAAGTCATGCTTGACCAACCAGCCTTTTATGAGGGCATAACCAGGTGGACGGATGATGGCAGAGCAGTGGGTGTGATCTATCTTGACTTGAATAAGGCATTTGACACAGTCTCACATAAGCTCCTCGCAGCCAAACTGAGGCAGTGTGGACTGGATGATCAGGTAGTGAGGTGGATTGTGAAGTGGCTGCAGGATAGAAGCCAGAGAGTAGTGTCAATGGGTCAGAGTCTAGTTGGAGGCCTGTATCTAGTTAAGTCCCACAAGAGTCAGTACTGGGATGAGTCCTATTCAATCTATTCATTAATGACTTGGATGAGGGATTGGAGTGCACTGTCAGCAAGTTTGCTGATGACACAAAGCTGGGTGGTGTCGCTGACACTCCTGCAGACTGCGCTGCCATTCAGCGAAACCTGGACAGGCTGGAGAGCTGGGCAGAGAGAAATGTAATGAATTATAACAAGGGTAGTTGTAGAGTCTTGCATCTGGGCAAGACCAACCCCAGGTACCCGTATAGGTTGGGGACTGCCCTGTTGGAGAGCAATGTAGGAGAAAGGGACTTGGGGGTCCTGGTGGACAGCAGGATGACCATGAGCCAGAAGTGTGCTCTTGTGGCCAGAAGGGATGTGGAGCTGCAGGGAGTGCAGTAACGGGGAGGATGAAGGAAATGGAACACCTCCCTTATGAGGAAAGACTGAGGGAGCTGGGTCTATTCAGCTTGGAGAAGAGGCGACTGCGGGTTCACCTCATTAATGTCTATAAATATGTGAGGGGTGGGTGTCAGGAAGATGGAGCCAGGTTCTTCCCAATGTCATCTAGTGATAGGACAAGGGGCAATGGGTTTAAGCTGGAATATGGGAGTTTCCACATCAATATGAGAAGGAACTTCTTCACAATGAGAGTGACAAAGCACTGGAACAGGGGGGTTGTGGAGTCTCCTTCTCTGGAGATGTTTAAAACCTGCTTGGATATGTTCCCATGCGACTTGGTCTAGGTGATCCTGCTGTGTCAGGGGGGATTGGACTAGACGATATTTCGAGGTCCCTTCCAATCCCTAAAGTTCCGTGATTCCGTAATGATTCTATGATTCTGTGAACAACATGCCCTTTGGGTCCTTTGAAACAAAAAATGCCTTTCATATGCACCCCCCTCAATTTAATTCAATACACAAGCATGCATTTAATTCCAGATTGTGACCATTTGAATAAAATAAAACTAACAGCATGGCAATCAGGAAATTCAGACTCATCACTCTCTTTGTCCAACACAATATTAATATTGTAATAAGCATACATCTATAATACAGTCTCATCAACTTAACAAATTACTAATCCTTCTTTCCCCTCATCTTCAGCTTGCAGTTTATGGCTTTTATATGGAAACACTTCATGACAATATGGGGAGAAGCTACAGTAATGACTGCCAGATGAGAGGAGACCTTTTTCTCTAATTTGAAATGTTCCACGTAGTGAGCAAGAAAAGTGGCCACAGCTCATTTGTCTCATTTATACTTGAGCATAAAGTTCACTCACAGATAATTTTACACATCTATCTGATGTATTATTGAGGCTCTTGAGTACCATCTATGCAAATTCATGTCAACCAGATAAGGTAACCTGCCTACTGGGAAAAGGCTATCATAAGGCCAGCCTCAAAAAGTGACAGGCAGCATGGCCCAAGAAACAATAGGCAACTAGGCTTCACCTCAAGTCAGGTAAAGTCTCAGAAAGCAACCCCCTGGAATCTGTTTCCAAGAAAATGAAAGATAAGAGGGTAACCATGGACGCTCAGGCATATCATACCTGACCAACCTCACTGCCTTCTAACAAGATAACTGGCTACACAGTTATCAGAGTGCAGTGACTGTAGCACACCTTGACGTCAGGCAGGCTTTTGGCATCAACTCCCATGGCATTTCCATTTGGTAGCTGAGGATAGGGGACTGAACAGACTACCATGTGGATTGAAGATGGGCTAGAACCCCAAAGGACAGTGACCACTGGCAAGCATAGTGCCCCTGGAATTGTGAGTGGATGAAATATTGCTCAGCATTTTCATCAAGAACCTATATGATGCACAAACTGATCAGATTTTGCACATAACACTACACTAAGGGGAGTAGCTGACATGTTGAATGGCAGAGCTTGAATCCAAAGGAATCTTGAAAAATCGGAAGACTGAGCCAACAGAAACCTCTTGGTATTCAACAAGAAGCCCAAAGTTTTGTAGTTGAGATAAAACAGCTCCTTGCATCCGGACAGACTGGAAAGCAACTGAGAAAGATTCAAAAGGATTTGGGAAGATGGTGGACACTAGGATGAGTAACAATAAACAACATACTTGCACTGTGTGTACACCAAGCACCACATCAGGCCCCATTTGGAGGACTATGGAAAACAGGGACCTGGAGGAAGAAATAGCGACTGGCAGGAGACTACAAGATAGGTCAGGGCCCACAAACAGGACCCAAGCCCGGGTGATGCTATGATTTCATGATTCTGTGACCTGTGATGATAAGCTAAGAGGCATTAGACTTCAGTTTTGCAGACAAAGAGGCTAAGAGACCTTACAACAGCTTACAGCTTGAAAGACAGTTATAAAGATGATGCAGCCAAGCAGCCAAACCTTTTGCTGTGGTGCCACATAATAACACAAAAGTTGACACCCACAAGTTATGGTTTGTGAGGTTCAGGTTGGACATTAGGAAATACTTCCTCTGCAGGAGAGTGTGGCATGGCATTGAAACACACTGGCCAGAGCTGTCATTAATTATCCACCCTTAAAGGTTTATAGGATTCTGCTACAGAATCATAGAACGGCAGGGTTCGAAAGGGACCTCTGGACATCATCTAGTCCAACATCTCTGCCAGCGCCAGTTCTCCTACAGTAAGTTGCACAGGAACATGTCCTGGTGGGTTCTGGACCTTGCTGGAGACTGCAATCTCTCTGGGCAGCCTGTTCCAGTACTCTGCTACCCTCACCATAAAACATTTTTCCTTATGTTCAAATGGAACCTCCTATGTTCCAATTTCTGTCCGTTGCCCCATGTTGCTGGCCACCATTGAGAAGAGTCTGGTCACATCACCCTGACACTTGCTTTTTAGATGCTTGTAAGCATTTATGAGGTCTCTCCTCGGTCTCCTTGCCTCCAAGCTAAACAGACCCAGCTCTCTCAAGCTAGTTGACCTGATCTGGTGACAGTCCTGCTTCATTTAGCATATACACTATGTGACGCACAGAGGTTTCCTGCAGAAACCATTTTTGAAACATCTGACTCCAGTGGAGCCAAGATCCCTTCCAGATGACATTCAAATAAATGTATTTAAATTACTTAAAATGGTATAACCATGATGTAGCCAGGTTCAAACACGCTAATGGTTGCACTTCATTCTGAGCATATTGCAGTACTCCATCAATCCAACCCAAACCTGAAACTGCTATAACAGCTTGAACTTGAATAATTCTACAAGGCACCCTTAACTTTTCAGGGTTTAAATTTCAAGGTATCATCATTAACATGATATCAAAGTTTTCAAAAGAGTGTACATTGAGAACATCAAGTGTCTGTAACCTTTGAGTGATTCCAGACTCTCTCAACACACAACCTCTGCCATTGTTGCAGTTTCTAATGTTTTATGATTCTAATAAAAGGCCTTGCCCTGCCAGACAAAATAACATTACCTAAGAGAAGGGGCAGAAGGCATGTCTGTGCTTTTAATTCCTTGCAGTTAAGTTTCCTCTATTACCTATGCAAGGGGATAGCTGGCATGTAAATCTCTGTAGTAGTGCGGATATAAACAGCTTTCAAGTGCAATTCCTGGACTTTCCGGAGCTGCGTTGTAGCAAAGTGAGATGGGAAATATCTCCATTACTATCTGAATATATTACATGAGGTAAGCATATTCTTGTAACAACTTTCCTTCCATTACCAGTGCATCTCATTGGGAAAAAAAGTGCAAACTCTGTGTTAAAATACATAAGGAAATAATAATACAGGTGATACTCTCCAGCCTCCCAGTTTTTTTAGAGCATTTTTATCATAGAATCATAAAATATTCTAGGCTGGAAGGGACCTCCAATCTCCCTATGCAAAGACACTACCTAGGTCAGGCTGCTCAGAACCTCATCAAGCCTGACCTTAACTGACTCCAGGGATGGGGCCCCCACTGACTCCTTGGGCAGCCCATTCAAGCCATCAACCACCCTCACACTGAGGAATTTTTTTCTAAAATTCAGCCTCAATCTATCATTTACTAGCTTGAACCCACTGCTCCTTGTCCTACCTGTATAAATCCTCTTGAAAAGACCTTCATCTGCCTTCATGTAGGCCCCTCTCAGGTACTGGAATGTCAAAAGAAGGTCCCCTGGAGCCTTCTTTTCTCCAGGCTGAACAGCCCCAACTCTCTCAGACTGTCCTCATATGACAGATGCTCCATTCCCCATACCATTTTAGTGGCCCTCCTCTGGATGTGCTCCAGTACGTCTGCATCCTTGTGCTGGGGACTCCAGAACTGGACACAATACTCGAGATGAGGTCTCACCAGGGCAGAGTAGAGAGACACATCACCTCTCTTGATCTGTTGTTCTTTTGATGCAGCCCAGAATGGGACTGGCCACCTGGGCTGCACTGCACATTGGTAGCTCATGTCCAGTTTTTCATCCACCAGCACCCCCAAGTCCCTTTCCTCCGGACTGCTCTCCAGTAGACCCTCTCCCAGCCAGTACTGATAATACCAGTTACCCAAGCCCAGGTGCAGGACTCTGCACTTGGTCTTGTTGAACCTCATAAGGTTCACCTGGGCCCACCTCTCCAGTCTATCCAGGTCCCTCTGGATGGCATTCCATCCCTCAGGCATATCATCTGCACCCCCCAGCTTGGTATCATCCACAAACTTGCAGAGAGTGCACTTGATGCCTCTGTCAACATGCTTCAACTAAAGAAAGACAGTGTTTTCTGGAGAAGTTTACCTGAAATAGTTGCACTTACAGAAGGGCAGAAAGGAAGGAAGGAGAGAGAGTGATTCAAACAGACAAAGCTGTGTTTGGCTGTGACTAATGTCAGCTCATTTTAAACAGAGCAAATTTAATGCATAACAAGCACTAAACCCACCAAGTCATATCTTACAAGCAAACAGATTCAGCAGAGTCTATCCTGACTGCTAACTGGTTTAGGTCTTTAGCCAAACTCAGCAAGAAATTTAGCGAAGTTTTTGACTAACTAATTTTGGTTTTGGATAAAATGTCAAATAACAGATGCCATTACTGGGTTTTAATTTTTGCTTTTAAACAAAGGGCAAGTATATTTAAACTTTTAATTCCTTCCAAGACTATTTGCATAATAGTGTGATTCTGTAAACCATCTTCACCCTGTAATTTTCACTGCACTCAGAGCTCAGCTGTGCTGATATCAGTAAGGTTGTTTATGGTGTCAGGGAGGATTCTGCATGAGGAAAGGTCAATCTTTCCATTCAGGCAAGAAACTTCCCACTGACATGGGATGTCACAGTAGCCCCATAAGCTGTCTTATCCCCTTCTTTCATGTGGAGGAGTCAGAATCTAAAGTCATCCTAACCCATTACAACACGCAGACTAGGTACTTACAGCTCAGTATTGAAGTAGGAGGTGACATCAGGATCAGGCACACCTGCTACAGCAAAATTACTGCTCCCAGTGTCAACCAGAATATTTAACTGCCAAAACAGACAAACAAATAAACAAACTGTTACAACTTTTGCCTAAACTACCTTCAGTTTTTAAATTACAATGAAGTTTTCCTGAAAAATAAATACAAAATGACACTTTGTCAAGATACACTGCCGCAGCACCTTAAAAAAGCTGGTCGTGCTGAAGTGCTTTAAAATAGTAATGCGCCTGGAAGGGGAAAACAAGTCAAGTCCATACTTGCACAGCAGATGAATTCAAAACCATCTTGAACTTCTTTTTGGCCCAGACTATGTGTCTGGGCAACTTGGCTTGTCCGGGACACAGGCTCAATTGTGCACTGTTAAAGCACTGTTTGCATTAGAGCTTATGAGGTTTCAAAGCATGGGCTAAGTGCAAGTCTGAGCAGAAACAAGCAGAAGCCCAAAGCTGCCTAGTGGCTTGGAGAGCACAGGAATGATGCCCAGTTTATCCTGAACAGCAGCAACCTACCAAAGCCTTCACAGCCTTTAAATAGGAGAACAGCAGATTTATAAACACTATGAAAATCATTGAATGAAAGGTGACCTAAGAGTAGGCCATTTGTTTTGTAACTGGGAAAACACTATTTAGGCCAAAAATTGCCTAACAAAACCACACAGACCAAATGAGACTAGATGACTCCTTCCCCCATTTGGCCCAGGTTGCCTAAATCATAACAGCTACACGATGTCTGGTGCCAACACAATGCTGAAGGTAACAGCATGGGGGTCAGCAGCTGAATACAAGATCACCTCTTTCAGTGAGGTCTTGAAATGACTTTAAATGTAGTGTACCTGCATGATCATTTAAATCAGAGAGACTCTACTCGCTGCCAAAAGCGGTGGTCACACTTCTTATCCTCTCTTGCATGGATGCGTCCAAGGGCTTCTTGGTATAAGCATTCAAACCCATGGGGTTGTGACACCCCATTATCACATCAGATTCCTCACCTAGACATTACAATTAGAAATCTGCCATGTCAGACAGCTACCTGAAAAGAAATGGAGCAGATACTAGAAAAAGGTGACTGTTTTCTTTGGCAACAGTGTGGTCTCAGACCGGTTTAAAACAATTATGAAATTATGCCCCAGACAGTAGGGGAACTCTGCTTCACAGAAAACTATTAAGGAATGCAGAATTTTCCTGTAGAAGAGTAAGATGGGGGAATTAGTTGCCTGTAGTTTAAAGCCAGCTTGAAGAAGACAATTTGGTAATCCTCACCACTCCTTAAGATGTGAGGTAGTTACGGATCTAACACTGGAAGTGGATATGAGAAGGGTTAGAAAGAACAACAGGGGAAATGAATCTAGTGTTGAAAAAGGAAGTGGAGGAACAGACATGAGCTCATCAAGGAGAGTAAAGACAAGGGAGGATAAAGCATTTGGGGAAGATACATTGACTCTTTAGTAAGCTTAAGACTGAGCAGAGACCAAAGACAATATGAGTCGATGTACAAAACTATCTTTTTGTTTTTCGCTTGTGGAGGGGGAGGAAGGTGATGACTACCCTTGTTATATTAACCCCTAGTTAATATAGTATGGGGCTGAGGAGCTCTGAAATTAAAATGTGAACAGAAAACCAACTAAGAATCCATGGGACTCTTTTCTGAAATGTATGCATGCTAATCATGCAAAAAAATTTAGACTAAAGAGAAACAAATTCATAATCTTAGTCAGGAGCCTCACTGCATCCCAGATTTTAGATTAAGTGGAGACATTAAAACTTATTTTGCTACCACATGAGCCAGAAACCAATACTTAAAAACAAAAGCTCACCTGGCTCCAGGAGCTGAGGCTTTAAAAGAAAGTAAGAACCTCCAAGGCATGCTTGCAATGAAATCCAATGTTTGCTACATACTTTTCTTCAATGATGTCAAAAGCCTGACATTTTTTCAACTGCCTAACAAAGTAAGAACTATGCATTTTCCCCCTTCTCTGGGACAGAAATCATATTAAAAAGAAGTAACAAAGAGCAGCTACAATGCATGCATCTATCGGGACCAACAAAAGTTGCCTCAAAGAAGTGCTGCAGGGCTTCAATTAATTAGCCTTTCCAAGCCTGTCTGTGATGCCTGAGTAATGGGCACTATACATCAGTTGCATAACTATATATATGTGTTGCCCTAGCTTCAATAATATTCATGACATCAGATATGGAGCAGGATTCAGGGAACAAAAAAACCCAAACAAAAACACAGTCACTAAATATGACATATCTGAAGGATGTAATCACGGAAGTAATCACAGAAGTAATTACAGAATTATTGAGGCAGGAACAAACCTCTAAGATCATCAAGCCCAGCCTATGACCTAACATCACCACAATCACCTAGACCATGGCACTAAGTATCACGTCCAGTCTTTTCTTAGGGCAGGGATGGGGCAGTCCTACATCTCCTTGGGCACTCTTACACTTTAAATACAAAGTTATCACCACAGAATTCATGTAACACTGAAGAAAAGGGGAAATTTGCTATCTCACAGTACAAATCAGGATTTCCAAAAGAAAATGGATATTTCCTCCCCATCCCCCTACCTCGCTGTTCCACCCCCCCAAAAAAAGCAGCCAAACCCCCCAAAAAACAAAGCTGGCTAAGAATGCAAGTGCCAGCCCACTCGGACACAGCAGCGTTCACATGATGGGCTGCTATTGAAGCCGACATTCTCTATCCACATGTTTATGCATAATGAGATCCAGGCTGTCTGCACAGACACTGATTTATTGTAGTCCTCACAATACTGCCAGTGATTAGAAGCTCATTTTGAGGTGGCTATAACTTACTGAGTTGTCTTTCTCTCCTGGCTACATTTTGAATCTGAACTTTCTTCAGCACCTTCACATCTCATTAAGAACTGCTTTCAAATTGTGACCAGCCTGCTGCTGAGGCAACTCTGGGCAACCTCTTGTGAGTCACAGGGTGGCAAATGGAGTAACTCTACGGCCCAGGGTTGCCCATCCTGATCCATCTCTAGAGCTCAGCCCTGCCCTCTCTCAAAGGACTGTGCACGCATTCCCCAGCCTCCGCATTTTACCACCCACTTTACCAACAAAAGTCTAAATCAATGGCATCTCAACTTCACTCACTAAACTATGCACTGTGACCACTGGAAAAGTGGCCATACTTCTCTGTGCCTTCATCTTTCTGACAAAGGGACAGAAGAGCCTGACACCAAAGCAGGATCAACAGTGGGGGGTAGCACCCTTTCTAGTTCCCTCCTTGGGAAGTCCCAGAGCTGGTAAATCACAGGCAGGTTGAACAAGTTCCTTGGACTTATGAAGGCCATCTCAAATGATTCATTGCCTGTCAGCGAGAGCTGATTTAGTGATCACCCTGCTTTGTTAGAGGTTGTCAGATGAAGCTAGATTTTGTGAAACCAGGGCTGGAGAGACATGGCTGAATGAGGCTATGAAGAAAAAACTGCTCAAAGACCACTGAGAGATCACATGCCCAGCATTAAAAACAAGGAAAAACTACTTTCCTTTTGCTTTTGGAAGCACAGAAAGAAAGCCTTGGGTGGTTTTTTTTTATTGTGGTTTCCAAGTTCAATTTCAGACCTGTATAACAGAAAGCAGACAATGAATGCAAAAGGCCCCTTCTTTCCCCCTGAAGGTCACCTTTAGCACAGTGGTGGGACATAAAATCTCTGCTGAGCATTGCACCTGGAGTTTATTTTGTTGGGTGCATTTCCTATATGGAAATAGCCTTGTTATTAATAGTAAGAATTTTATAAAGATCCCTAGCTATAAAGTAAACAAGGTAGTTCCATCCACCTCTGCCACAGCAAATTGCAGAGGAAATCTGACACTCCATCTATATGCCATTAAGTTGTGTTTATAAACAGAAACAAGACCAAACCTATTTCCTGAAAGTCATGAACATTGAAAGCAGAAGGCTACAAATTTTTTATTTTTTCTACTCTGAAGAGGTAAAGACACTGAAAAAACACCAAACAGTTGTAATAATTTATTTCAACTGGAAATCTAACACATTGTCACTATTGGAAGGATCCCTCAAACTTTCCAATGCTTGATTTAGCGCTAACATCAAACAGCACTCACTGTATGCTATCCTGCTTCAATAATTTGAATAAGCAGTACATGTTTAATATTTTTAATCTTTCCATAGCAGTATTTTGGCATTACAAAAAACTTTGCCTATTGAAATGACTTTTTCAGCAAAGCTTCACCTGTCTGTAGTTCAGGCACATTCCGTATCTGTTATAGCAAGTGGCATCCATGCAGCATCATCAACACCAGGCATTACCCATGCCTCATTTAACTGCCTGGTGAACAGCAATTTGCAGTTATCCCACCACGCATTCTGAAAGTGACTTCTTTCACATTTTCAAGCAGAAGTGATAAAACACAGCAATCATTCCATTTTTGTGGCATGGAGGTTGCCAGTCTCCTTTAGCAGTGGCAGGTATTGACTCTGCTCAGATCCACAACTTACTCAGTCTAAGTTTCTCTTTCCTGCCTTAGTTCAAGGTCAAGAGGTTCTGGCAACTTTCAGAAAAATATACAAAACACATCCCATGGGTCACAAGTGCATAATTCATTTCTTTGAAACATCTCTCTGCACGGTTTAGCATACACAGCCTTTTCCCAGTGGGAATCCTAAGGCTTGCACGCAACCTTGTCACGCTGCTGCTTTTGATGCAATTCCCTGAGTAACCCACATTGAGCTAGTGATAATCTTCACTGCCTTTAAAAAAAAAGCCCATAGAAAAATCCATAGGTTATTTTTTTATAAGGTAACAGGTCTGATCCTTTTAGGTTGAGTAATAAAATCTCACCACTGGACACAAGAAACTATACTGCAAAAATGTTTGGTTCTTCATCCCTCTTGGGCTGAAACAGTCTGGGGAGGAAAAAAAGGTAATAATATTTGCACATACAGAGCCATAAATATAACAATCTCACTCAGCCTTACTCCGGGGTTCAGTCAGAGTCTTAATCACAGGCAATTGATAGCTTCTACTGCACAAGCCAGCAAACTAAAGAAGCTGGCTCTGTTAGGGTTTGAGATGAAAAGGACAAGCAATCGTACCTTCTCTGAGATCGTAATGTGACCCAAGGGTGTCCCTTTCTTTTAATTTCTCTTCCACTCCCAATAAAGAGAGCAACAATTCTACACCAGTAACATGCATAAGCTGTTGAAAAATCTTGTCTTGCTGTGCTTTCATAATTTCTCCCACACAAACACTTAAAATAGGGCTTATAGTCCTATTCTGCTTGATGGAGCATGCCATACACTGAACTACCACAAAGTTAAAAATGGGTTTTTGTCCTCATGTGGAGGATATATATAGGAAGCACCCCATTACGTACTCATGAGCTGTTACCACACATCACCATGGACTGGCTTAGTAGAAGTCCACCCCATCTAAAATCCCCTGAACTTGTATCAACTCCCTCTCTTATTTGTCCCACACATATTGAACCCAACAGAAAATTTGCTAGACTTAAAAAACAGCACAAAGTGCTACACTTCTTGTCAAAGATGAGCAGCTAGAAATCATTTGGGTAACAGCTTGTCTTTTTTCAAGCTGGTTAATAGATAGGAAAATTAGTTGCCAATTTAAACACTGCCTCATTTAACACAATGATTCCTAATTACATTATCAGCCCATCTGGCAAGAATTGCTTACAACCATCACGTGAAGAAGAAAACACACTAGCAACTATAATAGCTGTGGGCAAACACAGCGTATGTGTTATTATTGGCAGAGACTGCCAGCCGGGTTATTTCAGCAATTTGTTTCTACAAATTAATAATGTTACAGCACACAGCAGCTTTTCAAGCACTTTTCCCCCCTGTGTTACTTGGGAGTAGCATTTCAGGACTACTTTCTAATACACAAATTCAGAACTTTAGGCTGTAATGGAGGTCTGTCCCTCTCAAGACACAGAAATAAAATCTAACTAAAAGACAATTTAGAGGAATCTTCGGAAGTGCGTCTAGATGTAGAGGCCTGTGAAGAAAGACACAGATTGGAAAAGCTTCCACGATGACACATTTTTGCTTGCAGAGCAATTAGTATTTTGCACTGAAACCAAAAGAGGGCAATTTTGTCAGTCTGTACAATAGACCAGCACAGGTGCTGGGGCAGGGATGTGACTGATTTTTCAGTGTTCATAAGTGGACCCTGAACTCGACCGCCCAGCCCTCGCTGCCCTGCAGAACTTCAAAGAACGGTTCAGATTGGAAAGGACCTCTAGTGACCTTTGAAACACAACCTGTGTTTCAGTTTGTGGCCGCTGCTTCTGGTCCTGTCACTGTGCACCACTTAGTAGAGTTCGCCTCTGTACTCTTTACACTCTCTCTTCAGGTATTTATGTACATTGATGAGACCTCTGCTAAGCTGTCTCTTCTCCAGGCTGAACAGTTCCAGGTCATTCAGCCTTCCCTCATGTAAGAGATGCTCCAATCCTTTATATGTCTTCTTAGCCCTTCACTGGACTCTCTCCAGTATGTTCAACACCTGGAGACCACACCTGGAGTATTGTGTCCAGGTCTGGGCTCCTCGGTTCAGGAGGGATGTGCAGCTGCTGGAGAGGGTCCAGCGTAGGGCAACAAAGATGATGAAGGAGGTGGAGCACCTCCCTTACAAGGAGAGGCTGAGGGAGCTGGGTCTCTTTAGCTTGGAGAAGAGCAGACTGAGGCATGACCCCATTAATGTCTACAAATATTTGAGGGGTGGGTGTCGGGAGGATGGAGCTGGGCTATTCTCAGTGTCATGTAATGATAGGAGAAGGGGCAGTGGTTGTAAGCTGGAACATAGAAGGTTCCACATCAACCTGAGAAGGAACTTCTTCCCAGTGAGGGTAACGGAGCACTGGAACAGGTTGCCCAGGGGGGTTGTGGAGTCTCCTTCACTGGAGATGTTCAAGGCCCGCCTGGATGCGTTCCTGTGTGACTTGGTGTAGGTGATCCTGCTGTTGCAGGGGGATTGGACTAGATGATCTTTCGAGGTCCCTTCCAATCTGTAATGATTCTATGATTCTCAGCATGATTCTCATGCTGAGATGCCCAGAGCTGGACACAGCATTCCAAGCGTGGCCTCACCAGTGCTGGGTAGAGGAATCTGGGAAACAACTCAGCTTTTTGGCTGGACAGCTGCAGAGTCATTGGTGACAATAGAGAAACACTCCACCTAGAGTTAGCTGAATCTGGGAGAGTTCCTGTGGTGCCTTGGGAGAGGTTATCTTACCAGAGAAAACATACTAGTCTACTACTGCCCTGCAAAAAAATCCTGGTGTAGTTGTCAGAAGGGTTTAACCATGCAGCCTAGATAAGAGAAGGAGGTGTGAGAAAGAAAAATGGAACAGAGATTAATTATTTTCTGATGCAGTTTGTTCAGCAGGTGGTGCCCATGTTTCACTGCAGCATCACACTGGGGATGTAGAGGAAGGCGATTTATTGCAGCATGAAAACTTGGCCAAACCAGGAGGTCAATTGTACCACCAAAGATAATTTCTGCTTTCAGAATGGCAGAAGTTCTTTGCAGAAACTAATGTGTTTATAGGTTGTGGAGTAAGCAAAACAAGTGGTAAATGGAGGCTTCTCAGGTTGCATCAGATCAAGCCCATGAAAGCGTGTCTAGCACTTGCTGTCATTCCCTTCATCACATTCCTAGCTGCTGTCAGGACTTGGGATTTGACCCCATTTCTATACTACCTTTAACCATTCCCTCTCTCCCCCAGCCACCTAGCTATCCCTGGACACTGTCACACCTGCACTGGGCCCAGAAACAGACCAACAGCTTTTTGCCCTCCATCTTGGTCCATGCTGATAGACTGGGAGAAATACCTTTATTTTTTTTGCTCTCTGAAAAGCAATAATCCCTCTCTTTGCGAGAAGATTACAAAGTGCTATCTGGATTAACGAATCTATCCATGCTTAAGAGCACAGTGCGCTTCTGTAGTCGAGACTTGTATTAAAAACACAAATGCTAAAATGACTGATTGCTCTAAAGCATAAACTTGCTAAACTACATTGTGACTTGAAATATGAGCAGCTGACACTGAGACTGATGAATAGTCATTTTGAAGAGAAATATTACAGGAAGTGCTTTATATATATTATCATCCTGACAATAAGGGAAGGCTATTATGGTTTAAAGACAAAAAAAAAACCAGTCAGCAAATCAATCCTGGTAACAAACCAAAATATCTATTCTTCATTTCTGTGCTTTCCTTTCTGCCAATGCCTTCAGTTTCCTAAACATTAGCATTCTTCCTGCACACACCGTCTCATGTGGTATCTTATTTTGCAAGCTGAAATTTATTTGCTGTGTCTAGATTTATCATACAACACATCCATCCTATTCATGCTATATGAACATGCTTTGCTGTTGAACAGGAGCTATTACTTGCTTATCTTAGAGCTATGTGAATCGTAGCAATTTTGTCTCATTTCCTTTTCAGAAAAGATTAACCTTTTTTCTCTTCCCAGATATGAGTCTGTTCTTCCCTATAGCTGACAAAAATTTAGGTGTGAAGCAGCCCTCTAGTTCACATGAGCCAGCTCCAGCTGAAGTCACACCCTGCTCTAGGCACTGGGGTTTAAGGAAAATCTGTACTAGTTACAGGAAGTTTAGTAACAACAACATTCTAGAGGTCTAGAACAATCTGACCTGGTAACAACCGCTGAAAAGCTTGAACTGCTTTGAGAAGACTGAGGAAAACTTTTGACAGACTTAACAGATTTGTGATTGCTACAGAGATCCCTAGGATCAACACCTTTCACAAAACAGAGGTTGCATGTGAGCCAACTGGTGTCTTCATTAGACTTTCTCAGTGTTCTTGAATCGAAAGATTAATGAGTACCCAGATAAATGGAAGATTAAAAAACCACTACAAATACACCCTGAAATTCAAAAACGAATGCAGGAGACATCAGCTACTTGCACTTCAGTACACACAAAGCTCTTGTTAAATTTGAAAGCATGTTTACACCTGTTACTAGGTGTACAGAACTTAAATTCATCAATTTTCTGCTAATTACACTACAGCACTGATGAGACAGGGAGACTATAAACTGAATGCCACTGGGACAAACCCTCATATCTAACCGCATGGCTCATGAGGAATCCCAGTGCCCACACAACCTTGGTTTAGAAACGTGCTATATCCAAGCTCCGTGCCACATCTAAATTAGTAAGCATCTCACCCAGAGCTCACCCCTCCCTCCCCAGAGAACATGGTGGCCAAAGCTGTTTGAGAGAGAGCTATTAATTCAGTAACTAAACTGCTAAAAAGAAAGTGGAGAAAGACCTGAAGTCTCTCTTGATCTGAGACTGACTCTCAGAGATACATTTGTGGATGCCATTACTCAATTTACAATCACCTTCTCAAGGTAAATCTCTTTCTCATTGCAAATTTTGAATTCTTTGGAGCAATGGCCAGCCACATCAAATGGCTACTAGTCCATGGACCTATAGGTACTGTAGGAGGATGTGAGAAAAGAGACAGCTTCTAGCTCCATAGTAAATGGGATGGAGGTGAAGGGTTGCACAAATGCACATGATACAGGGTCACAGACACCATCAGACAGTGAAAAAGGATTTCACTGTCCCCAGACAGCTCCCTAAGCAAGTTTCTGTGTGCTTGTACCCTTGTGCTTAACCACAGACTGTCTCGCTCCATTCCTGAAGAAAACCACTGTCAAATTATTTCAGTTGACCTGAAGCTAAACTTTCTCTGTAAAAAAAAAAAAAAAGAAAACCTCACTGGAAACCAACAAACAGTCCACCTCAAGTGTCTTAGGTTAAGTGTCTGCTATGTCGGTTCTGTTTACCAGTACTACTTCGGGAATGATACCTCTAAAATTGTTTGACATAAGACTATTTATTTTAGAGGTGGGGTATTTTTAGGGAGAAAAAAAGTAAGGAGAAAAGGACTCATGCTGTTACACTATCCTTCAGCATATAATATCTAAGAAAGGCTTTTTGCTTTGGTTTTGGGGTTTTTTTTAAAGGTAATGAAACAAGCCAACCTATGTTAATGCATTAAACCTAGTGACTGATTACAATTGGAAGCTGCATACAATTCAAAATGTCGATTTTTTCAGGGTTTTGCTCTCTGAAATTAGCATCAAATTTTTCTTGTCAAGGCACTTTTTTATTTACCTCTGTTGTTCATTAGGTTCAAAGAAACTTCTGCCTGAAAAAAATACAAAGGCATTTTCAGTTCCTCTTCAGGTTCAGAAGCCCTGTGCTAGAAAAAGCAAAAACTGTTTCGAAACTAAAGCAACAGTGCTCCAACTGCAGTATCTGTAAGACTAAACCAGTTTTAATACAGCATGGCTGTGCGCAAATGTGCAAGTAAACTTAAGAGGGCTTGAACTGACTAATCTTTAAAATTTCCTCATGCTATACCATCTTTTACACTGGAGTCACTGCCTGTGTTTAGTGCCATTTGGAAATAACAATGGAAAACAATCGAAAGCCATGTTTCAAACTCCAGTGGAGCTTATGAAGCCCATTCTTAATGTTCTTGAGTTAGAACCACAAGGTATCTCTAACCTGGTAATGTCTTTTGCCAAAGACACCACCTTAGTCTTGCCCTTCAGCAGCAAGACAAAGCCCTTCAGGAGAAACTGGTCTTGCTTCTGCATTTCAACCTTCATTAAAAGGTTTCCCTTCGCACCAAAGATCTGAACCTCGATCTCAAATTTAAGTAAGGCCATAGATTTCAAATTGCACTGGAGATATGAAATCAAGGGCCAGGGCTGCTCTGCCAGTGTTTAGGAAGCTTTTGAAAGCAGTGATTAACTTTGAAAAAGGCTACACTTCAGAGACAGGTGGGAAAAAAAGAAGATTGCAGGACAGTAGTGAGCCAAATCTGAGTTTTGAGAAGGCTGGTCTGATATCTATACTTTTCTCCTCCCATCACTCATTCTTGTAACAATGTTTTTCAGTTTTTTACCCTCCTCATCTGTCAAGATGCTAGTTTTGGAGATACACATAAGTTAGCCAAGGTTTTTCAAAGGTTGAAGAGCTACGAGAAGGAGAGCTGAAGACAGGACATTCATGACACACCCGGTTTATCAGTTCTTCTCAGAAAAGGCTGTTGTCAGCAGCACTGCTGTACCCACACAGCAGGGCCGCTCATTATAATGTCCTCCTAGCCTCACTTTCTGCCTGCTTTCAGGAAAGGCTTACTTATGGTTGTTTAGTGCTTTTCTTCAAGCGGGACACCTAATGCTTATATGGTATTTTACAGTTGTTATCTTAAAACACTCTACAAAACTAAAATGAAGAAGCATTATTTTTCTTGTATTTTCTCTAAGCTTACACAGCAAGGGTGGAATGATCAAGCTTGCCAATACAAAGTCAACAAACATGATTTCATGGGAACCCCACCTTGCTGCTTAAGGCAAATTCATAGCTGTGAAAGCAGACTCTCCCTCCTGGAAACCAGGAAACTACCCACAATCCTTATGTTCACACACTGCAATCACTGGATTAGCCAAACTGCTGGATACGGAGAGATAAATTAGCACATACTTTGGAAAACCAACTGTGGACTCCCTATACTTCGAGGCATGACCTCTGTAATAAAAATGCCACAACTTGTTCTTCAGGACTGGATTTGCAGCACCATCAGATTGTGTTTAACACATGCTGCTACTGTATTTCATTGCCAATCTGGGATGTTTCAGCCTGAGGAGCTGAAAGGACTGGTGCCTTCATTTACCCATCCTTTAACTCCCTTGATCTACCTCTTCCCCATCTGCCACAGCAGTTCCCACCGCTGTTTCCTCTCTTCTGCCCAGAAACAGCCACACACTTTTGCACACCTACAGGGTTGCTGCAAATGAACATGAATCTACTGCTGCAGGCAAGGGGAGAGAGGGAAGAGATCAGGAAGCCCATTTACGTCAAGCACAAGGACTGGAATTTGGCTATCCTGATTCTATTCCCTGCTAGAAAAGCTGTGCCACATCTCTGGGGAAAGGTATGAGGTCAAGCAGCTGCCCACTGGTCCATGCCATCTTAAGCAGCCACAGGAATGTGTGCATGTGGCCTCGGGTCTCAAACCACAAACTAGGTGATGCAACTCCACTGTTTTTATTTCCCTGGTAATTAATAAAAGGAATGCAAGAGACAGAAAGCCTCTGCTCCCTATTCCACCTGACCTATTTAGAATACTATCAAGGAGAAGACTTTGCTTGTCATCATGAGTATGTCTTAGAATTACACAGGGGAGTTCAAGGGCACAAACAGAAAGCAGCTTTCCACTCCATTGTGCCAGGAAGCACTGTGTGACTGGGGGTGAAATAAAAAAAGAGGCTGTTAAGCAGTGTCACAATAATGTGTTTGATTCATTAAAAATAAGAGTAATCTGTTTTATTCTAAGATTTAAACTTTATGGCAAGGATCTCTAAAAAGAAGTTTAGATTCTCAGGTAGAATAAGATACTACTTTTATAATATTTTTTCTTTTTCTAAAGCAGAAGTGTTCTCCATCCTGCTATTTGACTCATTTATTTCTCTACCATGTTCTTAAACATGCACATTTGACTCTTTACCCTGGCTAATACTGTAGAGGCAGCGGCTTTGGGAAATGAACTGGCTTAGCCTGTGCCTCATACATCAGAACAACTGTTAACCAAGCTCCACTATAAAAATCTTTATTACACAGGAGAACACAGAGGCATGCAGGAACACAGCTTTATTTTCAGATACTGGGTTGAGTTTCTAGGGTGGGAAGTTTAAAGTCTTTTTATGCTGTCAGATTGACCAAGACTGCTACTAAACACTGAAACAACACACAAGACAATTTTCCCCACTATGTGTTTCTCCATGTATCAACCCAGGTGTAGAACTCAGCCCAAAAAGTGGTGGTTAATGGAGTTAAATCCAGCTGGTGGCCTGTCACAAGTGGTGTGCCTCCAGGCTTGGTGTTGGGACCATCTCTGTTTAACATCTTTATTGATGATTGGTCTCAACAAGGACATAGAGTGTATCATTAGTAAGTTTGCAGATGACATCAAGTTAGGGGGGAGTGTTCATCTGCAAGAGGATAGGGAGGCTCTTGAGAGAGACTTTGATAGACTGGAACAATGGGCCAATGTCAATGGCAGGAGCTTCAATAACCCCTTGCAACGCTATAGGCTTGGGGAGGTGTGGCTGGAGAGCTGTCTGGGGGTTCTAACTGACACGAAGGTGAATATTAGCCAATCGTTAGGTGCTGAGGGATATGGTTTAGGGGTGAACTTGTAAAGTAGGGTAGATGGTTGGACTCTGTGATCCCAGGGGTCTTTTTCAATCAGAGTGATTCTGTGATTCCGTGTGATATATTCTACTCTGGCAAGAGGTCACAGCCCATTGTGTGATGACAATATCTCAGGTCCTACAGCTGCCCAGAGCTTCATCCACTAAGATGGCAGAAAGTACAAGTGTGTTGCTCCCCACAACTAGAGCTAGAGCTGATGGTGGTCTGGCCACTAGAATTGTGGAAGCAGCCCATTATAAAGATCAAACTTTGCTGTGCACATCTGCCATGGAGAAAGTTTCCAAACCTGAATGAAAGCACACAGGTAGTATCATTAGTACTTGGTCACCTGGTCACAGGAAGGTTACCCCAAAGGCTCAGCAGAGTGCAAATGAAAGTTAACTTCAACTGGAACATGTAACACACACCAGTACTCACAACTACAGTTGCAGAGAAATTTCCTGAAATCCCCTCTCCCCATTATTTATCTCAATACTCCATATACAAAAATCTGGCACTTTGGATCATGCAAAATGTTTGTGTTATTCCCTGAAGAACTTTACACCCATAAAGTAACAAGAAGATTATTCTCTGACAGAAAAATGGAAGCACTGTGACTGTATCAGTACTTTTCTCTCTCACCACTGTGACTTGCTACAGTACTTCTTGGGCTTCAGGAAAGTGTGACCACCTTTGAACTCCTCTGTCTTATTTGCAAACTGAGAGTTATGGAGAAGGAAAACAAATTAAATAAATATTTCTTTAGCCACAGGACAGTATCAGTAGGACGGGCGCATAACTTTGTGACGCACCTCACATTTCGCTCTTACTCACAGCGGACATCTACAGAGCAGCACAGTGAATGAAACCATAGGTCTTTCCATACCATTCTTAAAACACATGGTAATACTACCTTGAAGAGCTCTCAAATCGGTATAGCATGCCCTGTCTTGAAGAGGCCCTACAACTAATTTCTTATCCTGCAAACACTGACAAACAAGGTTCATGTACCACCAAGTAGCATAATGGCATTTCAGAAGTAAAGTTTCCAATTAGATAGAAAACAAATGAGAGGAAAAACCTCCCTCAAGATTTCACAAAGTTGCCATTTGGAAAATAGATCTAAAGCCTGCAATTAAAACAGACAACCAAGCATATTCTTTTCCATGCCAAAATTATTGCTGCCAAAAACAGTCTCCAAATTTTACCTTCTGAGGAACTGATGTATGTATTTCTTCCTTAATACCACAATAAAAATGTCACATATACCATGGCAAGGGGGACCTTCCATACCACGGCATAACAGGCGAGTCTTTTGTTTCTGTTAGAAGTTTCCTACGTTAGCAAAGTAAGAAACAGAAAGAGCCCAAATGGGTGAGAAGAATCTCACATCTGGCCACGGCACAAGCCAGACCACAAGCTGCATCACCATAGCAGGCTCCAAGTTGTTCTTCTACAGGCACCAATCTCAGGCAGATCCATGAACATCAAGGAATTATCTGACAGATGGACATCAAAAGGATGCAATTACATTTTCTGTGTCAAATGGCAGGAGCTAGTCTTTGATGCAACAGTTTTTATGCTTCTGCCCTCAAGTGGAGGGGTGACTCAGGTCTCCAGTTGTCATCTGGTCTTCTTTAAAGCAGAAACGCCAATAGGAAAAAGGAATACTATCAAACAGCTTTAAATCCCTCAGAATGGATTCATTTGTGCCTCTAAAGAGGAGAGGCTTACTATATGTTACTACAGCGTTAATACCTTTCCTCTTCTAAAAACTGGACGAGTAACATCTTTGAGACAAGACTTTTCCTTAAACACAGTCAGTCTAGCTCAACAACAGGTTTTGCTAGTAAGTAGACAAAAAAAAAAATAAACCAACCATAAAGCTAAATAAAGTACAACTAATTTTAGTACTCACAGCCAAGTTATTTTTAGTACTTGGCTGAGCAACTAAGACAAAATCTACAAGTAATTTTGTTCTTTATTTTAAATTATTAGCAAGAAGTGGTGAGGGGAAAAAAGGATTTTAGAGTGTAATCACTATCAAAAGGATTTTAGAGTGTAATCACTATCTTAACAGATTCCCTTCAAAAGAGCTTTTTAATTGTATTAAATCCATTGTAATTTTCACTAAAAAAATATTTTTTCTATCTAGCTTATTTTCCTCAAAATCCTTCTCTGCCATACCCCACGGGTTTGATGTGTTTGAGGAGGAGTCTTACAAAACCTAAACCAAACTCCAGAGCATCTCTCCCCCACTGCCCTCCCATAAAATACTCTCAGAAATAAAAAGACAGCACAAGCAGGAGAGACAGGCAAAAGGAAGATTGAGGAGAACCCTCAGGGAGGAGAATGAAGAGGGAGGAAAAAGGTATTATTTTATCAACCTTTGGCAAAAGAGTGAGCAGATTGACTCCGGCCCAAGGCTTTCTGGAGGCATGACAGCTGACTGGAGCTACGTGACTGCTCTCAGATGAGTGTGGCCAAAAGACCATTGGACAGCCACGCCTGGAAGAAGCCCGCCAAGAGGGCTAGGTGCAAGGGCAGTAGCAGGTTCAGCAGCCAAACATTCATCCCAGGGGAGAGGTTTACCAAGCTCCTTGGCTTCTTGGATGATTCTGGACAGCTGCAGCCCTTGCTGCACAGAGCACACAATTGCTGATGAAGCAAAAACCAAAATACCTGGTTGATGCAGACATGCTCAAGCTATCTCAAGTGCTGCCAGCAATAACTGGAGCTCACGTGCATGTTGCAGAGCCACTGGAAAAGCAGAGTATATTGCCCATGAGGAGAAGGACTCTTATCACAACTGGATTGTTATCAGCCCTAGCTAGCTGGTTTCTACTAGCTCAGTTAATGCCACAATCCAGTTGCACGGGTGGCTGCAACATAGGCACATGCAAAGAAAAGGAGACTGAGGAAGTTCAGGTGCCAAAAACTGTAAACAAATTCAGCTTTAGTTCTAGGTTATGTCAAGTGTTTTGAAAGACACTGAATTAACAGATAGATGTTAGAACGCAAAACTTCAGATTTTAACAGCAGGCAGGTATCTGAAGAACACACAATGCACTTGCTTCACAAGCTCAGTTCTACACAGCAAAGCCATGCTGAAAAGCAGAGATCTATGACAGTCCCATCAATAGAATGAAAAAAACATATCCTTTTACTGGTGCAGCTGAGTGCTGCCTCCTTTACTTTGAAGATCTGATTTCAAGTCCTAAACCTAGACAGAAATAGGAGCAATAAGTTCCTTAACTTCTTTAAAGGATTACAATATTTTACAGCAATAAGGGAGAGACAGATGCCTGATTCACACTGGAGATGCGCTCGTGCAAGGGTATGCCATCGTATCAGCTTCCTATTTCAAATGTAGCTGTTCTGAAAATTACCAGGGTAACATTCCCATTCCAACCTGCTTCACCTAGAGTAAGTGAGAAATTTTCTAAGATAATAAAATGTGAAGGCAATGTAATAGCTAACATCCTCACAGACTTGAAGTAATAAGTACCCTTCACAAAAATAAAGATCCTTGCAGGATGTAGTAGTTTTTAAACCTGTCTTGCCAGGCACTATCCCTAATACTCACAGTCCTCTGGTTAGAGGAGGGGAAAATAAAAACTAAGGGAAGAGAAATGAAGAAGATTAGTTCCTTAATAATTTGCAAACATATGGAAATTCCACACAGATTTTCTCTTGTCCACTGTGTTGATTTAATCTCATTTATACGGCAAATCTTAACTAATTTACTCCTTAATAACAGGTAAAATAGTTATTTGCTCACCATCTACTTTCTTCTTTCCAAATTTAACTGTTACCTTTGCCTTGATAGGGAAAGAAATGCAAACAGTGATGAAAAGTCTGAACCAAACACTTTCTGCCACCACCCGTTTCCCAGAGTAAATCTTCTGCCCAAACTCAGAATCTGAATGCACAACTGTTACAGTTGACAACTCTGGGTAAGAAAGCTTCCGCCACTTCTCTGAAGGAGAGACAGCACCTTTAAAGGAACAGTTAGTGATGCTCTAATTCTACTTTCCCTGGGAGAGGAGTGCATTCTGGGGAACAAACGCGATGAGCCTCTTCCACTCACTGTCACTCTCTGCCAGAGGTATCACAGGCCACTGCGCCCCACTTACAAACACAGCAAGGCAAAGCCTTGCTGCAAAATACTAACCGCACTATAGTCTACTCAGAGCAACTGCATTGCAATTAATGCTCATGGTTTTGGTTATTTTTATAGTACAGACTCCACCACCTCTGTGCAGTCACTTTCACGAGGGCTAATTTTATATGTAAAGAATTGCTTGAATGTTAATTTGTAAAGGCAGGGACCTTTTTGTCAATGCAAACCTGGTACGCTTGTTTGCTTTGTCTTTGGTCAAAAATATATCACACCCCACTGCACCACAGCACATCACTATATTAGTTCTGTCTTACAACTTTCAGCTCTTTGTCCTTTACACTTTGCAGGTGTTCAACAACAACCACCAAAATCTACCCAACTCACCTCTTAACAACAAAACGGTTTGCATTTCAATAGTACTTCCCTTAGAGGGATATGAAAGGATTTTCCTGCTGCCACCTCAAATACTTCAATACACCACAAGGCTCATCTTTGCTCCTCAACCCTTGCATCAGCTTTCATAAAGAGTGACCCACATGAATTGGTCTTTTGACCCAATGAATGAAAGAAAGGACAGAAAGAGAGAGAAAGTGAACAAAACAGACTTGAGTTGGAGCTTTCTGATATATTGAACCTGGAAGGATCACATTTTTTAAACTTCTTGTATCTAGAAAGACAGTAAACTGCCTTTCAGCAAAATTAGAAAACACAGCTTAGCTTTTTAGGGAAGAGCACAGCTGCAGAAATCAGGCCTTTATCATCTCATAGAGCAAGACGAGTGAAGTGGTGAAATTACAAAAGCAGTTGCACCTTTCCTCTTCATTCCTTCCAACACTTGGGAAATAAGTGCTAGCAACAATTAAGGAAGACTGGCTACATGTTCAGAACTTGCTAATGTGTGTGCTCTTCACCTTCAATATACCAAGCCATAAATTGTAAGAGTCCATGACACACCTGAAGTGTTTAATACAGGTTTTTCTTTTCTTTAATGGCTGTAAGAAACTGAGGGAAAATGACATCCCACCAAGTACGTAGAAACCAGAGTTTGTTTCGCAGTGAAGGCTGTTAAACCCACCATTCATGTTGGCCTTAAAACTACACTGTAAGTTCACAGGACACGTTTTTTGCTTGCACCCTGCACAGAATGAATTGCCATTAGGAAAAATAATAGACAAAAGCTCTTCATGTATAGAATGAAAAATTGACACAGAAACTTCAAAAAGGAGTTCAAGACAGATCCTGTCATGGTTTCAATACCTGCTGATCAGACAACAGCTATGTGACCCTCAGGAGGCACATGCTCATACAAGAGGTGGGTGTTGGTGTCTTATCACAAGTGAGAGGTGATAGCACAAGACGAAATGGCCTCACGTTGTGTCAAGGGAAGTTTAGGTTAGACATTAGGAAAAAACTTCTTCAGTGAAAGGGTCATCAGGCACTGGAACAGGCTGCCTGAGGAGGTAGCTGAATCGCTATCCCTGGACATGTTTGATAGCAGTGTCAACATGGAGTTGAAAGGCATGGTTTAGTGCTGGGCCTGGTATACGTAGGTTAACAGTTGGGCTCGACCCTGAATATCTTTTCCAGTCTAAACAATTACATGATTCTAATAATATTTGCTTGGTGCCAATAAAAACACAATTTGGAAACATAGTGGGAGCAGCAAGGACTACCACCATCTCATATAACAAAGACTAGCACAAAAGGCAAAATGAGGCAACAGTACTTTCTTTGCAAACATTTAACGCAGCCCAGATGGACTTCAAGAAAGCTGTGAAGAACATGGGGTTCTTTAAGAGTCTGACTATTCTGGTGGTCAGAAGCTTGTAGGAGAAACAAAATAAATACAAAGACAACTACAGTGAAAAAGCCCTAAATGATTTTTGATTCAATTTCTTACAATGCATATAATCTCATGGCAGGAAAAATAATAAAAGATAAATAAAAGGAATTCTATCAGATTATTTAAAGATATAATTGTGAGAGTAGTGCTCACAATTCATATTGGGTTCTTGACAACTTTTATTTAAACCTGGAACTGGAAGATGTGCTCCTGTGCAGACAAGGGTAAAGCACATAATCCATCAGAAGTAGGAGACATAATAATACATTTATTAAATAAGAGACAGATGTAGCACATTCTTCAATACAATAGACCTTCCTTTTCACCTTCCACATAATCCTTCAGTAGGTATGCACATGAATGAATGAGAATGGGGCTAATGACAGTTGACACTGACCCAGTAGTTGGTCTGGAGATCTGATATTATTAGGAAGGATACTGTATCCTAAAACTGGAAATGATCAGACACACTTTTGTTGCAAACACTTTGTAAAACTGGATTGGCTGCACTGAAGTTTACTCTTTTGAAAAGAAATTTCACAGAGTTGTTCTATTTTTATATTGGCAGAACAAGTATTTTGGAACTGCCATTGTGCAACTTGGTTCTGTGCTTTCTGTTTATCTGCTATATGACAAATCAGAATTGGAATGAAAGCCAGTATGCCTTAAATGACCTGAAAAATGAATTTTTTTCATAGTAGTTTCCTTCCAAGAATGGAAATTTTAAAAAGAAAAATTCTAAAAATGCAATTGAGCAGTAACACAGGCTCAGTTGTGCTGAAGTCTTTCACAAATGCTCATTCCTCACACTGACACAGTCTTTCAATACTTACACACACTTGCAAAGTTACCAGGCACCAACCTTGGTTGGTTACCAAAGCTACCAACACTACTATAACCATGACAGTCTTGTGCCTCTTCTCACAACCAGCTATTTTGTCTTAGTCTACTACTGCCAAGTTTGCATTCACCCATTCCCTCTCAGAAACTGTCTGGATCAGCAGCTCTGCCATCCACCTTTTTGCTCCAACAGTGTGGAAAGTGAAGCCATGCTACTATACAGATCCTCATCCCTGCCAGTCTCCTTCTTCCTCCTTGGCCAAACATCAAGGCAACATTATCCTCTGCATGGGCTTGGCAGTCCTGGGAGCGGTCTGGGTGAAGTGCAGGGTTAGCTTGGGAATACATCACCTACTAGAGCTGTTCAAGAATAGAGGAAAGTGTCCAAGCATCACTTTACACCTTCTAATAGGTGGCAGTCATGTTGGGAAGAAAATTTAAATCACTCCTTTTCTATCTGATCGTGACCCACTCCAAGCGCCGCAACTACTTGACCAAGATGTTTAACACAATCCCAATGCTTGTCAGTATCAAGACACTCACTTTTGGCACGTGCACTGTAAAGGATACAAGTAGCACTAGCCTGTAGTGGTTTTGCATCCTTATACTATTCATTGCAAAGCAGCAAAATAGCAAATATATTTGCAATCTTTAAGCTTAAGGCAGAAAACAAGATAAAAAATTCATCTCCATCAAAAGTACAGAACAAATTTTAACTGCACTCTACTGAGTCACAACACACCAAGATCTGATTTTGGAAACACAAGCACATTTATAACCCTACTTACAACCTCGGTGGGCCTACTCGTGAATAAAACTTCACATGTGCTAAACACAAGTGGCAGTCTTTTAAATAATTAACTTTTCAAGAACTCAGAACCAGTTCAAAATAGTAAAAGCTTTGCAACCAGATTTAGAGCATTTTTTTCCATATAAAAAATAATTACTTAGGCATGTTTATCTGAAACGTTGCATCACATATAAAAAGTAATACTAGCTGTTAAAGCTAACTGGAGCCTCCAAGCGCAGAGGGCAGCACATTTCCCCCTCTTAGACCTCCAGCCACATTATCAAAAGCCTGTTATACCTTTCCTTCTCCACTTCTTCTAATTTCAGACCCCCCCCGACACAGAAGGAGATTATATGATTAATAGTCACTTTTTCTGCCTAATGTTTTTCATTTAAGGCATACTATTTATTAGTCCAATAAAACCTAGTATGTTCCTTCTGGTAGAAACCAACACTGAACGTTCCCTGGAGTAATGAAGCACGCACACTACCACACTAACAAAGGTAGTCAAATAAGCAATGCACAACACAGAAAAAACTATTTCCTAGCCTCCATGTTTGGTACATAAAGACCTATTTGGCTTTTTTCCCCTTGCCTAAACTCCATTTCTTGATTATAAACCAACGGTATCTTCCTTAATACATTTATTGCTCCTACCATCATACATTCAAATTAAAGAAATGTCATGTCAAGGTGTAAAAAAAAATACCCAACCAAAGCCAAAGAGCTAACACAAGTCCAACAACGTAACAGTGGCTGAACACTCCCTGTTGGCTAGGCATTTTGGCTTTCACTGGCTTTTTATTACATACAACAACGAAAGCAGAAGGATAAAGTTGGTTGGGGTTTTTTTGCATGTACACTAGGAAAGCAACTCCTGAAAGGAACACAAAGTTCTGAGGAAAAGCCCCGAGGGCTTTCAGGAAATTAATCCCCACTCAGCTGACCAGTCATCCCGAGCAGCAGCCCGGCTCAGCTCCTCCTGGGATCTCATGACAAAGATGAAGGAGCAACTATATCGCAACCCCTCCCTGCCCAAACTTCGTCAGTGCTGGTGAAGGCAGACGAGAAACACTGTCTACTTGAAAACGATATTCAGAACACACGTTCTTTGGGTTACTAATGAGTAACACGTGAACACCGAAAAGAAGGGGCTGGTTTTGCCTGGCCATCACTTAGTTTAGCAGGAAGATTTCGAATGATTCTGCTTGGGGTGGGGAGAGGTCAACGGGAGGATTTGTGAAAACACCAATTCACAATGCAAAGCGGCTTAAAAAAGAAAAAAAGAAAAAAAACCAATTTAAAAGCCCTCTCTGATTCTACAACACTCTCATTTCGACTCTCAGAACAACTCCCTTCAAAGCCAAATCCCAGACACAGCCTGAAACCGGCGAGTAGAAACTGGCGAGTACCTCCGCACATTCCTCGAGCAGTTGCTGGCCCGGGCAGTCCCCACTCGCCCATAGCAGCTTCCCTTCACCGCTCCCCGCATCTCCTCACCGTTCGCCCCACCGCGCTGCTGCGGGGTCCCGGCCGGACGGGCAGGAACCCGCTGCCGGGTAACAGCATTGGCTGTCCGGGGATTAGGAAGAGAATGGCGTGAGAAGGCACCAGCACGGAGCACTGGGATAAAGTTGCATTTGAGTAGAGGGGCGGCAGATCCCCGTCCACCGAGTTCTTCTTTGCTCCCTTCCCCCCCTCCCCATCCCGCAGCCCCTAACCCGCTCCTACCGTCTGCGGCGGGGTCCCGATCAGCATCTCCAGGTAGTAGCCGCGGCCGGAGTCCCCTTGAAGATTATCCACCATGGCTAAAAAGTTCAGGTTGCCTCCGGGATCCGAGGCCAAGGCCAAGCCGTCGGCGCCACCGAGGGGATCTTCCTGCCGGCTACCGCTGCCCGGCCACAGCACCACCGGGGAGGGCGGCGACCCGCGGGGGGCGGCCGGATGGGACACGCGGAGCGGGAGGGAGAAGAAAGCCTGGCAGAGCCCCGCGGTGCCCGTCAACAGCAGAAGCAGACCGGGAGCCACCAGCGCCGTCTCCATCCCGGCGGTAGCGGCTCCGGCTGGAGGCAGAGGCCGCTTGGCTGCTAGAGTGGAGCAGCCGTGGGGCGGGAGGAGGAGGAGGAGGAGGAGGAGGAGGAGGAGGAGGAGAAGGAAGAAGGGAGCGGCTTCCCCACGCCCTAGCTTCATCTCCCCCGAACCGAGCTCCTCCTCGCGTTACTTCCTCACGGCCCTCAGGCAGCCGGAGAAAGTTGTTCCGGCCCGACTCCCGTCAGATCACAGCCTTTATGCTAAGGGAGTGTTGGCGGCACGGCGGGCAGAAAAGTTACCGAAAGCCTTAAAGGGCTAACCAGGGGAGCTGGAGGGGGTGACTGGGACTTCAGCCCGCTTCCCAGTATAACGGCGGCTTGACTCTCAACGCAGAGGGCTCCGGACCCCGGCAGCATCCTTGGGGTGCTACTTGCCTCAGGACACCGCGGGAGCGAAAGCTGTGGCCGGACTAGAGGTGGAGGATGAGGAAGAAGGAGTAGTGTGGGGCAGCAATATGCCCTTGTGGCCAAGAGGGCCAACAGCATCCTGGGGTGGATCAGAAGGGGGATGGTTAGCAGATCGAGAGATGTTCTTCTCCCCCTCTACTCTGCCCTTGTGAGACCACATCTGGAATATTGTGTCCAGTTCTGGGCCCCTCAGTTCAAGAAGGACACGGAACTGCTGGAGGGAGTGCAGCGCAAAGCAGTGAAGATGATGAAGGAAGTAGAACATTTCCCTTATGAGGAAAGGCTGAGGAATCTACGTCGCTTTAGCTTGTTGAAAAGGAGACTGCGGGGTGACCTCATTAATGTTTATAAATATGTGAAGGGTGGGTGTCAAGAGGTTGGAGCCAGGCTCTTCTCAATGTCATCTAGTGATAGGACAAGGGACAATAGATGTAAGCTGGAACATAGGAGGTTCCACATGAATGTGAGAAGGAACTTCTTCACAGTGAGGGTGACGGAGCACTGGAACAGGCTGCCCAGGGAGGTTGTGGAGTCTCCTTTGGAGACTTTTTAAACCCACCTGGATATGTTCCTGTGCGACTTGTTCTAGGTGACCCTGCTGTGTCAGGGAGATTGGCCTAGATGATCTTTTGAGGTCCCTTCCAATCCCTAATGGTTCTATGATTCGCTATAGTGAGGCTTGAAAGATGTCTGTCTGCTTTTTGAGAAACCCTGAAAAGCTTTGAATGTCTTCAACATGCATGGAATTAATAACAGCAATCTAATGTGGCCTTTTGAGATGATAGTATGCAATACGGAATTAGTCTCTGTGCCTCTGGAGTAATGACAGTGCCAGACAGATCACTGGAGTGCAATGATGATGATCTTCAGGGTCCCTTCTGACTGAAACCATTCTACAGAGCAAACAGTCCAAAAGACTTGAAAAATTACACTGAGCGAGTCTAAGCAGAGACACTTTGTGTTTGTTTCTGACCCCCTCATTCTCAGTAACAGATAATGCTGAAAGATATCCGGCCTAAGTCATGCACACTCTCACTGTCTCCTGAACAATTTGCTGTCCTGGGCAACCACCTGATCTGTCCTTGTGTGTAAATCTGCTCCAAGCTGTATAGACCAGGATTCCTTCTCTACCATAGTAAACAGCAAGGGCTCGCTCTTTCCATCCATTGTGAAGGAATAACTATTTGCAAGATTTGCAAATAGTTCACAGGTATAAAATGGAATTTCACTAGAACAGTAGTTGTGTTCATTCCCAGGAAAGCTGAGCAAACTATTTGCTAGAAGGATACTCGTGTAGTCAAGTTACTCATAGCCACTGCGAGAGTTACTTGTGGAGGGTAAGTAATCCTTAAAAGAAAATTGAAACCCACCTGCCCTTATTGAAAGAAAAAAGGTTGTTATTGCTTTTTTCCTACCCAAATTTTTCAGTACCCTAACCCTCTTTCACTTAAGATCTGGAGTCCTTGGTCTTACTTTGTAGCAACTCAGATTAGTTCAAGGAGCAGTTGGGTGCTATCTCCTGGAACCACAGCAGGAAGAGGGTGCAATCCCCATATCTGCTCCCCACAGAGCTCTCAACAGAAGAAGAAAAGCACCTTAGTGCTCTGATCCTCACTTTGCCACAGGTGGGAAACCTGCAAGGGGCTTGTCTGGCTGGAGACTTGAGTAGAAGGCAGTTGTTTTACTTGTGGGAAACTGCGCCTCTTAGTAAAAATCATGCAAACTTTTCCTGCTGCAGGAAGCTTTCTATTTGCCTGACAAGTAGGAATGTGAAGAAATATTGCTCTCCGTACCAATCTGGCCTCACCTGCTCTAGACAGAGCTGAAAAATGCTGCTCTAGGCCAATGGCAGCTGAACACCTGAGGGAGTGGCAGAGTGACTTGCACAGAGGTTATCTCCAGGGTGCTACCATAATGGCTTTTTCTGATGTAGCTGGGATTAGTGACAGGTTGTACTGTACAGCTTGTGTAGTTGGAGCTTAAGCCGAAGGGAAATTAAAATGCTTCAGGCTCTTCACGGGTGAGCTGAAAACTGGAGAAATGCCCCACCCCTTTGAATAAGGAATTGTGAAAAGTAATCAGGAGTATAATTGAACACCCCCTCAGAGTGTTAGGGGTGTATTTATAAAAGTCAGCAGCTATACACATTTTGTTTTAATTCTTTTACAGTACTGTAAGTCACTTGCCACTGTTGCTAAGATACATTACCATATTTCTGGGTAAAGCAATCCCAGTCAAAAGAAGTGCATATTTTTGCAAGTATAGAAGACACAGCATAGCCTTCAAGTGTCCGAGAGCAAAGGTGTCTCTTTTCTTATTGTTTGTTAAAAGTTCTTGCCTGGCTTTCCTCAGACCTAGATAGGTCTTGTAATAAATGTGTATTAGACAGCTTCCACACATGAAACGTTTGTAACCTTTACATCTTCCATCACAGCAGGGTAGTGTTCATGTAGTAGCATGTTTTGAAGCTTCTGTCTTGCCTCACCTGATCCTTTATTTACCCAACTATCTGATAATGCCTAGACTGTGCCATGTGCCTGTGAGTATTCCTGATGCGTTTATGAACAGTGGCAGGAACGGGCCTTAAAAGACCAGCATAAACCACTTTTTTTGGAAGAACACATTATGTAGTCCTCCTGGACAGCTGAATGTAACTGTGCCCAAAACATTCCTCTCATCAGTGTGCAATTACACATTACAGTTAATACACACATGAATTTCTTTGTGTATCACATACAGAAAATAAAAGAAATGCTATAAACGGTCTCAAGTTTAGGTGTCTATACTCCTTTAGATGTGGCACTCTGGGACATAGTGTAGTGGTCATGGAGGTGTAGGGTTTTAGGTTGGATTTGATGATCTGAGAGGTCCTTCCCAACTTTAGTGATTCTGTGGGTCTGTGATGCTGTGTGATTCTTTTCTAAAATATTTGATTTTGCTATGCCAAGTATGTGTTCTTTGAGTTAAAAATTTAAAAAGAAAAATCTTTAAATATCAGACCCTGTTAGCAGGTCTTTTTACAAAGTCATTTGTCCATATATAAGTTTGCAGATAAATCTTGACTTTGATCCAACACTGCATTCATTTGATGTGATGGTATTTTGGTGCTTGAAACCTTGAAGCATTTGAGAATGAATTAACATATGTTTCTATAACGTACCCTTCCACTAGTATTTACAGAATACAGCACGTCATAAAAATGCAGCTGCTCTGCACTACGGACAAGGTGTGTTGATGAAGTCAGAAGGACAGTTGCTATATGGAGATGTTAATTCAGGACAGTTGAGAAAACAAGCAGGAATGGAGAAGGCGGCTGAAGATGCAGAGGAAGCACTGGAGCTGATCCAAGCAGAGGAACTCTAAATGCCTAAAAAGAGATCCTCTCCTGAAATAGGAAGCTATTAGGGTCTGCTCAGACCAAAGTGGTTCTCTGCTGTGCATCTGAACAAGTCAGGCTGACCTGTGCTATAGTTCTGAAACAATAAAGGCAGATGGACACAAAATGAAGTCTTCTGTTATAAAACATCTTTGTCTGCTTTCTGTGTTAGCATAATCAATACTTGTTTTAAGAAGACTGATTGCTCTTTACTGCTAATTGCACACTGGTGCTGATAGAAACCCAGCCGAACCTGCAGTGTACAAATGGTTAATTTGAAGAATGCAGTATTCTGAGGGCAGGGGAGATTTTGTGCTGCTTGGACCTGACTGGAAAATGGTTTTCTCTGTCTGTGGTCATTATTCAATCAGGTTTTTCATGTTTTGGGCCTAATCTAGAGGAATGTTGCTGGTAAATGACAGAACAGTAAACATTCAAGTGGCAGCAGAGGTCACGAGTTTTGCCAAGGCAGTGTGTCTTTGAAGGCCACAAAAAAGCCAGCTACTCCATGGGGTGAGAGATGTGCTACCTGGAAGGACTATTCCCACTCCTACTATGACTCTAGAAAGATCTCATGTGACAAAATGAGGACAAGGGCATGAGCACCATCTATAGAAGTCATTCAAAATGAATCCTGTGGATGGATAATAAATGGTTTGGGTTGTAGATTAAAATGTTGACCATCTTTCATCTCTTTACTGTAAGTAGACAACCTGTGGGATAACTGTTTGTGCAATTAGTTTTCTGAATTATGAAATATCCCTTTGGCTGTACTTGAATGTGTAAGATGTTGAAGATCTGTTTGTCTTCTATCAAAGCTGTATTAAAAGCCAAGCAGCACATCATCTGTAGTTGCTGCTGAAAGCATGTAATCACTGGGGGAGCCTGGCTAAGCTGATCTCAGAGACTTTGGCTTTGGTAGGGGCTGTCACCTAGTTGAGGTCTGAGGTTCTATTTTGCATCTTTTACCCTTGAGTGAGATCCTCTATTACAGCAAGATTTTGTAGAACGTGAGCTCAGTTTGAAGCATGAGGCCCTTTCTCCTGTAAAAATCTCTGTGTTCAAAATTTTTTTCTTTCTCCCCTGAATCTTAAAGTCCACGTGCCCAATGTTCCCTCCTCTGTCCTATCTCTTCCCTTTTTCTTTGGTAAAGTGATGTGTCACCAAAGGGAGGACATGCAAAAGCCAGCTTGTTTTCTGCTTGTCTCTGTGCTAGAACCGAGGGACTGTGCAGAAGCCACTATCCCTCCTTTGTGGAAAGGAGTGAGAGCAAAGGAAGGAGAGGTAGGAACATAGCTGCAGATGTAAGTAACTCAAAGGCTTGCTCAGGTCTCGTAGGCTCAGAGGGTAGCACAAAGCCAATGTCAAGATTACGGTTATGGACATCCTAATGCTACAGTGCTATCAATATATTGGTATTGTGTTCGGTCTGGTATTTTTTTTGATCTTGCTTGTGGTGGGCTTGATGTAGCTCCTTGGTATGTGGGAGAGGGTGTCTGTTTGAGCTTCTGCCCCATATCTGAGGCAGCCTGCAGAATTCTTGATGAATGTGTTGACCACACTCAGAAAAGTGTTATTTCTCCTCAGAAAGCTCTGCAGGCTTCCTCAACTCTGTTCTCTACCTGACACCACAGAAGACATAATTTGTGGGTTAGACCTTAAAATGGTACAATATCGACCCTCTGATTCAAGACCTTCCTGCACCACAAACAGTAATGGTTATAAATTTATAAGCTATGAAAAATTAAACATGCAGTGAACTATAGCAGTGCTTTAAAAACAGCACACGGAGTTGGCACATACTGCTGAGATTACTCTGACGTTTTCATAAAAATGCCAGCCTGCACTCCCTTTGCCCAGCACTGGTAGACCATTGTTAGTAGTAAGAGTAGTAAGAATTCCCTGTTGGCAGATGTTCAGGAAACTTAGTCAGCATTTTCAGAAGTGCTTATAACTCCACAATATTTGCTGGGAAATGGAGAGAGAGTTCTTTTGGAAGTCTAGGCTGAAACCTTAGTTGGTTTAGAGAACTGTTTGCTTTAGACAAGTAAACACACGTAGCGTGGCTTCATTTCAACCCACCTGTGTGTCAGTTGTTCAACAAGGAGACTACAGGTGTGCTGCTGGCAGCATATCCCTTAAAAGGCACAATTAGGGAAGATTTTTTAATAAGTGTGATTTAATAGAGCTGTAGGTCTATGTTTATGAATTCCTATAGAGACTGAGACATTTCTTTATTTATCCAAAGAGCCAACATTAATTTAGGAAGTTGTTGATATTGTCATTTTCTTTGTGGTAGTCTGCATAACCACTTCAGCCTGGGAAGTTCAAGAAATACAGAATCTTGCAAATGGTTAAGCCTGTGAAGTCTGGATGCAACAAGTATGTTTTGCCATAATCTGTAAAAATCTACAGTTTCTTTAACAAGTTCCTCAAGTCAGTGACTGCCATCTGGACATAGATCTTCTTTCCTTACTGTCCTCCTTCCTTACATTCCTCCTGGACCAGTCACTTTCTGGGCTCTAGAGCCCCCTTTGAAGTGAGTCCAGAGGAAGACCTGATTTATGATCGAGATATTAGCTTTATTTATGTATCATGAAGATAAATATGTTTATGAAAAATGAATATGTTACTAGCAAAGTAGTCTACCAACACTGAAATATTCTTGGCATCTAAGCCATGGGGAAAAACCATTGCACCTAAGAGAGGTGTGCTGCTATCAGCTTTGTAAAATAAGGTTTTGTTGCTATCCTTCTGGGCCTCTGGAGACCCCTGAAATGCTGTGTTGGTACTGGAGGAAGGTGAAATAGAATCATGTTTTATAGGATGAACTACAGTGGTAATTGTAATGGCAGTTCATGATGTATGAGGGTACATGTAGACTTTTGATTATGCTAATGATAAGCCCCAAATGCAACTTGAAACTCATATATACTTTAGAAAACTGACAACAAACTGTTTTCAGCTGAGAATGCTGGAGTTTTTGCAGGGTAGAGCTAAAAATGGCTTAAGTGATTTGAAGTTAAATAAGTCTATTAGTAAAAGGGCCGTTAGCCTACAGTTGCCTGGTAATGACAGTAGATTAAATGGTCCAAATAAAATATATCCTAAGGCATAACACTCTAATTCCTTTGTAGAAAAAGAAAAAGGAAAAAAAATAAAAGGAAGACTGAAATCTTAGGAGGTTTGATTACATTATTAATGTCTAAAATCATACATGCCTTTGCACTTCAATTTTTCTCTGTCATTACAATAGTTCATTGTTCCTCATCAGATATAAGCTTATAGGTCTTATAATTTATTATGACTCCTGCCATTTGTTACAAGAGTAATTATGCTTTCTTTTTGGTATGCTTCGTTTTCAGGAAACAATTCATCAGGGCGGCTGTTTCAGAGACACAGACTCTTGCAGGCAGGCAGCCAAAAGAGGCAGAAGTCTGAAAACAGTTTAAAAAACTACAAGTGATTCTTCTCTCAGTTCTAGTTGTATAGCCCACTGAGTTGTATAGATTGATTTGCTGCTTTTAAGGAAGAGCTGTAGCCATTTTGCTTAAAATTTTCTTTTCTCCTTAATAGTTTATATTATTGCTTGTGCTGTGCATTAGAGCTATATTCCTTGGAAGTGGCTGAATTACTTCTGTTAATAATATCCAGAACCTCAAATTAGAGAAGCTTGTAACTTTGCTAAACTTTTTAGTTTAGCAAAGTTTAGTTTAGTTTTTTAGAGGATGAACTTTTTTGGGCTGCAGGTCTGCCAGGGACTCATCCTATTGTCTTTAATTTTGTTCATGGCCTTTCTGAGAAATGCACTGGAGAAAAATGTATTGGTCTGCAGCATAGAAAATAAATAAGTCAGTCCATTTGGGATTATTTCTGTGTGAGAAGCAGATCTGCAATGTTCAGGTGCTGGAAAAAAGACTTAGAAGAAAATTGCCTGTCTAGGAGGTATATCTCTTCTGTTGTTTTCACAAAAATAATTTTAAGCATAGTAATGGTTAATTGCCCTATTAGAAAAACAGTTTACATGTGGTCGGTGGCAGCCCATCTAGGTGTTAATTCCTTCTGAGGGCCCTTTTTGTACTGAATACATTCTCTTTGTTGCTCTTCACCTTCAGACTGGAGACTGCTCTTTGCTCCTAATATGGGACTCAGTAAGACTTGCTTTGTAGTTACTGCTCTTGGGCACTGCGGTGCTGGATACAGAGACAGTCATCTCAAAAGTGACAACAGACCTCTCAGGGGAGTGCAGGAAGAGAATACAGTTTCCACACCAAAATGGAGCTGGACTTGGCCAGGTACACACAGGGGCACAGACAGAAGAGCTGTGACAGTATAACAAAAACTGGATCTGCACAGTACCATGACTTGCAGAGGGGGAAAAGGGTAAGTATTGTGGAATGACAGTAACGGGCTATTGTCACTGAGCATGAGAGCCTGCTGTAACTTTAAAATGCTTTTTACCAAATGAGGATATGAATGCAATATGCCTCAGATGCAGTGATATGTTAACCAATTAAGATTTCCCGTGAAGGAATCTGTTCCATCTCTTTTTGAGAGCAAGAAGACCTTCTGGATACTTACAGACATGTCAGTTCTTTTTCCTTCATAGTTTCTTTCTGCCGGATGAGTTTATTGACTGCATATTAATACCTTCTGAAGAACCACACACAAACAAATCACTGTGTTCTTGTCTCCATAGCAAAGATACAGCTGCTATTGCTTTTGAATATGAATTTCAGGATATAGTACTGATAATCCTATTAGTCTGTCTAGGAAACAGAGAAATAAGCAATAGAAGTTGACTCAATGTTGGAGGTAATCTCCTTTATTAGACTTGTATGAGAATACATGTTTCAAAGAAAGGAATCATTCAGGAATGGTTGTTTTATCTTCAAAGAGTCTCATATAGGCTGAAGTGTCGTATTTTGACGACATAAAAGGACCAAGTTTTTGGTAACCTTATATTAGCAGTATCCTTATCTATCTCCTGTAGTCCATTAACTCTTGGTTAAATGTTTCTCTTTTATATTAGAAGAGAGCTGTATAATGCCATTTGGGTTCACTCCACCATGTAAAAGCAGATTCTGCTTTGAATAGTGTGTAATAACCATTCAGATTTGAAGGAAAGTTGGCAGGAATGCTTGCTGCTAGGTGACCTTTGCAAATGTGTCTGCTGCTACATGTAGTACCTAAGAAGATGATGTTTACTGTATTCGTAGTCTCCTGGGAGCTGGGAAAGAGGACACAGAAGCTCTTTGAGTCTTGGCAGAAGATAATCAAAGATGTCACTCTCCACTCCAATTCCTGCCAAATACAGTTAGAACTTCTGCAGGGCAGACAGTAATCTAGGGGTTACACTTAAATTTTAGAAGGAAATTTAAGATGCATGTTAAATACTTCATTTTCAGCAACCGATGCTGTAAACAGAATGTTGATACAAGTAATAAAGTAGAATTTATTTTTCTTGCAATGAATGCAGAGTATAAAGTGTTTATTGACTTAAAAAGAAAAATTGAACAAACAGAATAAAGAAGAAAGCATGCATGGCTGGTTTGAAGGAAAGAATGTTTTTATTTCTTTGAAGAAATTGTTCGAGTAGTTCAGCTGTGTAAAAATGTGACCCCTCTAATGCTGCCAAGGGCAGTGAGATCAGGGATAATCTGCTGTGGAAATGCAGCTCATGCAAGTGAAAAGGAGAGTTTAAAGCTTGCAACACCAATGTCTCCAAGAGTGAAACCTTTGCATAGGGAGAAACCTGTACAGTTCTTTGCTGAGGAATCCCAATACCTGTTTTGAGGAATGTTCTCTCTACTCTTTGCTGTAGATGCATATGGATGTGAGGGGTGAATTGACATAATTTCTCCCTCCTTCTCTTTTCTTCACAATTAAAAGTTCCGTAGAAAAGTAAAGCAGCTTTCAAAAACCTATATAGAAGTTACATTTCATCCTGCATTCTTATTCCAAAAGAATTGCAGGATAACTGCCAGAAAAAAAGTGTAGACCAAATTGGTACATTGCAGCATCATTACGTGGTGTTACAGAAATAAATGCTCTCGTCATTAGTGTGGTAACGGATGATGAACACATGCCAGATTTATCATGATTGTGAGGGCGTGCATGTTATTATTCAAATTGGTGTGATACTGTAGTGACCTTGTACACGGGTGCATACACTCTTTGACTCCCAGTTTCTGCTGTAAAGTTTAAGCAGTGCTTCCTGTACATAGTAGCATTGGCAAAGATGAAGAATATATGGAAACCATTTCCTTTTACCTGTCCCTTGCAGATCAGTGTTGCCAGGTCTGCATGCTTCTGTGAATAATGAAGGAAAGTGTCTGAAAGAAGGATACTGTTGCATACATAGTGGTTCAGTCCTCATCACATTGAGATAGATGAAGTCTCATAGAGCAGGTCCTTCTAATTGGAGACAGATACCCTCTCTGACACAGTGTTTCTTTTAAAATGTCATTGACTTTTTGTTCTTGGAATAGTATGACTTTTTCGTAACCCTGTTGTGAAAAACTTCGGTGAAATTGCTTGGTAGTGATCTGCAGTTTCAAGTATAAGGGCCTTCTTACAACAATCTACTTCAGTGGGTCGTAAACCCCCAGTGATTTTCTGTGCAATGTGGAGGTATGTAAGGGAACATTAGTGCATGAGCAACCCAGTCCTTACGCTGGAGGACTTTGTTAACAGCAAAACGCAGCAGGGGACAGTTTTAGAGGCTGCACAAGGTACAGGGCTGGAACTACCTGCTGTCTGCAGGTGTATTGATGGTTAGCTTGGTCCAATAGGAACATGGGAGGTGTGTCGTCTGTCCAATAGCATTGCCTGTGAGGCAGGTTATGTGAAGTCTATATAAGTTGGTGGCTTTGTTTAATAATCGGCATTTTGTCTTTGGACATTCTTGGTTCATTCTTGGGCTTTTGCGACATCATATTGGTCTGAGTGTGAAAGTCCTGTTGGAGCTCCCACATGAACGTCCTCTCGGCCGAACCTGAACCCTGTAAGTTATCTGCGGCATACATCAGAGGTACACTCTGGCCATGCCTGAATTTGTGCTGCCACACTTGCTGCCTAGGTGGACAGTAAATGTACTTTTCAGCATTATTTTTCTTGAGACAATGTTGGCATACATATTAAAGCATTGGAACAGGCTTCATGGTGGTTGTGGATGCTCTCTCTCTGGAAGGCCAAGTTGGATGGGGCTGTGGGCCATCCTGGTCTAGTGAGAGAGAAGTGTCTTCCCATGTCAGGGGGTTTGGAATTAGATAATCTCTGAGATCACTTTCAACCCAAGCCATTCTATGATTCTATGATGTAGTTAACAACTTTTTGCTTAAGCTCTTCAATGGCTAAAGTATAATACTGGTTAGTCACATGAAGAGCTTAGTGAAAATGTATTTGTAAAGAATTAGTATTCTACAATACAGACATCATAGAAAAACTCAGGATTTGTGTGGCATGATAACTGACTGACAGAACTGAATAGTGAGAATAAAAGGTAGTATTGAACTGTTGTCCGTTTAGTGATGGCTGTTCACCTTGTGCAAGACAAGCTCAATGTGGAACAGGTCCTACAGAAAAAAGACTTAGTGCTTGACTATGTATCCTTAATTTTATTTTGAAGCACTCCTGGTATAAACCTGCCCCTACACCTCCTTTGTGAACCCGTGTAGTCCAAAGAATAATTCTCAAGTTTTAGGCAGGAGGCGTGGCAGGAGGAAAGCTCCCTTTGTACTTAGAAACATGAAATTAATCTGTCAGTTTTTCATTCCAGGGAGACCTGAGTCAGTAAAAACAAGGGATTATAATGGAATGTCTCTTCTGTGTTGTTGTGGTTCTTACAAGTATTGCTATACTGGAATTCATTAATGACTAAAGAACATCTTCTCAGTGACTGCTAAACATTGTTCAAGGGCCCTATAGGTCACCTGAAAGTAAAAAAAAACAAACTAAAAGGATAATGTATTTATTTAAAGCTGCAGCAAAACCAGATTTTGTTAACGTTACTACTGAAACTATCAAGGTTCCTATATTTTCATTCATGTGTTCGCATTATTTCTCTACGACATGTACAATAACGCAGTTAGTTTTACTTCAGCTGTTTCAAATTCATTTGTTCAGTGTTTTTGCCTGGTGCTTTTTTCAGTCTCACAGAGTTTATCAGTGTCTTCTCTTCCTTAGCTCTGTTTTATCTTTTGCCATGTATTTCTCTGTAAGCTTAAATTATTTCCTGCCGTGTGATCTAGCATCAACCTTTTTTTGTAAAAGCAGCAACATTTCTTTCTAAAGCACATTTCTATTCTATGGACAACAGGCTAAAGAAGTCTTTATATCTCGTCCTCATCTTTGCCCTGTAACTTACTTTGACTGCAGTCACCCAGCACGTCCATTCCCTTGTTTTTGAAGAGCTGATTGTGCTACAGCTGAAGTTTGTAAGGTTAAAATATCAATTTTCTTGAGTGGGCAGTGATGGTATACCTATTGCAGCAAAGAAAGGTGGTGCTATGCTTCTCTGCAATTTGTTCCTTCACCCTGCTGTGTGACTGCTTTGCCCCCCTGGAAAGAGAAATGCCAGACACAAGTCAGTGGAATTCTCCAACTTAAGAACACAGAAAGTTCTAAAGAAGTTCTGGAGGAAAGAAATGTAACTTTAATGATAATTCCCCAGGATTAAGGGATGAACAACTTTGTAGTGCTGCGCTCTTCAATGCTGTTGCTGCATGTCATTCTACTACCAGAAATCTTTGGTTTACTCAGGAATCAAATCTCCAGTTCTGTGTTTGATGCTGTGGTTTGTTTCCTACTTCATTTTCATGGTACTGGAGTTTCAATTTGCCTTTTTTCCAACCCGATTGACTGATTCTGTTCAAGTTTTTATCAATTTTGAGGAACATCTCTTAGTGATGTTTCAATCTCTGTGTTATCTTTATATTTACCCTATCAGCAGTGCTTTTTCTCCTGGCTAGTGATATTGGTATGCCCATTGCACCTAGGTGTGCTTTTTCTTTCTTGTCTGCTCAATTACTCATCATTAATTCTGTTTCTACCTCCCTTATCTCCCTCTTGGAGAGATACAGCTGCTTTAAAGACAGCAAAACAGAAAGAAGGGGAAAAGAATTTCTTCCCCTCTGATTCTCACAATTAATCTGTCTTTTCTCACAAGCAATGCTGTTGCAAAGAAAATGCCTCTTTAAAAAATGTGATGCTCTACTCTGGACACTTTCCTCCCACACTATCAAATCAGGCATATATATTTTTAAGCACACTCAAGTCTTAATTTTGGTTCGGTGGATAAGGCCTTCTCTGTATGTCTAGTTTTGTGCCTCAACATCAATCATATGATCTATGCCAGTTTCTTCATTTCCCTGTCTACCCTCTGTAGCCTCTTAAAGCTCAAGCAGATCAGGCTGGTTTGTTACTTTTCCCTGTTCCTCATAATCCACATCTTTTCTGGACACTACCTATTGTTAGTCTAATATTCTTACCTTATCCTTATTCTAGTGGTTCTGTCTATTACTCTGAACATCCTTGCTGCGCGCCAATTAACATTTTTAATTTTAGCACACTTTTTGCATTCACAGAATCACAGAACATTAGTGATTGGAAGTGACCTCAAAAGATCATCCAGTCCAATCCCCCCACCAGAGCAGGACCACCTAGACCAAGTCGCACAGGAACATATCCAGATGAGTTTTCAATTCCTTGCTTTTCCTACATCATGCTTTTCTCTTCTTGTCCTTACATTTTGTCTTAAGCATTTGGCCACTCAGTCCCAAGCATACTGTCTGTTACAGATCAGCACTACTTGTTTTCTTTACCAGGCTATACTACCCTGTAAGGTAGTGAGCTTGCCTGAGGTTTTTATGGTTTTGTTGTTTTTTCTTTATATAATCCTTCTCCAAGTGTCATGTTGGAAACTGTTATAAGGGGTACGGACCTTTTATTTCTGGATTCAGAACATTCATTGTTCTGTTTCTGCTCATAACTAGGGTAATTTTAGGATTATATTTCCCTGAAAGACAAAGAAATAAGAAGACTTATTTTGAAAGAAAGAATATATAAGAACTCACAAACATCTTTAGCGCCTGAAAAAGTACTGGATTGGGCAATCCAACTGTGGAAGAGAGAGAAAATCTTTGGAGAGGGTTCCAGGCACAGCTAAATGTAACACCTTGGGCTGCAGACAGTTTCTTGGCCTTTTTTTATCCTATACATTTTCATTCCATGTGCCAAACACATTTGGTTACAGATTTCAGAAGTGCTGAATGAGCTACAAGAAAAAAGGCTACAAAACTGCTTCATGGTTGCCTGGAAGCTTAGAGGCTGAATCCAACTGTGAAAGTCAAATACTTCTGATTTGGGGATTCACCATATTGTTTAGTGTCCTGATTTCATCTCTAGTCTTTCTATATTTGACGTTCCACCCAGTCGCTACAGACAGATCCTTTTGGTACAAGTTTCCCCCTTCACTATTCAGTGGTTTTTTTATCCTCTCATTTTTCTATCCTTTATATCTCTAAAGGAAAGTACATTTGATGTGAGAATGTCTGAAAGCTTTGTTACCAGAATGTGGTTGTTGAATGAAGTATTTAAAAAAAAAAAAAAGTCTTATTATGATTTTTAAATCCAGCTTCTTGATTTGGGAGACAGGTGNGCAGAGTAGAGGGGGAGAAGAACCTCTCTTGATCTGCTAACCACCCCTCTTCTAATCCACCCCAGGATGCTGTTGGCCTTCTTGGCCACAAGAGCACATTGCTGGCTCATAGTCATCTTGTTGTCCACCAGGACCCCCAAGTCCCTTTCCCCTACACTACACTCCAACTGGTCAGTCCCCAGCCTATACTGGTACCTGGGGTTGTTCTTGCCCAGATGCAAGACTCTGCACTTACTCTTGTTATAGCTCATTAGATTTTTCTCTGCCCAGTTCTCCAGCCTGTCCAGATCTCGCTGAATGGCAGCACAGTCTGCGGGGGTGTCGGCGACACCACCCAGCTTTGTGTCATCAGCAAACTTGCTGACAGTGCATTTGTGATCATTTGTGATCACAATCAGATTTTGATAGTACTGAACGCAAATACCCCTCATTCTTGTAAGAAGTGGGGACATGGGGAAGAAACATTTCCTTTGGTAGGAGAAGCAGCGTGGGAGAGTAATATTCCCGTGGGAAAATCAGTGAAGAAGCTGGATTTGTATGATACAATTGCTGGGGAGAAGGACCTGTCATGTAGAAGCTGAGGAACCGTGAGAGAGTTCTTAGAAACTGTTTCATGTGGAGGCATGTCTGAGAGGATAAGTATCTCTTAAAATGCTTTTAGCTGTAGCTAAGTCTGCCTCTGGTCTGCTTGGAGGTGTGAGGTTTGGAGACCTGTAATAAAGCACACAGGCTCTTTAAAGGCCTGGAAGCATGGCTGGCTCCCCTGTGTAATTCAGTGGTGCACAGCTACAGGGGATTTAGACCAAGTATTTGACTTCCTGGCTGACTTATAGGAACTGGCGTAGAAAGAGGTGGAGGGGACAATGATAGTGCTTCTAAAAAAGGGAAAGTATCTGCTTTAGGGAAGGTTGGCCTGAAGAGTCCTGATCCAGAGATGCCCTGGGCTTTTTATGGAGGGAGAAAAGGATATGTAGGATAGTCAAATAAAAAGGGCTGGTCTGGAGATATCTTGCTAGAGTGTTAAATGCTCACTATTTTGGAAGGTAAAACTAGTCTGAGGCTTCTTTCAATATGTTGTTAAAACAATAAGCCTGGTTCAGGGGCACTGAGAGACGGTTTACTTCTGCTTCCTTGACACTTTCTTGAATACAGAACTAGTTCAGCCCATGTAGGGGAATTCTTTAGTTTGAATGCCAGACTGCACAACAGTTACAGTGCTTTTGGACCTCAACCAGTATATGTGGGTGCTGCTATGCTGAACCATGCAGATTTGTTGTCCTGGTGAACATCTGTCTTGTGGTTCCCTGAAAGATGTGGACACACCTGAAATTATGAGATGAATGTAGACTGATGAAATTGGTCTGCATGCTGGACCCAGCATGTGAACCTTTTTCTGTGACCTGTGTCACAGAGTGTTGGTATTGTCTGCATTCCCAAAATATCTCTACTGCTCTACAGGAACAAAAACTCTATGAAGTATAGTTTCTTCCATGCTCTTCCATGCAGACTCTCAGCTGGGCTACATTAGTAATAAATTATAGGAATTGGCAGATAATCTACTTGTGCTAATTTGGGATAGAGGAATGGGAAGGAAGAGATTGTATATTCACACATACTTCTCCCCTACCTGCAATCACAAGGGAATGTTTTCTGGGGGGGTGTCTGCATGCCCATCTGGGCAAAATCCACAATGTAGCATTCTGCTGTGTCAGCATTGGTATTTTATCATTCTCTTCTTGACAGACATATTCAAAAGCCATCAAATCCTTATCTGGATTTTAGGCATTTCAGTACAAATTATGATCCTGAGGACCTGGTGCTTGTTACCTTCTGTATTTGGAAACTGTTGAGTTTGTCATATCTCCTCCTCTCTCCGTGAGAGTGAAAAGGAGATAGATTGGTGGTGTAACACACTCTCATCTCTTAGAGCTGCCCAGGAGTCTGAGGAGCCTGATATTTCCCATCACCGGGAAGAACGTGCTCAGGGGCTGGAAATGGCTGAGTGTTTGTCCCTGATGAAACAGAACCTTTCCAGATGCCACTTGGAGAATAGGTTTGGGCCACTGGATTTTGGGG